>CM077502.1:46582470-47107364 GCA_039654745.1 Houttuynia cordata | reverse complement strand
AGTGAATACCTATACATCCAAATTTCTGTAAGGACACAACGATGAGGCTGGAATTGAATAGTTCTAGAAATATGGGGAAGGAAAAGAGAAACATACCAAATGATCATAATTTTCATCATCAGAATCTGAGTCACCCATTCCTCTACCATTAAATTCTTCGTCCATGTCATTGTCCATGTCAGCCATTTCATAGTCATCAGCCATGTACTCAGCAGCTGCCTCCGCTTGGTATTGAGCCATATTCAATCACTGAATTTGTCTCCCTTGCAACAATTCTGATAAGTGTCAACCAAGAGATAATAAGCCCTTCTTATATATCGTTAAAAAATGACCATAAACAACAAAAAAAACAATAATGGAGAAAAAAATATGAGATATATCACATACAGCAAAACCGTAGCTCCACAAAAAGAGACTACCACAATAAAAACACAGCGCAACAGCAGTGCTATAAGAACTCACACTAAAATCAATAATTGTAGTGCTGACAAACTCCACAAACTACAAGATAGATACCACTTCCAAATAATAAGTCTGCATACAAAGAAGTGGACAAACAGTTTGCATGATCAAATGATACAAAGAGATTCAAGCAAATAAAGAAATCTATACCATGTAAGTTTGGATAAATAATGGAAACAACAACTTGTAGCAATACTAACTTGCTACGACCCGACCCATCAAAGGACAGGGCCTAAGCATCCGTTTTGCAGCAGTTTCCATTCCTGGAGTTCTTACTTTAAGATTGCTTCTTAATTAGGTTTTCTAATTAATTAAAATCATTTTACAACTTATGTTAATAAGAGGTAGAGTCTCCTGAAGATATCTTTCTTCGTTTATGATTTCTATTCATAATTGAATTTGGCATGTGAACCTATAGAATGTAGTCTAATGTCTCCTTTGAGTCAAGCAATCAAATGAATAAGTTTAGTTAATTATCTCTCTTTTTCTAGCTCCGTCACCCTTTCCATTATGAATTGCCTCCGATGATGCTAAAATATAAGATGGTGCTAGGAGATTTAATTTCCCACAGTTAGAAATTCCTTGCTATTTGTTACCAAAATGGGTGTAGATAAAAGTCTCCAACAGGATCGGCCACAGAACAATTCCGAGAGAAATGCATATATTCATTGAAGGGAGCTATAGAGTACATAAATCCTTGAAAGGGTATAGCTCCGTAACACATTAACACAGCGGCATGAAAGGCAATTTAAATTAGTGAAGGTATAAAAGCAAGATTTAATATCTCAAACATTAGAGGCGGCACACTTGCAACTATTTCACCTAACTAGTTTCCTAATTTCCAACGTATAATCCAGCTTCCAAATACGAGCTACGGCGCATGATCATCAACTGTATGACGTTTCTATATGTTCCTACTTCCTAGTAGTGGAAAAAAGGTAAACGCCGGATGCAGCTGTTGAGTCCATGGAAACAAACCAGACAAAAAACATGTACCCAGATATTACAACCTAACACTAAAATACATAAACCAGATAAGTGGAAGCTATCAAAATAAAACGTCAATCTCAATTTTTGTTTCCTAACAAAAAGATGATGAAACAATTATCACTAAAGCAATTGAACAATAATTAACCCACATGAATTGAACAAAAAACCATTAAAGCATGCAAATTTCCAATACAAAAATTCAATTTTAAACCAATTCCACACAAAAATTAACAAAGAGTCTTGGAAAAGATATTATTTTTTACAATTAATTAATAGTAGGGCGAGAAATAAAACCCCTTTAAATCCAACTAAAACCCTAGAAAATTAAACAGAATTTTTGGCAGATTTTATTTAAAGTACCATATATCATGGGGCGTTTCTGACCTCGGAAATTCCCTTTTTTTTTCGGGAGATCGATTCGCTCGATAGGGCGTCAGATACCGGTTTTTGGAACGATCTGAATCTGAGAATCGGGAGAATTGGCCAAAATATAATTGAAGTAGAAGAAGATGATGTCGGGCGGAGGATGTGGGGGCCTCACCTCACGCGAGTTTTACAGAAACGCGAGAAAGACGGTGTGTAGTGGACGGATAAACTACGAGTCGGTGTTGAATGAATGCCCCTGCACTTGGTCGGAACCACGAGGCTGCCACTTCCCGCCGGCCTGAACCAGACGGTCCATAGTCTTGTCGGGCTGGGAGTTCTATGATGGGCTTCTGCAACTATTTGATAGGCCTTTTTATTTAAATCATCCACGCACAGATACTCAAACGAGCATTAAGCTGTTTATGCCAGTTCTACAAAGGTTGTTTATTTAGAAGAAAAAAATGCTTATATTTTAGGTGAGAAAAAAAGAAGGCAATTTATTCATGATTAACTAATGGAAAGATTGATTTAGGCTAATTTATTTGGTTTCAGTTGTAGAAATGGAAGGAAAACTTGAAGTGACACATTGTTTTGTCTGTTGGTGACACAAGAAATACGGGAAGATGAGATTTGAAATGCTAAACTTGTGAATAAGCTTGGGAATGATTCTTTTGAAAGTTTCCGCACCTAAGCCCTGGGATAAGGAAGGTCATATTTGCAGGATAACCGGCCCCTTTACTATCCCCTTGCTTTCCCATCTTCTTCTTCGTTTCCCACTCTTCTTCCTTTGTTCCTTTTATTTCTCTTATATAAATTGGCTTTTTAAGTGGTTCCGTGTACAGTCTCGGGTCACCAAGCTTGTTGATCGTGTATAGACCTTTAACATGGTTGTGCTCCATAGTTCTGTGTTTCGAGGTCTTGGGACATAGGTCCAAGTTATCGCTTGTTGGTAAACCGTCATAAGGGCATTTCTTGTCCTGTCGTTCATACGATGGGTAGAGTCCTTCAAGGTGGGGAGGTATGTTGCCTTCACTTGAAGGCATATACTTCTAGTCTTTATTGAAAAAATTACACATTTTTTTTAGTTAATCAATAAACATAATTAAATACACACTTCTCCGTACCAACAATAATGAAAGTGAATTTCCTATACCTCATTAATGTAGGATGCATAAGTTACCATACATACAAAGTAAAATTAACAAAGAAATATTTCATCGAACAATGGAAAGACAAAAATTTAACGTAGTTCACCGCAAGACAACTACTACGTCTATTGTTGGGATTGTCACATAAAAGAGGGCTAAAATACTGCCAAATTATGCATATACAATTAACAAATATACATATAAAATACTAGAAAGAGTATAAGAATTAGAACCAGGTTCGAGGCACGCTATGCATTGTCCTTGAAACAGATACGCCGCCCTCCGTGCACAGGCAATTAATAGCATTCTGTTCCGAGATACAATGAACCATACTGTCAGTTTAAAGGTGCACTTCAAATCAAACTGATTGGATTTCGATCAGAGGAGATTCTATTGCTCAATGATGGATGATGAATTAAAAGAGAAGATGAACAAGTTTTTTTCTTGTTTTCTGTTCCCCTTTTCTGAGGAAAAACGTTCTATTTATATAGAAGGGCTCTGTTAGGCTTATTCTGGAAGAAGAGACGCAATTTTTCGTAGAGAAACGGCCATTTTTTTGTTGTAACTGTATAGCCGATCGATCGCCTTATTTAGCCTAAAATTACGATTGATCGTTTTATCGCGGTGCACAAATCCTAAAATTTCAGTAACTACGATCGATTGTTTTTAAACCGATCGATCGGTACCAATGCGAAAACCATTTGTAAAAAATCACAGTAACTACGAACGATCGTTTTTTCACGGTCGATCATTACACGATCGATCGCGTCATTTTGCCGATCGATCGCTTCATTTTTAAACTATTTTATTTAATTTCAAGTCAATTTTCAACATATATGAGGTCTAGACATCAAATCCACTATTATCAATTTTGGATACACTTTACTTAATATAGATTAGAACAACAGGTGGATACTTTTTAAAAAAAAGTTATAAAAAAATATCACTCTTAGGTAAAATATATAAAAAATAGAGATTAAAAAAATTACCATAAATCATAAAATAATTTTTCTTCTCTATCACAAGAGTAATATTTTGCACTTAAAAAGTCATTATTTTTATTCTCTTTATTCCTCTAAGAAATATCAATTTCTTAAACTCCAAATCCCTTTCAAAATTGTAGCATTTTCTCCTATTTTACTTCTTCTTTTTTTCTTTCAAGATCACGCACTTTTAAGAATAATTATAAAAAAATAAACTCCTCTTTATTTTAGCAAATTATACTTAACCATAAATAAGTCAAGTAGTAAGCATCTCTAGATGGGAAGGACGGCCAACAATCATGGACCTCAAATGAGGAGGGAAAAAACCTAGTAGTTTTGCCTTTGTCGTATGGTATTTGGCTTCAACTTTCATTGGCCTTGCTCCATTACGTGTAGATGCATTTGGTGGGGAAATTAATACGTTGCTGACAGTGGGAGACAATCCTAGGAGTACATTAGTGGCCCTGATGAAGCAGTGGTGGTTCGATTGGTCCCCATGGTATCATAATTGCACCTACCAAGCACACTAAATTGGCTACAAGCCTTTTGATTTGTGCATATAGTGTTTTCTCATTAATTCTACACACTGTAATAGTGTGTTTGTGGCTTGCTTTATTGTTTTGTATTCGCCTCCTGCAGCTGTTTATGACATGTTTCCACTGTACTACTCCCTCTCTCCCGCCAGAAAGGTCAGCAAACAAGAAGGGGGGGAGGGGGCTTTCCAACAATTTCCGCACGAGTCAAGGGCGAAGTTGGCAAGGGCATCTGCCTTACAATTGTCGTCACGGTAATTGTGGGAGAATTTGACCTCCATGAGGGATAAACAGCCGTGGACTTTAGACATTGTGTGCCGTACTACAAGTTGGCTTTGTTGATTTTAATTTGTGTTATTAAAATTACTGCTGCTACTGTATTAAGGATGAACTGTGTGTACCTTTTGCAAGGATGATAATAAAGGAGAAGAGTTTATGATCGAATCAAGTGAAATACTTTGTCCTTAAGACAGAATTCGCCCTCCCTACGGTGCTTAGGACTCTTGGGCGTCTGCCTCCCAGGATAAGACGATCAACTACGTACTGTAGGAGCACTCCAAACAGCACGCGCAGCGAACCACAAATGTGTAATGCTTTCACAGAAAGAAGAGAGGAGAAAGAAGAAGATGCAGGAAAAAATCCGTACAGAAAAACCCATTTTCTCAAGCTTTATAGAAAACCCGTTGAAAACACACCCTTTCCCATTAAACGGACGCGTCCATCCGTTAACAGTTATAAGAAACTAAACCGGACCTATTTTCATTGAACCAAAATAAATTAGAAAACCAAACCAATAGAATTTGTCCCAAAATAATATTTTCTTGTTGACCTAACCCAACCCAATCTGAACTGAACCGAACCGAACCGCGCCGGCCGGACGGCGACGGCGGCGGCGCGCGCGCGTGGGTTAGCCCACCTAGGTGCATGGGTCCAACATCTCTCTCCCCCACAAAAGTGGGGTGGCCCAAGGGCCTAACTTCTAAGGCCAACCTTGGACCTTATATACCATCCACAACTCATCTTTGGTGTGGATGTGGGACTATTCATCCTTCACCCAATTCACTCATTCACATCAATATAAGTAGGTTTTAACATGGGTTAGTATACCCACTTCTAACAATTTGTTCTAAGAGATGGCAATCAAGTGGCCCATTATTTAGCTCGTCCAGTGAAATAGTTGGATTGTACCAAAGAGTGGCTAGCTGATCTACCTTACATTGTTAAATTAGGCCCACTCTTAAGGTCTGTTGCATGTGTAATTCTCTTGATGAACATTTACAAAAAAAAAAAAAAAACCACTTTCCTTCTCATTTTCTTCGTCACAAAAAAGAAGCGCACTCAGAGCAACGCAGGCTAAAATCTTAAGTGTCGCAAAATCTAAAACCCCACCGTCGGTTTTACCACAAAAAAGTAAAAACAGGAAACCCAGCCGGTGCCGCCCAGGGTATGGTGGCAACTGGAGAGGGGGATGCGACTGGCCACGTGAAACTGCCGCGCTGTGGTTTACGCTGCAGCGCAGACTACCCACCCTCAATGCATCAAGATCATCAGGTTAATAAGTGGGCCCCACTATCCGGCATGTGACTGATTGACTGCGAGCAGCGTCAGTTGTCTGACGGTGCGAATTGGAGTTATCTGGTTATTGGGGTTTTGCTGAAAACTCAAATTAATTCAGGATAATTTGTATTCCCCGATGTACAATTTCCTCAGTTGATGGAAGAAACAGACTCATTTTAGTTAATTAAAAACATTAGATGTTATCAACTTTGTTTTGTGATTGTCTTTCTACTTTCTAGTGAGCTTCTTGAAGAATGTTCATTTTTTGTGCACTTCTAAAAATTGGGTATACTGATCTCAAAAAATAAAAGATGAAAAAATTTCGGTGACGATTACTCCCACACAAATTTGAGAACAACGTGATAGTCTCTCAATTTGTGTTGTCACGACGTAATCGAAACCATTTACTCTTCAGTCCTGTTTTAGATGCTACACGTGGAAAAAAGTTGATTTCTATAGGATAGTGGAAACTCCACCTAATGGGGATAGAATTGGCCCAAAATCCACTAGATTACCAAATAGAATATCTGAAAAAGAACTGTCCGTTTGTCCACATCTAGCATCTAAAACAGGAAGGAGGGACTATTTAAGAACTTGTTGGATACTGACGGGGTTTTGGAAAAGTAACTCTAAATACTCCCTTCGTCCCACATTAGATATCTAGACTGAAAATTATTATGACCCTATTCTAGTTAGGTTAGGATTAGTAATTTTCTTCATCAGTTGGATTCCTATTACTAGACTCCTATCTCAATTAGGACTATAGTTTAAAGTCTATCCTATATCAATTAGGATTATGGTTTAGAGTCTATAAATATGTAAAAAGGTCTTCCTAATTCGTGATCAGAAGAAATCAATGAAATTTATTTATTAGTTTAATGTTAGTTTTTCTTAGCCCTAATCGTATTATTTTTTCCCTTTCTCCTACAATGGATTCTTATGTAGATCAGAATCTAAAGTCGACCGTTGGCTCCGTCCCACCCTCCCATACTTCTGACATGGGATTACGAAGCCTCTTTAGCTAAGCTTAAATAAGATAATGATGACATTTTCACCGAGCAAAGAGAATCATTACGAAATATCTTATGTACCTCAGTCTTGCTGGCCGGTTCACTGCGGTTAGATGTGGCAACGTCCGACGATCAACATCCACGCGCAATTCACGCCAACCACGCAGACGATGAGTCGAACACTATGGTTGTCATTGCGTCAGTGGTTACCTTGGTGGAGTCGCCACTTCCTGTTGACAAACCGCCAGACACAACTGAAGTCACCTTAGGAGTCATCTCAGGCCACGCGACGGTAGTGGATAGCGATTCCTTGCCTCCACCACCACCAAAGTCGCCGCCTTTCTGTCAGCTGGTGCACTTCAACCACCCAACGCCGTCCTTCTGGCCGTTGTTGCTCCACTCTACACCGATCGCTCTGCTCGACAGGTTTCCAGTTGACCCCAGTGGTAGTCTTCCAACGTCGGTGACCTCGGGCCTCCTTCGACCAAAGTTGTCGTTCTTTTCTGCTAGCTTTCCAATTGACCCTGGCGGGCATCAAGTGACTTTCGATCCATTAACGGGGGTCTCTATCCAGCCTCGGCCGCTACCGAAGCCCCCGCCTTTTGAACACTCAGCTTATCTCCGACGACGCCCTTCAACTTCCGTCGCCGCCGCCCATCATGTGGCCTTGGGTACCATCGCCACCGCCGGGTGGTTTCTGCCCCACTCGTCTGCTGTAATCATTCACGCCACCATCACACCGTCTCCTTCGCCTTTCGCCGCTGCTGTCGCTGCCGTATTCCCAGTCGCCACATTGCCTTTTTCCTCATCGACACCCATCTGGGTTGAGGAAGACGAAAGAACAGGGCTAGGGCCTTCTGTTGGTTTGGTTCAAGTTATATATCAAAATCCAGTTCAATCTTATTTTCTACATTGGGTTGATTCAGTCTTTTTTTAAAAAAAATTATTGTGTGGGCCTATTTCCTTATCCGGAGCTTCCTCCATAAGCAGACTCTTAGCGACTCGTCTACAGGAACATTGGTGATTCAGTCACAGAAGTTGTGCATTTCGCATTCTATGCAAAAAGATAAAGAATAGCTCGAGGGCGAGGTGATGCGGAAGCGTTGGTGGAATGTTATGACCCTATTCTAGTTAGGATAAGATTAGTAGTTTCCTTCATTAGTTAGATTCATATGACTAGACTCCTATGTCAAATAGTACTATAGTTTAAAGTCTATCCTATATTAATTAGGATATGCTTTATAGTCTATAAATATATAAAGGGGTCTTCCCTAATTCATTACCAGAAGAAATAAATGAAGTTTATTTACTAGTTTAATGTTAGTTTTTCTTAGCCCTAATCTTACTCATTCTTCTCTTTCTCATACGATAGATTCTTATGTAGATCAAAATCTACATCAAAAATCCAAAATGAACTAAAACTAGTTCAATTTGGATATCTTATTCAGACGATTAATGTGGGACAGAGGGTGGATAATTATCGAAAGGGTATGTGTGGACTGCGAATGGTTTTGCCTCGGAGGATGGATGAGTTTCAGTAGCCACAGTTTTTGCCATACGGGCCAGCATAAGGTCTTAATTAGGTAATTAAAGGGATTGAGTTAATTCCCCTTAATTAAGGGATTTGTAACTGAAGTAAATTAAGGGGAAGGGCGTCGTGGCTGTTGTGGAATGGCTGGACCTTTTGGTAGCCTTTGGATCGTGGTGAGATGGACGGTGGAGAATCAACTAGGACTTGTGTATGTTCTATATATACATGCTATTAGAGGGGTCGACATTCTCCTTTGCAATTTTTGGGAGATGTGCCAGCAGAGGAGCAGCAGTGGGCAGCCTTGCACACCACGTTCAAGGAGCTCTCCGGTGGTTTGTGGAGTGGTTTCGTGGAGAAGGGAAGCGTAGTCTACCTGGAGAACCGATTTACGCACATAACGTATCGATTCTCTTCAAATCAAGTAGGATGCGTTTTTATCCAATTTCCTTGGCTTGAATAGCATGTCTTGATGATATTTCATGCATGTTTATGTCTGTTGTTCATTAGAACATCCAGTTTACGTTCGTGCAAAGGATGACCCAGATCTTTTCTATAAGCTATATCTTAGGTTCAAATCCCTAGGTTTTAGGTGGCCTCACATGACCGACTGGGAGAAAGACTGGTATGAGGGTCATCTAGTGTTTGCACCTATGCATGTGTCCTTAGCCATTTTAGACGAGTCTTTATTGTTTGCACCTATGCTATGGTATTGTACATTAGCTTATATTTTTTGCAGATTATGTAGTTTTAATTGATAAGAGTAAAATAGGATTGAATGCAAAAATACAAATATGGAGGGAGGCTCTAGAATTAAAAGGTTTTGAAATAAATAAGACTAACATAAATTGCATGAAATTTAATTTTAAGAAAAGTATAAAACTATAGGTAGAACATTAGTTGAAATAGATAGGCAAAAAATATTAAGGTGTGATCAATTCCGTTAATTATGACTCATTATCTATAAAGAAGAAGATATTGATAGTGATGTCGTACATAAGATAAATATAGGGTGGGTAAAGTAGAGGGCGCCTTTGGGAGTTTTGTGTGATAGACATGTTCCAAAAAGACTTAAAACAAGTTCTATAAGACAATCATTAAGTGTGCAATACTCTATAGAGCGGAGTGTTGGACTCGAAATAGTTGGGAAAAAGCACTACTTGATTATGATTATGATTATGATTGTTTAAAATGCTTGTGCTTTTATTTTCAAACAATTTACCCCAATCATGCATGTCTGGTGCAATTTAATTGATGTATTCCTCGTCTATATTTCCGATACCGAAAAGGCAAGTGCATCTAGAAGGCAGCTAAAAGATGCAATGTACTCGGTTCTATTTGACATGAATGTTCCATATATCATTCTGTGAATTTCAAGAAAAGCTTGAGTGGTTATTGATTGATACTACCATGTGGCAAGAACCTACTCCATTCACCCTGGATCTGTGTTATTTAACTTTGTCATTTGAAGAAGTCTTTTACCCACTTATGTTAGATAAATCTCTGTCTGCAAGGTAATTTTTATATTTATAGTTACGGTAAATTTGATCTAGCACTCTAATGGTAGAAGCAGTCAAACTAAAATTTCCTATGATCCTCTGAGTTTTGAGAGAGGAAATTTAGAGCCGTTCAGGTTTGCTTCGGTAGTTTAGTCTTCATTCTTACGGTTTCTACAAAATATTATATTTTCTCCCGTTCCATACTATGACAATTGATCTTTGAATCTTTCGTAACAAACATGGGTAGGTAATATTAGCCTTGTATGATGCAAAACGGACGTCAGGGATTGTTGTGAACATTGGTTTCCATGCCACTTCAGTAGTTCCAAGTAAAGTTCTCAGATCTTTATTTTCCAGCATTCAATTTAGCTAACATCCTTTTAAAGAAGACCAAATAGCGGTATCGTCATGCTCAATGGGCCTTCTAGCACTCTTAAGTTTTCAGATCCCGCCCGATTCTCAAAAGATTGCTGTTACTTTTTGGCTTTGTCTGTTAGAATATGAGAACGTTTATGATATCCATTTACCTTTCCGGCCTTATTTTTAGGGGCAGTGATAACCCTACAGCAGATTCCTACACATTTTGCATACACAGCAGCTGTGTATGGAAAATGTGTAGGAATCTGCTGTACAAATATCATTTCCCTATTTTTAGAATCATATTTGTTTTAGCACTCTTAAGTCATTTGTTTTGTGCAACGGTTTGAAACATTTTTAAGAGGAAAAGTGATGCGTGAGGTGGGGGTTGAAACTGTGGGTCAAGGTGCTCTAAAGATTACAAGTTTCTCCGACAACTAATGCAACAGAGGCGCATCAACTTTTAATCCTCATATACATTTCGCACTCTAAGGCTCTGTTTGGTTGCCACTACACAACTGACTTTTAGAAGAATTTAAATATTTTTCATTCGGGAAAGAAAATCCCATTTGGTTGCCATGAATCACTGATTTTGGCTAGAAAGCAGAATTTGTAATGATATAGACTGAGAAGTCAAAAAGCAAGGAATAACAAGGGAATATTCTACTTTTTGGGAAATCTCCTAATTACGAGATTTTCAAGGGAAAGCCCGGCCAAGAATTTTTCACATATTCCTACGGCAATGTTGCCCCTGAAAATGCTAGGAAAATATCAATGTTACCCTTGTGACTCACAAAATTATAAAATTTGCCCTAAATTGATTTTTACTTCTCAAAACCCAACCAAACACACTTCACTTTCCCAAATTTTGCTAAAAGCCAATCACACTTCACTTTTCCAGATTTTGCTTCTGCTTCTAGCAGAAGTGACAACCAAACAGGCCCTAAAAGTGGTTTACCCACATGACATTCTATTAGAATTGATTTTTGCCGTGCTTTCTCATTGCTGAAAAAATCTGTGTTCTGCACAACAAGAAGATTTTTATTGAGTCGCAGTATAGTGTCATTGTTGCTAAATTCAATGAATACTATTAACCATCATCATCATTGTACGCTTTATCGGGTCGGTGGTATGGATTATATACTATGTTTGACTCTTATTGGAATCAAAATGGTACAAAATCTATACAAAGAAATATAGTGGCAAGTTTTTATGACAGATGCCCTTCCTGACGAAACCCTCTTAAGAAGGGACGATGATAAAAAGATTCAAAATCATCGTATTCATCATACATCTTTTCAAATATATGGGGCTACATCTTGGGTCGGGTTGTCTTGGGTATAGCAGAACCTGACCCTACCCGAGACAAGACCCCAATTACTTAAACCTGACCCTACCCGAGATACGACCCGAGATTCCTAAACCTGACCCTACCCAAGATAGAACCCGCAATACCCGAGAACCCGAGATAGAAACCGAGATTTCAATAAAATAGTTAATATAATTATAAAAATCTTTAATGAAATAATTGATATTATTATAATAATAAAAAGAATATATATATAATTATTTTTGTTAACATAAATTAAAAAAATTTAAATTTAAATAGTATATCTCGGGTAGGGTCGGTTCTTGGGTATTTTAAAGGCAAACACAACCCTACCCAAGAGAAAAGCGGATTTTTAAATCTTGGAACCAACCCTACCCGAGATAAGATCCGACCCGACTCGGGTCAATGTCAGGTCGGTTCCATCCGGGTTGGATCGGGTCGGAATTTTTGGTGCAGTTCTAGATTGGCTTCATGACATGTTGGTTGCATATGAAATATTAATATAGCCATCTTCCATCACAAAGCTGGTGACAATGAAAAAAACCTGCTTTTATATGGGGGCATGGCACTTCAATGAATACTATTAGTCATGCATATAAAATCAAACATTAATTGCCTTCGCATAGCTGGATTATATTGTTTTTTTTTGTGAAGATTATATTGTTTATTCCTATTACATCAAATGCAACTTAAATTTTTCATAGTTTGATTAGAACGTCAATAGAATGTCATGCAGTCAAATGTATCAGTGGTATGATGCTGCATTGAACTTGTGATCCTTGGTCCTTCTCATGGTGGCGTTAATTGTATACTTATCCTATAACAACGTTCAAATCAACCCACATTGGTTCGTTACTTTTTCTTTTCTTGTGGGAACAGTAGCTACTCTCCAAGGAATTGGGAGATCTCAAGTCTTTTCTTTTCTTGACAAATAGTTTCTAAGCATGGCCTTGTTGATTACTTTTAATTGATAGAACTTATGCTATGTTGCTGCTGATTATGAAGCTGAACTATTGAAAGATACTTGAGCATCATTTGAAGTTCGTGGTGAGGGAACTATCACTTTGTCAAGGAGCAATTTCAGACTGAGGAGATCCTTTTCCAACCCCAATTGCTGGAGTGTAAGTGTTTCTTTTAATATGTGTACTTCTTGTTGTACACTTTGTTGATATAAATGGGAGGAATTATACTTTATCCGATTGAGTTGAATAAGATCACAATTAAACCTGAGAGAGCAGGTCACTTAAAATTGTTTGAGGCACAGTATGCACTGTTGACTTCAAAACAGCTATTGCCGCCCCCACGTGCACAGGCTACATCCGGTAATCTGTTCCCAAGATACAACGTACCGCTGGTCGACGAGTGGGGCACTACGACAAATCTGACCCTGAACTCAGAGAGAGTAAAACTGTTGATTTTTTCCAGAAAAGAGAATCAAAGGAGTTTTTACATAACGAACTGTTTTCTATATCTCTCTATTTTTTGTTGTAGGCAGCCCTATATAGATCTGAACCTAATGGGCACCCTTTTGTAAAAGGGAGACGAACAGAAATAATTGTTCATTGTCCACCCAAGTACCCATCTTATCATTTAATCATAATCAACGGCTCCTAAGCTCCAAAAAGTAATTGGTCGTTTGATAAAAAATCAAATACTCTAATTGCTCCTTGCGACGATGCGAATTATTAAGTGTCACTAAAGTGTCACGATGCACTCATTCGCCCACGCCACATATGTGCGAGCGTGTGTGCACCTTTGGTGCACCCACAAATGTGTACACCCTTGTTTATGAGAGTCTTCATGCCAACAAGATATATAATAATAGATAAGATTTTCTTATATATATCTCATTACACCCATGTGTCTTTCCTATAAAGGGCTAAAAAATCTCTCAACATAAATATCTCTTTTCATTTTTCCTCCAAACTTAGTAAAAGATAAAAAGAGTGAAAGTGAATTTTTCTCCAATTTCTAGTTCAATCACATAATGGGTTTTTTTATTATCAAATATACAATGTGGCCTAAGTCATGAAATTATTATTAGTGCGTTATAAAACCCAGCACACTCTCCCTCCCACGGGAATGTATTAATTGTTTAACACTTTCTTTTTGTGAATTCTACCGTGCAGTGGGATTACATCCGGCAGTAGCACTTTGTATGGATCATTATGCGTCTGCTGAGCTGGTGGCTGATTATGGGGTTCAATAGTACTGTCGTTTTGGCAGGTGGCTCATCTTGTTTACCAGGTCTACCAGGTATAACTGTGACAGACACTTCTTACATTCCTTTTGGGCCACTTGTCCATGCGTTTCTTTTAACAATTTCAGTACAATGACACCAAGAGAAATGCCCTTTCCTCTCAAATGATGCTTAATATCACCAAAATTAGAAACGTTTGCTGGTGTGTTATTTTGTGGTACACAAGGCAGTATAACATTTATAATGGTATACATTACTCTTTAAACAAGATTTGTATGTTTTTGTGTTTGATGTAAAATGGACTGAAAGGCACTGGGTTTTGCATGTCCCTGCTTTCACCTTTTTCGGTTAAATAGTACTGAAAAGTAATGATCTTACGTGGCTATTTTCGTTACTTGAATTGGTTGTCTTAGCGCTACAACTGGACGAGGATTGTGTGTCATGGATTATCAAGGAAAACTGTAGAATACATGAATGAGTACATAATGTCAACAGGAGAACAAGCGAAGGTTGATACTTTTTTTACGAATTGAAAATTGAGAATGGATTGGTTGATAATGAGTATGGAAGGTTTAATATTTTATTTGGTGTTAGACGTTTAATAGTTGCATCTGGAGCTGTACAGAATGACCAAAAAATCTAAAATACGTTTGGCTGTTTTTAATTATATTTTTTATTGCTAATTTGCTATATCTGTAGTAATCTCACCATCTTTTTTATTTCAGAAAGACTGGAGAAAGAGCTACAGAAATACCTTCGTCCATCTTTAGCTGAAGGAATTAAAGTTATCCCTCCCGCACATGGACCAGATTCAGCTTGGTTTGGAGCAAAGCTTGTTGCCAGCGTATGCTACTCTATTTACAATATACATTCGTATTATTTGTTTAAAAGCCGCACCTGAACAACCAGGGCAAGAAAGAGTCACTATAATCTGAGCTTGGGGTAGCTTAAGATCGGATAGTGTATCTTCAGAATCATGGGTTGAGCCCTAGCTCAGATTCTTCTGACAATTTTAGAACTCTTTAATACTTACATGCTAAAACTTTAACGTAATTAAACCCTCAAATATTATAATTTTTTATTTATGAAAGACTATTTGGCAGAGTAGCCTCATCAACTTCATTGAAAATATGCAGCTCAAGCTCGTGCCTTAGCACAGTAGATAATAATGGTTTGGTTTTAGAAATGCTGATTTATTGTATTGTATTGTATTTTAAAAATGACAGGACAAATGATCTACATTAGAACATTTTCTGTGTGTTTTTTTGTTTGTGATGTTAACATTTTGCGTCAGGAAGAGCACCCCGTAAAAACTTGCTACTATGTTTCTTTGTGTAGATTTTGTACCATTTTGATTCCGATAAGAGTGAAATGTGGTATATAATCCATGCCGCCGACTTCAAATAGGTGAGATAAGGGTATGATGATGATGATGATGATGTTAACATTCTGTGTTTGATTTGTTCTTTTTGGCCTTTTGAAAGCCAAACATTTTTTTACCGTTCTGCAAATAGGTGTATGAATTATGATTTTATCTTTTCAAATGTGGCAAATATAATGGATGGTATTCGATATATGAAAAATACAGGTCAGCACTTTCCACAGTGCATGGTGCATTACAAAGAAGCAGTTCCGCCAGAGGGCACGACGAAACTCTTCCATTCGTATCTGGTAAAAGTTTTCATTTTCTGTGCTGTGCAAGACTCCAGAGCAATTCGCGAAGGGAAGTGTCTAAAACTAGTACAAGTAATCATCACCTTATCTTTTTATTTATACATGCATATATGGTTTCTCCTCAACCATAGACCATGTATCAAGCATGTAGTATTAACCAGTCAAAGCGTATATTGTATACATATTTGCATCCAATAAATAAAAATGTTTATCGCCCAGACTGTTTTTGCTTTCTTTCAGTTTATCGCGCAGATTGTTGCCTGCATGCCACTGGTTCAACAGTCATCAGCTAAGTGGTCATGACAATCACAAAGAGAGATATATATTGCAATTAAGCCCAGAATAATGACAGCAAAACCTTCTGTGCTCTTATAGTGACATTGTATTGTGTCTGCAGTGAAGCTCTAAAGCTCTGGTCGCGGATGGTGTTATCCACTATATTTCTAATGATTACGCTTTTTTCAAGTTGTAAGAGAAATCCTCTTTTGTTTCCTGGTTAGGCAAAGTAGTCGATCGGCTGTTACAAGTTGGGGAAGCCTTAAGCGGGACTGCTAAAAGTATAGAAAGTATTCATAATAGACGTGCATGTTAATTTTTTGATAGCCGCACATGAGCAACCATGCATCTAGGATACGGGCTGCAGACGAGGCAATGTAGTTTGAATTTCAATCGTAGCTCGACTTGAATATGACATTTTCACAACTTTTAAAATACTCCCTCCGTCCAAAATTACCTGTTTTCATTAAAAACTAAGATGAAGATGAACTGATTTTAGTGTTAGTAAAATGTTGGTGAAAAGTGTTCATGCATTTGAATGATGAGTGAGGACAGGAGGATAGAGGATATTTTCTTGTTGCGATTATGCTAGTCATGTAGGGTAGGGGCCATGAAGCATTTCTTCAAATTACGTACCCTTCTAGTTGTAGACAAAGAGAACCAGAGAGATTCGGTTCACACATTAGAAACATCAATACCAACTTGAACTGTTCTAAATATCTCTCAGTTTTCGCCTAACCGAGGAGTCGCAAGTGAGTGTTGAAAAGTTGCATGGCATGAGCCCAATTGAGTCTGGTCGGGTAGGGGCGGAGTGGCTCCCATAACTCTTTCCAGTGAGGATAGAGGTTTGAAGCAGACTTTCCCAGCCTTTTTCTGAGACAAGCATGGTGGTCCCTTTTTCGACACTGTACAAAAAGGAGAGGAATGGTGTATCTCTAAGCTCCCCCAGCTTGCATTTTAGCAATACTTCCAAGCCAACAAGATCTGCTCCCAGTTTAGAGATACACACTGCTTGGTGGTTCGCCACTCTACGTTCTCCATGGTCTCAAAGGCTCGAGTGAAGTAAGAACTTTAGTCACAAGTGGTGAAGCTTTTATTGCCCTTTTTTTTTTCAAATCGATGGGAGCCGTGATCAAACATCAAGAATAGTCAAAAGGAGGAAATAAAACCAAATAGATTCCTCCCATCTGCTAGTTTGCTTGCCTCCCCATAGCTCCAGCATCAAATGAGAAGTGACTAGAGGGGTCCACAACCTTAAATTGGCCCCTTGCTTGCCAAGAAGAACTTCCCTGAAAGGGAAGTAAAGGATGAAGATTTTTGGCGCCAACCCATCATTTGATTTTTTTGGATACGAATGAATGTGGCCTCTGTGGACCCCTGTCAGGAAAAGGGGAAAAACAGTGGGCCTGACCCCAACGGCAGGCCCAGCTTTCACTTTCACCCGAGTCAGCAGTTCAGCACACCCAACCTCACTTCTTTTCAGTATTCTCCTTTTTCCTTTCAATACAGCATTGTTTAAGGGCACAATCACCGATTTGAGGGGCAAAGCTACTCGGCAAATTCAAAATTATGGCCCGTGTATGAGAAATTATTGGGTATCCCTTGCACAATACTACAGGCCCATTGATCTCATAGATCAAAGGCGCATATGATGTAAGTGTGCGTTCCATCAAATTAGTGTCAAGCAATTAGAGCATACATGGCTCCTGTAAAAGTGGCATAAAATGTTATGTGGGATGCTTGTTGTACCCAATAATTTCTCTGTGTGGTGGCATTGAGCCGGCCGGTTTTAGGGCCAGGGCCAATGAATGACCCATGTTGTGTTTATTTTGGCTACTTAGGGGGCTGTTTGGGGCGTGAAAAAGTCAAAATATCCAGAGTGGATTTTAGATATCCACTGTAGCATTCATGTTTTTTTCATATCCAACGTGAAACACGACCTGAGGTGTTTCAACGGGATAGGCCGTATTTTACGATAGAAAAAATATAAATGTTACAGTGTAGCAAAATAGTCACTGTAGATGTTTTGCTTTTAATCACACCCCAAAGGGCCCCTTATTCAGATGCATTGGTAGTCATGTAATGTGGTTGGGATTTGAACAACTTTTTTGTGT
Source organism: Houttuynia cordata (assembly GCA_039654745.1). Lineage (NCBI taxonomy): Eukaryota > Viridiplantae > Streptophyta > Magnoliopsida > Piperales > Saururaceae > Houttuynia > Houttuynia cordata. The sequence continues at coordinate 47,089,337 of CM077502.1, read as the reverse complement.
TTGTATACAATGCATTATTATAGTATACCTACAATGCTTATCACGATTTATGGTGGATTGGGACATTTAAAGATCTTAATTCGATGTGCTTATATTGTGCTTTGTCTCATGTCATGTTTTTTTATTTAGAATGGGAAGATTTTTAGAAGCTTAAGTCATCACCAATGTTAACGTATCTCCAACTGCCTATCTACATTGTAAGTTGAAAGGGATCTTTTTTATCAGTTAGCAAGGACAACAATGTAGTTAGATTGAAAAATCAAAACATACCCTGGTCCGTGCTTCACGAGGTTAATGCATTATCAAATCGAAAATTACTGATTAAATTCGGAACTACTCTCTCTCTCTCTAAAAAAGAAAGATAACAGAAAAATAAATCCAATGCTATGGACCAGCTGGCTACACTGGCATTCATTTGGAACGGAAATAAATGTGTAGATGGTTCAATCAGAAAAATAAAAGCAAGGAAGAAAGGAAGAACATAGAATGTCTACATCTATTCAACTGCTCGCTTGGACTGAAAGGAAAAGATTTTCAGAGATAGATTGTTCATGTATCAGTTAATGCACTATATTCTATACAATTGCACCCATAAGCGCATTTCCACTAACCATGTCTTTGGACACGGTGATCACAAGCAAGCCAGCTCTTTTTTTTTATTCAAAGAGTAATATCATTCAATAAAAACTCAAGATACATAAACTTTTAATTTTTAAATAAGAAACAATCATGCTCCAAAGTCAGTTCAAAGACAAGGATATCTCCTTGCACTAAGCCATGCAGAAGTAATAATTCATTGTGTTTGAGACGCCATAACAAATAAAAAAGCCTCTTTGTGAATATGGGCAAAGGAAGCTGACACAAATTATAGAATACTTCTTTAATCACCGATCCAAGGAAGGGATTCTTCCGGTCTATAGACGATCACCTTCTCCATCTTCTCTCCAACCTAAATAAATTTGAAGACCCTCATGATGAGGGATAAAACTTTATTATGGAAAAAAGTTTATTTTCCAACAAGAAGAGTATATATGCTCCAATCTTGAAGAATAAGCTTCACCGTGATCTACTGAGAGAGTCTTCTAACCCACTCAATCCAAGAAATCCTAAAAGGCTTTCACCACCGAAAAAAAGTCCATCCAACTCGGGTAAAGTGTCGCTAGCCGACCAAGAAGAAACCCTAGCTACCGCCTCTCAAGCCAGCCCTTTTTGCTACTATCATTAGCAAGCAATTCATCATCTAGCTACCTATTAATAAAAAGAATGCCGTTTATATGAGCTTCAGCTCACATGCGCCTATGTAAGATGAGACGATCTTGGTTGTCGGATTTTGATCTGCCGGTGGGCATTAATACAGGGCAGGCAGGTTGAAAATCATTGCCGGCCTTGCACGTCCTTGTGTCTGCATTTGAAAAAGAACTCGGTCTAACATTATATGGCCCTCTTCTCCCTCATGACCGAAAACATATAGTGGTGGGGGAAGAAGGGGTTCAAAAGTCAAAACCATTTAAATCGACCATTGGAGCATTAAAAAACGGACTATCCTCTTTCCCAGCATCAATTACAGGACTGATTGTAGTTCATTTTAGTTTTTTTAAAGCAGACAGGTACTGTCGGACGGAGGGATTACTAACATTTCAACTAGCTAATATCCATCATTTGCATTTTCCACGCGTGGGATTTGCAGCCTCGCCTTTGCACTGTTCTACTGTTTCCTAGACAAAATCCAATAATTAACTGCTCGTTCTCTGTTCTATTTTGACCATTTTCTTCCATTTCTCTGCCATGGAGAAAAACAAAAAAGAAATCGGCGAGTTTTAAAAGGCTGGTGCGACATGTTCCCGAGGACTCGCCCCTGTTGGTCTCTTGTCTCTTGCAATTTGCAATGCTCAGTGTACTGCACTGGGGGGCAAGCAGAGCAGGACCCATTCAAACAGCAAGCACAAAAAAGCTAAAAAAAAAAAGCAAGGAATCATCTAAACAAAAGTAAAAGAGCTCTACGGCGTTTTGTTACAGTAAAAAGGAATAATAGAAAGAGAGGAGAGTTGGAGGAGGGAGGAGGGAGGAAGGAGGAGAGTAGAATAAAGTAGGTAAGAGAGCCTGCAGAACACGACGCAGGAGTTGCAGGGCCATGTCTTCCGTGCTTGTGAACTGGGCATAAAGAAATGTAAGTTGTAAGTGGAGAGGAAGGAAACAAGGAAAAGAAGCTTGCTTGCTTGCCCACGAGTAGGAGGCACTAGGGAGGATAAGAGACAAAGCGGCAAGTGAGGTGGGTCTTGTTTGCCATGGCTGGAGGAGCTTCCAAGCTCAGGAGGGCGGTCAGGAGGATCGGAATCCCTTGTGTTTCCTTCTCCCGGAAGCAGTCCCGGGATGATGCAGTAGTGGAACATGTAAAGATTGTTTCTTTGGCTTTCTTTTTTTATTTTCCAATTCGTTTTTACTTGATCATCATCACTTGAGCTGGATTTGTCTAACATTTCTGAAAATTAGTTTCAAATTTGGTATGGGTTTCTACTTAGAATGTCCAAGATGATTTATCTGATTCTTCTTCTTCTTCTTTTTTTTTTGTCAATATAATTGTCACTTTCATGTAGCAGCAGCTGTTGTTCCATTAAATTTCCTGCTCTACTGGTCCTCCCTATTGCCAATTTTCTCCTCGTAATTATTTGATTTTGACACACATCATGTAAAATAAAAGCAAAGATGACATTTTTCTGGGTCCTCTCTGGATTGTGTACAATGGGCATCTCCTAACTTGCAGTTTGGTTTCAGATCTCAAGTTCTGTGGCGTCGGCAAAGCAAGATGATGCAGAAGTAGCTGAGGCAGAGTCCAGCAGCTTGGCAAAGGTAGGCATCTTATTCTAAAACAAACTTCAACTGATGCCCGATAAATAACAGTGTTCATGCTCTGATTGAATTGAATTTGAATATCAGCAATTGTCCTTTTCCTCTTCTACCTGATGAACATTATTTTGAGAAAAATGAAAAACACAGAACTCAATCTAACATCTTCAGCCTAATTTAGTTTACTCAAGCTCTGGATTCAATGGCATAAGAACTTCTTTTGTGGCACTTAATCTTTAATGGACTTTTTCGATGGAGATTTTGTGCTGAATTCAATTTGATGAACTTGCACATTTGCAGAACATTTGTGCAATCTGCTTGGAGCCTCTGAGTAGTGCTCCTAGTGACAGCCCAGGCCAGGCCATATTCACAGCTCAATGCTCCCACGCCTTCCACTTCCTCTGCATCTCCTCCAACGTCCGCCATGGCAGCGTTATCTGCCCAATTTGCCGCGCACACTGGACCCAGCTCCCCCGCTCCCTCCTGCCCACCTGCTCCCTCCCCTGCCTCCACACTGACGATCCCATCCTCCGCATCCTTGACGATTCCATCGCCACCTTCAGGGTCCACCGCCGCTCCTCCCTTCGGACTGTTCGCTATGACGATGACGACCCTATCGAACCAGACCTTACGCCTCCTCACCCGCGACTCCGCTTCTCTCTCATTCCAGTTCCAGTGGTTCACCACCCAAGCTTGCATGAGGTCGGGCCTCTGTACGGGCATTCGCCATTGCATCAGTTTTCCGGCTCGTCGTCGCACAATGCTTCACCAAATGGGCGGAAGCCATACGTGTGCTCCACTAGGGCTTGCCTCTCTGTGAAACTAGCTCACCAGAGAGCAACTGATCTGGTGCTGGTGACCAGCACCAACGGGCCTCATCTCAGGCTTCTCAAGCAGTCATTGGCATTGGTTGTCTTCTCCTTGAGGTCAGTCGATCGGCTGGCCATTGTCACCTACTCGTCTGCCGCAACCAGGGCATTTCCTTTGAGGCGGATGACTTCACATGGCAAGAGAACTGCCCTGCAAGTTATCGATCGCCTATTCTATCTCGGAGAGGCAGACCCGAGTGAAGGACTCAAGAAAGGAGCCAAAATTCTGCAAGATAGAACCCATCGGAATCCTCACTGCTGCATCCTACACCTCTCCGACAGCCCCACCAGAGCTTCTTACCTCGGCCGAGAGTTGCAACTATCCGTGCCAATTCACTGTTTTCACGTCGGCTTTGGGTTTGGGACATCCGGTGGGTTTGTGATGCACGAATTCGAAGAGTTCTTGGCCAGACTACTTGGGGGTGTCATCAGTGACACCCAGCTGAGGATTGGGGAGGAAGGAGTGGTGAGATTGGGGGAACTCAGAGGTGGAGAAGAGAGGAGGATTACTCTTGAATTGGGTGATGCTGGTTTTGTATGTGTAGGTTATAGCTACATTGAAGGTGGAGCTGAGGAGTGTTTGAGAACAGGGGAAGTTGTAGTTGGGATTGGAGACAAGGGAGAGAGGAATGAAGAAGGTTTGGAGGTTGTTGGAAGGGATTTGGGCATTGGTGGGAGGAACAGTAGTGTGGAGAGATGGGAGTACCATGATCCTTACATGGCAAGAAGATGGGCAAAGCATTTGCATGGTTACAGGCTATAATGTGTCAAGCATTTCAAGGAATGCTTCTCGTTGTTCATCATGTAAAGAGATCTTATTGGTTATTTCACCATGAATATTTGGAGACACATTTGTATGGGGATACTTGGATTTGCCAGCAGCTCTATCCCAATTTCTGTTGCAACCTTAATTTTTTGTTTTTTGCTTTAATTTATGTTTGTTTAAACTTCAAAGGACCTTGAAAAAAATTCTTTGTCGAAAATCAAAATCTATTTTTTGTTGCTCCATTGAGACAATATTGAACTCCCAAGATCTGAAGTGTCATGCGACTACCAGGTTGACTAGGTGTTCTGTGTTTTTGAAGCTTTAGTTTGTTTTCCTTCCTAACTTTGCCAGTCTTGGCTTTATGCTCAAATACTCACTAAGCAATGGCATCAAGACTCTGTCTGGGTAGCGTATCCTATGTCCAGCTAGTAACAAAATCAACATACAAACGATATATGTTAAGATGGCTAAATTACAATATCCTTTAAGAATGCAGATAAGTTTTAAATATCAATGCAGTTAACAATTAGAAGATCTATGCTATCAAGAACGCATAATAATGCATGACAAGTGAGGAATTCCTGCGGACACTATACAGTCTCAATCATTTGCACCGCATTCCACAGTGTTGCACAAATGAGATAATGTTGGTCAATTGTTTCGACAGAGCTGAAATGTAAGTAGAGAAAATCAATCCTTTCCTATAAGGATAATCCGCGGAGTTGGAAGCCAGCCCTCATACTCACTGTCAACTATTTTAAACGAGGTTTAAATGGAGCAACACTGCAAATCTTCATCAGGACAGCTCAGCTTCTGCCAATTTGAACTGTTTATGTTTAGAATTGGAGACGAACTGAAGTCTGGTACTCCTTCACTGACGCTTTTCCGAAACAAACTGCAACACATTTATATACTGATGAGCTGGCTTCGTTCTGGCCACTTCAGTCCCAGTTAGTTCACTTGGAGTTGAGACAAAGAGTGATGGCGTAATAGTGAACGAGTCGTTGGTGTGGAAGCAGTTGTACGTTGTGTCTCCCCCCAACAGTGATTAAATTGTTCACTATGCGGTTCTTGATAATTAGCTTGACCAAGGGGCATGGAATTCCATCGCCGATATATCATATCGGTCCCACCCGATAAAACGAGACGGCCAAATATTGGTTTTTTTATTTTTTTCAAATATCGCCGATATATTGGTTTCGGACTGATATATCGCTAATTTTTTTAAAAAATATTTTTTTATATCATATCGGTCCCACCCGATAAAACGAGACGGCCAAATATTGGTTTTTTTATTTTTTTCAAATATCGCCGATATATTGGTTTCGGACTGATATATCGCTAATTTTTTTTAAAAATATTTTTTAAAAAAAAATATTTTTAAAAGGAAAAAAATAACTTTCTCATTTGTTTCCCATCTTAATATGCATATTTTAAAATCTATGCTTTGTCTAAATTAGCATAACTCATTTGAAAATATATGGTAAAGACTAGTTATTGACCACCAATATTTTTTTATAAATATCTCCGATATATCTCTGATATTTTGTCTCTTAAGCCGACCGATACGATACTGATATCCGATACGGAATTCCTTGCTAAGGGGCTGTTTAGGAGGCCATTTCCCGCAAAAAAGTGTTTGGAAGGCTATTTACATTTTCATTTACATTTAGTAGGTAAATGATCATTATGGTCATTTTCATTCTCTAGCTTTGTCAAATGGGTTTTTAAATGGGAATCTTGTGACGAATGGCTATAATTACTCTTCTATCATTCATGTCTCTCTTTTGAATTCCCAAAACCCACGCTTTAATCATTAAATGAAAATAAATTTTTTTTTCCTACAAACATCAAATGGCCTCCCAAACAGTCCCTAAGTCAGTGGCGCCATGAATTGCATTTCGCAAAGAACTCAATGAGCTAAATGATAGAGCATAAAAAGAAAACACTAGCCAACCAAAATGCGAAAACCAGCCTGCTCTGCAGCTACTTGTGGGTTAGTGCACTGTGACCCCCCCTTGCCATTCAATGACGGAGAAGCGTTTTTTGCCCCTGGTTAGTGGCTAACTAGGGGATGAGACGGCTACAGCTCAGGCTATCGGTCAACACTTTGCAATGTTGATCTCCAACACTTTGCAATCAAAACTCATGGACTTACTTGATTATAGATTCAGTTATTCCTTGATTAAATTGTCATGATTTCCTTATCAATTTGATCATATATTTTGTCGCCAACTGAACCATACTAATGAATCAAAGTTAGGGGATAACTTTTTTGTTTTCTTTGGAGAAGGAGGGACTAATTTTCAACCAAGGCGAAGGCGAAGATGTCTTGTTGGGCCGTATGTAGTGAGTGCCCAGAACTGCACAAAAGTGGGCCTTCTATATCAGTCCATTCTGTACATTATTTAAAGCACGGTTTGTTCTTGTTGGGCCCTAGTGAGTGTGTGGGCTTTACGATGAATGGATAGACAATGTACAACCCAGGTTTTAAAAACCGGACCGGTGATCGACCCAGAATTTCTGCCGGGTAGGTCAAACCGGGGGTCACCCAGTGATGACATCATCAAATTTTTTTTATATAAAAAAAGGAGGGGGTGGCTCTGCCGCCGAAGGGCCCCCCGCCCCGCCCCGCCGTGTCTCGAGGCAAGGCAGCTCCGCCTCGAGGCAGGGGATCTCCCTTTGCCCCCCGCCCTGTCTCATCTCGAGGCGGAGCCCCCATTGGGGGGTTCTGGCTGGTTCGAGGCGGGGCAACCCCGCCTCTGGTTTGCCTCGCCGGGGCAGCCCCGCCTCGAGGCAAAGCCAGAGCCTTTGCCTCGAACGAGCCCGGCGGGGGCTCTGGTTCTGCCTCAAGGCGGGGCTGCCCCCCCTCGAACCAGCCAGAGCCCGGCGGGGCAGCTCCACCTCGAGGCAGAGCCAGAGCCCCCCGTCGGGGGCTCTGCCTCGAGACGAGGTGGGGCCCTCCTTCGGCGGCGGCCGGAGGAAGCCGCCCCTGCCCTCCGGCCGGGGAGGAGAGGGGTCGCCAGGAGGAGGGGCTCCGCCGGAAGGGGGGGTGGAGGTGAAACCCGGACTAGACCAGTCGGCCGGGTTGCCATGACCCGGACTGAAAATAGGTCCGACTCCGGTCGGACCGGTTTTTAAAACCATGTATACAACGAACGAAGTCAACAAAATTTGAAAAAGGAAAACATTAGCCTCGAGAACCCGGAGAGAGTTTTTCGGGGCCTTTGATCTCAGCTGTCGACTATCGGATGAGATCTGACGGTTGACGGGTCTTTTACCCCCCTCTCGTCCTCCCTCGGCGCTTGGCTCCGCCCATGTCCTCCCTCCCTCCCTCGTCGCCGCCCTTGTCCTCCCTCTAGCTCCTTCCCTCTCCCCCTCCCACCCCTCTGGCTCGACAGGGTGCCGTGGCGGTGATTTCGCGGGGCACCCCGTCGAGCCAGAGGAGACGGCTGGGGGGTCATCGGGGTGGGAGAGGGAGGGGAAGAGAGGAAGGGGGTCAGCGGGGCGGGTGGGCGTCGAACCAGAGGGGGGGGAGTGGGAGGGGGTTCACCAAGGTGGCAGGAGGGAAGGGGCAGCGCTATCTGGATGGGGGCGAGGGAGGTGGGCCCTCACTGTGGCATCGAACAAGGGAGGGAGTGGCGACGGGCCTCGCACCTCTCTCCGGGCGCTCTGAGGCTACCGACGCTCTTTGAAAAATATTTTGCTTTCCAGCATTATGTGATCAGGAAGAAGGACAAAGGGCCACGTGGAGGTGGGTCTCTAGAAATTTAGGTAAAATTATAATTTTTTCCTAGGACCCACTTATAATTTCTTCGAGCCATAGTTTTTAAAACCGGACCTGACCGGCCGGTTCAAAATTGAAATCCTTTTTATTTATTTTTTGAAAAAAAAGGGGGATTCGAACCTCCCCCCCCATGAGGGACCTACGCCTCAACCACCTGGGCTGGCTTCATGTCATTACTTTACTAAAATATATATTTATTATATATCTATCATCCTCAACCTAATCCGAGTCAATCCGGTTTAACCACAGTTTGACCGCCGGGTCGATGGCCGGTTCGGTTTTAAAAACCTTGCTTCAATCATAATATCCCACGACTCATCCCCTCTAGTGCGTATACACCTATATAAAATACGCACAGCTTAAATCAGGGTATTATAACGCTTTATAACCAACAATTCTCTTTCCTATACAGAAAATTCATTTTTCTTACCTTCATACTCCTTACGTCCTTTGCGTAGTAAGGACATTTGGAAGAACCGTACCCAAGTTAAAGCCTATTATATAAATACAAGAAATTATCCATTGTATTTTGCTCTCCACTCTGTCCATGTATTTTACCATTCACCAACTATCATCATCAAAATATTACCTCCAATAATCAGAGTGGTGCTTTATATAGTACTACATTTGGAAATATTTACTATTCCAAAATATCATATACATTTTACCTAATCACCATGCGACTTCCTCATTCCAAGATTGGAAGAATATTAGAAGGATTGACTTAAATTAGATTCGTGAACGAGCATACGAGTTGGACGGCATATCCTAGAGAAGGTCACACCGCCCCGTGGCAACTAACGTGTAAGTCGATGAACGGTGAAATACACGGACAGCGTGGTGTGAGAATACATTGAAACATTTCTCAGTAAAAAGGGCAAACTTTTGGGCTCTTAGACCTTGCTTTATTGTGTCAAAAAAAAGGCCCGTTCCATCCCACCGACCGCCACTCTCCCTCGGCAGCCTCCCCTCTCCCCGGATCTGAAGTTCTGATTACCTCCGGCCGCCGATCTCGGAAGCCCGGAAATCTGGACTCCCTCAGCGTCGTCACTCGCCGGAGGAGATGTCTTCCGGTAGATACATGGCCTACTCCCCATCTCCCTCCACCGCCCCCCACTCCCCTCAGTTATCCGGCATCCGCTCCGCCGCCCTCGCCGATCAAGAGAAGTACCCCCCCTTTCCATCTCTTTCTCTCTCTCTCTCTCTGTTTGTCTTTTCGATCTGCGATTTTTCAATCGTCGCGATTCAGGAATATTTGAAAAAGATGAGGATCGGGCGATTCTCTTGGATATCTATGGTCTGTTTGTCTGAATATGTATGTTTCCTTTGTTGGGCAGGTATTTGTCGGAGCTACTAGCGGAACGCAACAAGCTTGGGCCTTTCATGACGGTGCTTCCCCACATCTACCGATTGCTCAACCAGGGTGAGTTTACAATCGAAAGTAATGCGAAGATTTAGTTGGTTGGAGGTTGTGGTGTCCAGAATTTCTTCTTACGTCTTTTGTTTGTTCTTGATTTAAGTGGTTTTAGCTTCTACTCGAAATAAGTAGTGTCAAGATTGATTTATGGGGTGTGAGCTGATTGTTGTATGTCTTCCTCAACGTGGCGATCGTGCTGTACTTCGTTACCGAGTGTATGGAGTGTTTGCACTAGGAAGGTCCGTTGGGCCGAATATGAGCTAAGCTCTCTGTAGTCTGTACTTTTTCATGATGTTGAGGTACTGGCTTTCTCATCTGAGGCGCAAGTCAGTCTCTTGCCGGGTTCTTGGACATGAATCGTTTTTTTTTTTTTTGGTCCCTTGCCGGCTTCACCCCAATATGGTTGTCGCTTGAAAATGAATGGTGAAAATGGGAGATCTTTGGACAATGGGGACGAAGCAAAAGGTTGGGCAAGGGGATTGAACATATATAACACGTGAAGTTTGGGAGGGGAAAATTTTTATATATCATCAACCTTGGATAAATGATGATACCCAGTTTCATTGATTTCTGATATAGGTTCAGTTTCAATTAGTAGAACTTACAGATCTAATGAAAAAACTTTTATATTTGTTACAGAAAAACGTGTAGTTTATTAGACTTATTGACACACATGAATGTACTACAAGTACGTAATGTTTGCATATATGTAGTTATATTTATTCCTTCTTTGATATGATGGATCCTAATGTTAGATGACTATAATTTATCAGTAACTGGCATATTAAATTTGATATTGACCCGATTCTCCTCCATTGGAGATGTCTAGTTTCTTAACAGTGCTAACCGAGTCCATCTTATTCTTGACATTGAAATTGTGGAGCAGAAATATTACGTGTAACCACATTGTTGGGGAATGCATCAATTTTAGATCAATGTGGGTTTGATCAAGCTAGCCCTCTGACTTCTGGAGGATTATTTTCAAATGGAGGATCTGATATGAACAGCTGGGCGTCAACATTTCCATCAGAAGTACGGATGCTAACCATTAACATAACTCCTCCCTCCTTCTAATCTATTACATCTGACTTTATAGCTTTAAGGTAATCCGGAACTAGATTTGTGTTGTTGCATTTCAGTGCTAACTGCTAACCGTAATTGGTGTGATGCTTTTAGTGCTTTCATTGGTTTCTTAACTACTAATTCAATGGGTGTAGTGCTTTCAGTAGTCTTTTAACTTCTAATCAATAACAGGAGCACCAGATACAACTGAGTTGTCCAAGGTGTTCTACCAGGAGCTGTTTGATGATGTTTTGGAACTAACGCTTTCATATATTATTGGTGATTGGTACAACAGGTGGTACAATACTGCTAACTATAGTCAAATTATACCATTTGCCTATTGGCGAAATTCACTCTCCAGGTTAAATTATCTTGGATGGAAGTGATATGTTTCCAATCCAAAAAAGTACTATGTTTGTTCACTTTCCCTTGTGAATCATTTTCATAATGATTTTTCTACCTTATATTAGTTTTTTTCCCGGTATTTTTGTTGAAAATCAGAATAGATTTTAATTACTTCTTTTCTCCAATGATACTAAAATGCTTTATAACATTTAGAGGTTGCAAATGACACCTTTCTCATTGTTCATATAGTTTTTGTACCCAAATTGCATCATAGGAATGAATGAATAAGTTGTAGAGGGGCTTTGGCTTTAGATGTGTCTAGACAGCAATTTAAATTGTTAATTTAATCAAAGTCTTGCAGTAGGAATTTTAGTTTCATTAGTCATTGTTCTTTCCCATGATCTAAAATACCATTGTATGTCTATTTCACGTTGATAGATTCTTTATTCATTTTTATATTATTTCAATTTCAATAGTTAGTAATGTGTTAAGATGCAATTTGCAGAGATTGGGTTCATTGCAGCAATCACCGAATCATGCTTGGTTTGGATCACAAGGCAGTTCTTCTGGTCTTGTAGTCAAGAAAGTGATGAGGGTGGATATTCCTGTTGATAAGTATCGTACTGTATGTATCTAAGAATGGCTTTTTATTTGTTGACAAAATGTCGCTTTATGCAAAGCTAATTTTTTCACTTAATTTGCAGTTTAACTTTGTGGGTCGGCTCCTTGGCCCTAGAGGTAATTCCCTGAAACGTGTAGAGGCAAGTACAGAATGTCGTGTTTTAATCAGAGGGCGTGGAAGCATCAAAGATCCAACTCGGGTATGAACTCATTGACATAACTGATATTCTTTGGTATTAACATTGTTTGGTTTTATCAAAAGGGGGTTGGACCTCCTCAATTATGTATAGGGACAGTCTCCCCATTTATGTGCTTAATTTACAGCTTAGATTGCATTCAAGTGTGGTAAAAACCACGTTCATAATACATTCAAAATGATTTTGTGGATGTGCATGATTAGATACAGTTAGTGGATTCACGCATTTAATTACCCACACTTTGAATAGTACAACATGCCTGGTGTTCAAGAGGATGTTGTAGGTGCCCGCATTCTGTGAGGAGCATATGTATAGCTGCGCATTACTAACTAGTCTGATTTTGCTTTTGTGAGCGGTTATTTAAGTTTTTGAGTTATATATGTCAGGGTTTTGTTTTTTAAAGTGTGGTTTACTGGGCTGACCTCAATGTTTGAGCAAGTGTGGTTATAATTTTCTGTGTACCTAGATTTCTTTTCTGGAATTTAATGCCTCAAGTTTGTGTACATCATTGACAAGCTGCTCTGAGCTAACCAACTCCCTACCCCCTCTCCTTCCCTGCTAGTCAGGGAAGTTGTGCAGAACATGTTGGGGTGGTTTCCATCCTGCCATCCGCTTCTCATTACCCTGCATGCATCATGGCCTTAGTGCTGAAGAAATTTTTGTGTCATGATTTTCTTAATCGGGTGTACAACAAGTTTTATGATTCCTTAGGTAATTGACTTATTATATGAACACCTTGATAAATTTCGTATAACAGGAAGAAATTTTGAGAGGAAAACCAGGGTACGAGCACTTGAATGAGCCTCTTCACATTCTTGTTGAGGCTGAATTACCAGTAGATGTTGTTGATTCCCGCCTTATACAGGCGCGTGAGATACTTGAAGAATTGCTGAAACCAGTGGTAATTCTCTCATTATCTTGAGAATCCTTTTAGACTGATTGATCAGGGAATTCATAGATAATACTTTCTTCTTCTTCTTCTTCTTTGCCAGGATGAATCACATGATTTTTTCAAGAAGCAGCAGCTACGAGAGCTAGCAATGCTCAATGGTACTTTACGTGCGGAAGGCTCGCACATGTCTGGCTCTGTTTCTCCATTTCATAGCAGCCTTGGAATGAAGAGAGCAAAGACAAATGGGTGAGTTAAAATGGCGAAGGGTGGAGGTGAAGTCAATTCCTATGTTTCAGGCATCACTCTGCAACTAATTCCCTGATTCTGGGTGGGCTCCAGTGCCCAATTGCTCGGGCACTGACATCATACTATATCTCCATGTTGAAATTATTGTTCTACCTGCTATTTTTGGCAGTGCTGCAGTGTTGCTGGGAAAGTCTTAGAAGGGCCGGTTCAGGTCTAAGGTTCTTTATTTCGAGTGTGTTTAGTGCGTTAGGACAAAGGTGAGTCCTAGATTATTATCTTGGACTTGGTATGAAGGTTTGGGCGTTGCTGCTACCTGAGTTTTCTGTATTGTAAGTGCACTACCGTGACAAGCAGCATGGTAATGTTCTGTTTAAGTTACATTCTGATACTCGTTTATAGATGATTATATCCATTCTTAAGTAAGTTGCCCAATTTTTGTTTTCTTTCGTAAACGTCAAATAAGAGGATTTTGGAAAGCTGACAAACTGCGAAAGTGAAGGTTGTAGTTTGTTCCCCTCGCGTCCATTTCATTAGCTATAAACTGCTGCTTCGTATATTCTGAAAACAGATTGCTCTATCCTGTGTACTGTGTAGTTGCTGCCCATTGTCAATCAGCCCTGCAGGAACATTAGGTTCGTGACTGCCTTGCATGACACCACGTCACCAATGCCTTTGCATTTGTATATATAAATGACTTTATTTGTATGTATATCCAAAAAAAAAGTATTTGAACTCGAGTTATACATGAAGACGTTTAAAAAAAATTGCATGTTAATCTCGACTCTGCCAAAGTTCATTAACGACTTTGAGCAATGAAGTTTCAATGGTATAGAGAGTGCTATAGAAAAGGATAATCAATTTATAATGTGAATATGCTAAAAGTAATGATATTTACTCCATCTATCGAATGAATCTCGACTGGATGTGGAAAAATACAGGTCCAAGCTCCCTCAAGGCAAAAGACATCGACAAAGGAACTCTGTTTTCTGTATGGGCCATAGGGTGTAATAAAATTTATTCATTTTGCAATGCAGACGAGCTTCATTTAAATGAAGTAATAATTATTAGAAAAATTCTGGTTAAAGGATGAATCATTTATTTAGACTGAGAGCTCCCAACAGCTTCCAAAAGGCGGCCATTGGTTTGTAAAAACTGAAGATGACAAGAGAAGGAAAGGATGACCTGAGAGGCTGAGACGACTCCAAGGGGTAGCCCACACAACTGGAAATGGTTTAGAGTTGTGAGAATCAGGTACACTTGGTCGAATTATGAGCAAAAACAACATTCCAAAGTCGGTAAATCTGGAATCTGGACATCGTGTGACCGAGTAATATATTCTTGTCCCTTTTGTGGGTTAGTAAGGCTATTGTCTAGACGAGATAAGAATCGTATTCCATTCCACATGGGTTTATACGATCCCTGTCCTCAGGGCAACACCACATAATATTGTGAATTCATTTTTTCCCTGATAAGTTAGAACTCATGTTTATCAACTTTAATACTCTTTTCTCACTAGCTTCACGCTCTTGGATCTAAAATTCAACCAGAAACACTAACCCCCCTTAGCAGTTTTTAGAAATTGAAATTTGTAAAGGGTCTTCACTGAAAGGAACCGTCCACCCATCTAGCCTAATGATGTGAAGAGATTCTAGGTCATCGCATGTAATAAAACCACTGAAACTGTTCGGTCTAGAGAAGAAACTTCAATACCACATGCTAAAGGTAGGGCAGTTAACTGATCCATGTTAAGCTTGTAATGCATGATAACTTTTCTATTAAAGGAGTATCTACTGATCTACCTTATGGTTTAGAATCTTCTGACTACAGTGAAACAAAATGCGAGCGAAAATCATAAATTCACTGCTGGATAGTGAGGAGAACGAGTGGTCGAACATCCTACATATTCGCTCTTCTTTTTATTTAGTGGAAAATGGATGCTTGGTTGGGAAGAATCAATTTTTAGAGAAGAATTTAGGGCCCGAAGATATATTTTATAAATAAATATGGAAGGCAATGACACATAATAGAAAAAACGTGTTTTTAATCTTATTTACAAAATTACAAAATATACCACCTGGAAAAGACAGAACCTTTTGGAAAATCTCTTTTTTTCTTGGAGAAGTCTGATTCTCTTAAAAGTTGACAGTATAAATAAGATTGAAAATAGTGGGAACCAAGCATAGCCTTAGTTTGAGCGTTGTACATTAGTTTTTTCTTAAACAAGGGGAAGAATGCACCTGTGAACTTAAATGCTTCCATTTTGTAGAATTTTGAGATTTTTTTTATATAAAGTGAATTCCTATTGAAGCTATGGCATTGTGGAAAATGTTTTCCTAACCACATTATGTGACCATAAAACAGGACCAAAGGACAAGTGGAGGGGGGACCCAGGAATCTTAGGTAAAGCTGTAATTTTTTCTTTTATTCAGGTATTTCTTCCTCTTCTCTGATGACATGGAAAGTGGTTACGTGATGGTGGTAATAAAAATTGGCCTAGACAGACTCTAAGATGAATTGTGTAGATAGTATGATATTTTGATGGCCAAAATGGAAGCATATTCCAAAATGGACCCAGAGCCCTACTCCATCTGGCCCAGCTTCCGACCCTCGTATGTGCAAGCCCACCTTAATCACAGTCCTAGCGGCTGGCGCAGGCGAGGCCCAACTGTAGCAGCATATTTGCATGCATTCAGACTTCAAAAAAGATGAGCATTGTAGCATAAATTCGGCCAAATGAATACAGCAGCATCAGAGTTGAAAAAAGAAAAGAATAGCAGCATCAGCCGACACCCACTAGCAAAGCACTAGACATGCAGCCATCTCTTCTTGCTAGTTGGTACACTAATGGTCAACCCCAACTTTGCCACCTTGAGGAGTTGTTGTGATCCTATTATGCTTAGGATTAGGATTAGCCTATTCCTATGTCAATTAGGACTATAGCTTAGGGTCTATCCTATGTCAATTAGGACTATGGCTTAAGAGCCTATAAATATGTAAGGGGTCTTCCCTAATCCATAATCCAAGAATCAATAAAGCTTTAGTTTATTTTATGTGTTTTACTTTCTTAGTTATAGATGTATTCCTCTATGGATTCTCTTGTAGACAACGGTCTACAACATTGGTACCGGAGCTGTCAATCTTCGGCTCCCTCCCAACCCACCCTCGCTGTCACTATTACCCATGATTTGGAAGCAGAATTGGAAGCGAAATTAGAGCGGGAACTTACCGATTTGAAGACTGTGCTTACCGAGATTGCGGAGTCCAACCGTCGTCGCGACCAGGAAAACCATCTTCGCGATCGTCGCTTTGAGGTGCTCATGCTGTCCGTCCATCGCCAGCCAGTGTCGGCTCCTCCTCTGAGCTTCAGCGCCTCTCCGTCCATGTTTCCGCATCAGTATTTTCCTACCTACGAGTACTGGCAACCGCCAAGCATATTATCATCCTCATCGTCGGGCACCTTTGCTCAGGACTCAGTATTGACGGGGTTCATCCCATCGCCCGCCTTCAATTCGCTGGCGCCGCCAATCCATGCAATGCCACTCTCGCAGTTAGTCGGCGTCGGGTATTCCACCCAGCCGCGGTGGGGTTTTCCACAACAACCTCCACCGTCATGCGAGCCTCAACAAGGCCGCTTCTCCACTCCGTCGGCGGAGCCTCATCTGCCTGTGTCTTCAGCCCCAGCTGCGGCCTTGATGACCATCGCCATCCCGATAGACAGCATCGACACGATTGTCACCTCCGGCCATGACAGTTCCGTCCCAGCTGCGGCCGCTCCTACTTCTGTCGAGCCCTCCTCGCCGTTGCCTTCACCGCCAGTAGTACCGACACCCAAATCGCCCACTTTAGCTCCACCCACGCAAAAAGACGGCATATTTGCGGCCCTTTCATCCTGCCCTTTCTTGGCCCCGCCACAGCCATTGCCTCTCCCAAAGCCACAATCTTTGCCGTTGAACCCGCCGCCACCACCGTGCCCGCCGGAACCCTCTCCGCTTGGCGCTGCGTCACCGCCATCTTCGCCGCGTCATCTCCGTTGCCAAGTTCGCCAAGGTGGCGCCTTTTCGACTTCGCCATCCTCTGTCCGGCCAGATCTGCCGTCCCTTCCACCAAAGCCTCCGCCTTTCGACGAAGAGGTGGTGCTTGCCATGCCGCCGCCTTTGGCAACCCCGACTCTTCTGCCTCCGCCGAAGCCGCCTCCTGCACGACGCCACCGTCTGCCTTCCTCCCTCGCCGTCGTCGTGCTAGACGCTCTCCTACTACCTCAGTCGTCTCTTTCCTCACCCCCTCTCTCGTGGCCCTCTGGTTTGAGAACTGCTTTGAGGAAGGGACGACCGAGCGCTGTGCTCGATGCCCCGATCAGAAAGGCACATCGACGGTTTATCCAGCGGCGATCGGTTTTTTGTCGGTTTGGTTCTCAGTGGACCGGACCGGGATAATTCAACAACGTAACCCTTGGGCTGGTTCAAAAGCTATTACTCGGGCCTCTTCTATTTGGTCCAAATTAAACATATGGTTTGATTCAACAGTCTCTCTTTCGGCTGGTTCACACCCGATTCCAGCCTCTTTTATCCATCTTGGGTTGGTTCAAACCTTTAAAAAAAAAGTCTACCGGCCTTATGGTGTGGGCCTATTTCTTGCTCCGATGCTTTCTCCATAAGTGGATTCTTCGTGTCTCATCTACCAGAGTATTTGTGAATTTTCACGCATTTTGATGAAGTTGAGTTTTCCCATTCCTGCATTCGCGGTAAAAATGACAAGAGCACCTCGAGGACGAGGTGATGCGGAAGCGTTGGTGGAATGTTGTGATCCTATTATGCTTAGGATTAGGATTAGCCTATTCTTATGTCAATTAGGACTATAGCTTAGGGTCTATCCTATGTCAATTAGGACTATGGCTTAAGAGCCTATAAATATGTAAGGGGTCTTCCCTAATCCATAATCCAATAATCAATAAAGCTTTAGTTTATTTTATGTGTTTTACTTTCTTAATTATAGATGTATTCCTCTATGGATTCTCTTGTAGACAACGGTCTACAACAGAAGTACCTAAACCTCCGTACTGCCGACCTTGATTATGAATAAGCATAATCACCCCCACCAGCCACATGCCCACCGCACCTTGTTGGTCTCCTTCAACCAGTGTTTAAACGGCGTGAACCGGTTGACTGGTAAATGGTCTGGTCTTGAAAGTCGACTAGGATTGCAACTTTAATTTCCAAAAACGCTCGGCTGAACCTCAGCTGCACCCTCAGACGGCTCCCTATAGGGACACCCAATAATTTCTCTTATGAATATATAAAACAATAATAATAATAATAATAATAAGAATAAGAATTTCTCTTATGAGAGGGCCATTGTTCCGAGAATTAGTTCCACTTCCACACTAGACGCCAACTCCATAAATCATATCCAATTGTATAAAAGAACACATAATCGGATCCAAAGCCAATTTGCCTGTAAGCGTAAAACAGATGTGAAGTGCAAGCTAGGAATCCATATAAATAGTCTTAGATCATTACAGGTCCTGGTAAATCCACCAGCACGGCCCACCAAAGCCTTTTATAAGAAGAATCCGCTTGACTACCACTAGTCTGAAATTCTCAGGGAAGAGGTTTTGTGAAGAACATCATCATTCTTACCAAAGTGCCGAACCAAGCTATTCATGTGACTCACTTAAGCAAATGCACAGAAAAGCCATGACACCCTCTAAGCCACTGTCACAATTCCTCCAGTCATAGTCACCACCACAACCCAAAGAGCTTGGTCACATGGGTTGCAACTTGCAACCAGGAGTCAGTAGTGTCCATGTACATTTATGTTCTTTGTTTAAAACAAATTTACCAATGAATGCCAACTTTTTCCAAATAAAGCGTGACAAAGCGGAAGTAGCGGCATACATTAGTATAATCAGGGCCAGAGGACTGTGGGGAGTACAAGACTAGAGTGGGTTCCATGTGAGATGGGGTAGACTGGTGCAGATCACATCACGTGTTTTGTTGGAGCCCCTCCCCCTGCCTCTAATATATGCGCCTCACCTTGTGCCCACCTGCTTGCACAGAGATAGGAAGCAGTTTATATCCGCCTCCATGATAATTGTACGGATTTTTGTCTTTAAATGAGAGTTGTAGATCATCAGAATTGACGGCTCACATGAATGCACAGGACTAGTTAATTTGTATTATACATTGTTTTCAAAACTAGACCGGATTAGCCCGTCCTACCACGGAGAACCGGAACCTGTTGGAAAAACGGTCCAAACAGTCCGATTTGGGACAGTTCAGTCTTTTTGCCGGTTTCATTAGAAACCGACCGGTTTAGCCGGTGAATTGCCGAACCGGAACCTATCCGGTTCAGCTAGTTAAAAAAATTATATTTTAAGTGGGGATTCGAACTCTCCCTCAAGATTAACTCCTCAACATCTTAACCAAAATAAGAAATTCACACTAAACTAACATAATTTAGTATTATTTTTTATGTAGGGGAGGTTTTTTTAAAAAAATTTGTGGGTCAAATCAGTTGCACTGGACCGGCTAGATTTTCGGACCAAAGGCCGCTCTGGTTTTGAAAACCTTGGTATTATGTAAATGTACATGGATATAATAATTTTTTTTTATGGCATGGGGTGTTTGACATTATAGCTTGTTTAATTAATTCGTGATATGTTTCTTTATTCTTAGCAAAAGAATAGTTTTTTGTTGGAGCAATGTGCACCATCATCCTGGATGATCGATGGTTCCTATTGATGGAGGATAGCCTGTGGATGTTATGGGGGCAGATAGAACATGCTTCTACAGGGATGGTGCACGTTTATGAGGATGGGCGGGTGATTCAAACAAGCTTGCTCCCTGTACTAACACACACCATTGAAGTATCGCAATATATCGCTGATATAACGGTTTCAGAGCGATATATTGTTATTTAAAAAAATATTTTCAAAAATAAAATTGGCAAGTTTTTTTTTTACAAAAAAGAACTTTCTTGTTTGTTTCCCATTCTAAATGCATATTTTGAAATCTATGCTTTGTCTAAGTTAGTATAAAAACTCATTTTAGAAGTTAGATTGTGAAAACATATGGTAAAAACTAGTTTTCGATACCCAATATTTTTTTACACAATATCTCCGATATTTTGTCACTTTGGTCGACCGATATCCGATACAAAATTCCATGACACACACTTATAGATTGAATCACACGCCCTGCTACGCATGTAAGCCGAGGCATATATAAACCAAACTCTTTAATTAAACTCTGGTAAATTCAGTCATCAACAATTGGACACATTTAATTTGGAATGTGAATGTCATCTTGGGTCTGATGTCTCAAGACCCAACATTCTCTGCAATAAGATGGGACCCACTAACTGAAGCATTGAACAGGTCTGGGCCCTCAGTGCATTCAAGAAGAGGAATCGTATAGCCTAATTCGAACATCACATGGACCTCGGGGAAGCACAAGCTCGCCCATTAATTGACAGTTAGCAATAAGGGTCTCATAATTATCTCATGACTGTGCCTCTGGTACCTCATGTATTCAGTGTTGCAGCCCTAACTTCGCCACAGGTCCCTCGCCGCATCTGCACCGTGCTCCAGTACGGCGCTCGGTTGACGTAATTGATAATACTACGGCCCAGTTACCTGCCGACGAAAAGGCAGAAGGAACATCACGAGACTTCCATATTCATGGCCAACCGGCTACGCTTCTAGCCTGCTAGACCTTCCTCTTTTGGTCCCCATTCCAGCTCCTTTTGACATTTCAGAAACCTTTATTTTACTGCAATAGGTAAGATGTGATAAGTTTCTTTATTCTCATAGCTAGCTAATAACGAGAGAATCATCACTGCGAAAGATCTTGTGATTGATCTATCGTTGTCATGCATGAACGTTGCTTTGGCGTTTCTGGTGGACAATGTGTCTGTAGACTGTAAGTCTCAAATTGATCAGGAATTCCAGCCTGCTTCCTCCGGTTTGGGACAAGAGATTTCTGATTATAAATTAGTAGAATCAGGCGGGGTGGAGGGGGGCAGGAGCTAATTGGCATTAAAGAAACTGGAGACAAGAACAGAGGACGTTTATGATGCTGGTCTTAGTCAAACCTGTCTTTGAGCTATTCTTCTTGAATAAAATAACAAGAAACATAGCAACAAGGCTGTGCCCAGCCAAACTATTTTCAATATTCCAATTGAAACAAACACTCACGATCTATCTCCCTTGAGGATAAAAAAACAAACATATCCTCTTTGTCGTCTTCGTCCTCTGAGTCCGGAATGTCCCCGCAAGCCGCTCCACTTATGCTTAGCAATATTACTGGCTGCTAATGAGAGCCTCTAGCAGCTCATGAAAGTGAAACAAAGATAACAAAATCTATAAAGAAATCACTTTTTTAGTTTGTGAAAAAGAACAAATGAGCGAGAACAGAGAAAAAAGGGAAGAGGAAAAGCTAGTTACCAAGGAAAAGGATGCAAAGCTGAAAAGGACGCAACGGAGCACAGCGCACGGCCCTATCCCGTCGACAGCGACGCCTTCCCCGACGCCCCACTAAACAACCCTTTTGATGGGATCGAACGGGGCTGCCTCACTTCCACGTACTCACGCCTGACAGCGACTCTCCTTGTCTCTTCTGGAAACCGACAAGATTATGAGCGGCTTACTGCATTCCTCTTAGGTTGCTGTTTAGATTTTTTCACTCAACAGATGACGAGGAGTTGAGCTTGGAACAGATTCATGGATGGGTAACTTGGGCGTCGGTTGGTTTGATCCTGATTTGCGCAAGAATTTACTTGGGTTGTGTAACTCAGATCTTTTGATGTGGCCGCACATGTCCCATGCTTTCGCTGTCATCTTGCGCGCCTCTAGCAGACTGTCTAAACTAAGACTTTTTTTTATGTATTGAGACTATATAGGACATGGGAGCCTCTTTTTGATCTGTTTAGCCAACGTTTAATTTACTAACCTTCGACAGTGTAACTTGTACATTATTCTCATTTCCATTGAATTCTTAAGTTCTCTATTCTTGTTGATGGGCGTTAGCTAGTGCGGGGGCACTGAGTCTATGTTGGTTAAGAGTGGACTTCCTATAAGAAAATCAATATTTCTTGAGCCACTCATTTTAGTGGAAGATGTTCGGAGAAGATGAAATTAGATCAGTCTCTTAAGTGAAAGATTGTTGTATATGGGAGACTGGTTAAGAAGATTTAAAAAGTGGACAAAAGACCCTTTGGTAGACCGGCTCCTCTTAGTAGTCTACCGGAACTAGATCTATAACTTCATATTTTACAAAGCTCCCGCGGTAGATCAAACAGTATTAGTGATAGACAGGATGCTACAATGGAGTGAATAAAAACACTATCGATCTACCGGAGCTCATGAGCGGTAAACCGATACAACGGAATGATAGAAGGGTTAGCAGTAGACTGCATGCAATGGGTGTCGGGATGACGTAGGATCGTGTTTAGTCGTCTTTTTTAAGGACTTTTTTCTTTCCTATTTATTGTACGTCTTACTCTGAGAGCACGAGACTTTAAGGCACAAAAGGAGGTGCCTTTAAGAGAGATTTTCATTAAAGTATAACTTGTAAATGCTTTGACTTATTTAGAGTATTCTCTATTCTTTTATGTAATCCCTCTGAATGTATAGTGAATTTATATGACCCGTAGATATAAGTACATCACCGAACCAGGTAAATTATTGTGTCTCTTTATTCTTGATTGTGTTCTTGTGTTTTCATGCTAGTCTCTTAGTCAATCCTTCCACACATACAAGGAGATTAACGTCTTAATTTTTTAATATAATTTTCCAATGAGGAATTTACCAAATAATAATTTTAAAAAAATTATTGATCGGGAAAAGTTTTTACAAAATCCCTGATCCAGTTATTTGACAGCCACGTAGGCGCCAACGTGGCGCTAGCACTGCAGCATCACGATGTGCATTTTTTTACTACTAAAATTATAACTATTAAAATGCATATCTCTCTCATTTCTGATCCGTTATCGTCCATTTTTTTATTCTTCATTATTTTTAGTGCTCTTTCTTATAATAACGATATCACAAAGATGTTGAGCTACCACATGCTATTTATCGTGGATTTTGTGATATTTTTTTTTATAGAAAATCAAATCATTAGGATATCATGATGATTAGAAAGAGCATTAAAAATAAGGAAGAATAATTTTTTTTTTTACAAAAATGGACTAGAAATGGAGGAGATATGATTCGGTGACGTGTAAATATTATTACGATAGTCAGACTTACTTATAACTATTAAAATTATAACTACTAAAATTATAACTATTAAAATGAGACAAATTTTAACGAATCATATCTCTTTCATTTCTAGTCCATCTTTATCAAATTTTTTTGTTATTATATCTCTTTCATTTCTATTTGTCCCACTAAAATAGCCAAAGGGGCTCTCGAAGGCGTCGGTTCTCACTTTAGATGACTGCTGATGCCTTTCGGGTCAGGGTGAAAAAAGAAACCGCTCCACGCTAGCGCTTAAGGGCTGTGTTGGTGCCTGTGTGGGTGTCAAGTAACCGGATAGAGAATTTTGTAAAAAAATTTCGTAATCGGTAATTTTTTATTATTATTTGGTAAATTCCCCTTGAAGCCACCGGATTTGACTTGTACTTTCTTCTAGATTAACACTTTTTTGGTGCAGTTCTTGTAGATAAACACTTATTCCGGTCTTGTATCAGCTTGACGACAGTCAATCTGAACCAGTAAAAAAGTGAGAGGCTGTTTGTAGGGATGCCACCGGGGCGGGTTTGGGTCGGTTCTTGGCAAACCCGGCCCCGGAACCGTTGTAATTCTTCAAACCCGGAACCACCCCAGACCCACTACGGGTCCAATTTTTGGACCCAGAACCGCCCCGGTACCAAACCCGGAACCGCCCCGCCCCGATACCAAATCAAAATTTTTCTATCTATTTTTATTCTTTTTCAAACTTGCATATTAAACTTTGATTATTTTGATTATTTTTCACTCTTTCAAGCTAAAAAAGGGCACTAAAAGAAAAAAAAACGAAAAGAAGAGAGACCTAACTTGAGTTGAATACCTATATATCGGGTCGGGTCGGGTTTTAATATAATACCCAAACCCGCCCCGACCCGGTGCATCGGTTCCTCTTTCAAACCCGGAACCGGTACTGTATAAGGTTTCCCAGAACCGGCCCCAATAAGGCCGGGTCCGGTCGGGTCGGGTAAAAACCCGGCCCCGGTGGCATCCCTAGCTGTTTGGCACTACCTGTTTTTTTAGAGAATTTTTGGCACTCCCTTGGGGTCTCATTGATGTGGAAAAAACCCCTTGAAACACTGCGAAATTGAAAAGGCCAGACAAGACTGATGATTGTACACCGAGCATTTGATTTTTGTAAAAGAGTGGAAGTGGGTCTCACATGGCCCACTTTTTCATTGTTCTACGAAACCCCACCACCTCAAGTGTATATTTATTGGTATACAATTTCAAAATTCTAAAGTAACGGGCACCTATTAGAGAATATAATAATTTATGTACTCTATTGTTCTACATGAGAAAAGTTTAAATGAGATCACTCTTATTTGGCTTATACGAGGTTCAAGTCATAACCATTAGATTTTAATATGGCAGCTACAAGGGTGAATAATGGGTCACGCTCACTTATCTACTTATTTGATACTATCGGATTGGAATCTAACTACTTAAAAGACTATTCTCATGCCCCTTATATGAGAATGATCTCATGTAAACTGACCTCTTTTTTTTATTAGTATAAAATATATTCCCATTGGGCACAAAACAAAACTATTTGATTCATATATACAGTATTCATTTACCACTTGGAGCTGGTGAATTGATTTGCGCTGTGAGGCAGCACCCACTTTTCAACATGCCAACCAACAAGGCACTGTCTCAACTCTCACCTTCACGAAACGCAATTATATATATGGGGAAAGATCACCTTGATGCTTGATCTGTTTCCCACAAGAATCAAGAATGCGGCTCACACTTGTTTTCTTCATTTCTTGTAATCCACATGTATATAAAAAAAACTTTACCAGAATCATGTTTGTAAAAAAAAATTACCAGAATCTTTTTTTGTACAACATGATTCATATTCTGTTGCAAAATCCGACCGCTCTCTCGATGTGAGCCTTGTCTCAGACAAACTTTTTCCAATTAACCTAACATCACTGTCTGCAATTAACGCTTTCATATTCTGTAGCAAAAAAGTTAACACTTTTTTATCATTTAAGTGAAATGGAAATTAACGCTTTTGATCCTCTATTTCCCGAATCTTCCCACCTTCTCCCAAAAACTCGCCATAGTGTATAAAAAACATAACTCGCCGTAGTCAACTCAAAAACTCGGCAACCATGTCGCTGTCACGCCGATCCTCCCACCACCACCACCACCACCTTTATTTAACAAAAAATATTCCAACCTACGCTGGCGGGACAGCAGCAGTCAGCACCCGGCCGGGGTGCAGCAAGCGTGAAAAAAACTAAAAAAGGTCAAAAAGCCAGAAAGCCCCCATCGCCTCGCCTCGCCTCGCCTCGCCTCTGTATTGTAGCCCAACCCCAGGACTCGCTCGAGCGTTCGAATCTTGGGACTTCCTTCGCACCACTCTCCGAGAGAGACGAACCCACGCAACGAAATCCACGGGATCCGGCGCCGGCCATTCCCGCTTTCTCTCCTCTGACCGCCGCCCCCGCTGGTCGCTGGCCTCTGGTTGATCCTGCGGTGACCGTCGGAGGAGCCTTCGGGGAGGTTCGCGGATTTTTCGGAGCTCCGGAATCCATGGATATGAGCTCGGTTTGGAGGCGCTCTGAGGTGCCTTTCGGCTTCCTTCTGTTTGGATTGGGAATTTGGAATTTCTGGTCTGTCAGGATCTGCTGGTATGGAATGATTAGTGGCTGTGGTTCTAGAACTTGGTTTTGGGGTGGGAATGGATGGTAGCTGTAGTTTGTGAATCAGTGGTTTGAGGAGTTTTGGCTGTTTTTCTAATGCCGCTAATGGGTAGCTGATTTTAATGGCGGGCGGCTCTGTTTTAGCTTTTTTGGGAAACGTATGCTTGTTTCTCTGTTTGAAACGCTTAGATTGGAGTTTAGGTGGAGTAGTTTTTAAAGCATTTGAATGAAACCTTCCAATTTTTAGTATTCTAGTCGGATGAAAGGGAATATGGTTTCTTTTGTTTTTAGGATTTGCTTCTCTTTTTACGATCACTTGCTGATTGTGACTGTAGATGAGTTTCAGATCTAGTTCTTTGTTTGAGGGAAAAAACCGACAGTAATCGCTAGCACTTTTTTCGGTGGAATGACAAATTAGTTAAAAGTTTTGTCCGAATTTGCTCTCTTACAAGTTAGGGTGTGTGGTTTTGATATAAATTTCAGAAATGCAGCCTTCGGATTTGGTTATGCGCTTGATTTGAAAAACCAAATAGAGGATCTGCTCTATCAATACTGGTTTTGTTGAGAAGTCATTGACAATTGCTATATTAATATTGGTTTATTGATTTCTGCATTTAGTATTTTTCTGCAGAGGCTGACTATCTGCTTTCTGCTGATTTACTGTCGATAATGCCAGAATTCTGAGAGGGTGAGGACGACTGTTCCTTTACCTAAGTAAGGTTGAGCTTCCACGCAGCTGTGTTCTGTGGGAAAATGTCAGGTAAATGCATGTGATTTTCTTTTTGACTTTTCTTCTGAGCCTCTAATTATTTTTTGGATATTTGCACCTCTAATGATGTTATTTTAAATTTGGTGACGACCTTATTCAACCATAATAAAATGCATGATGAATAGAGAAAAAAGTGTAAAATTTTCTGTATTCTACCAACTTTGTTGTATACCACAGAGCGTCTGCATGTATCAATTGTCCTGGTTACATTGCCACTGCTAATATTTACATTAACTTGGAGGTTGCTCCCAATTCTTTTGGAATTTGGTTGTGAAAGTCTCCTTTTTCCTTTTTGTTTTAGTTTGAGATTGAGTACTTGGTTCAGTTGTGCGATATGCACACTAGTCAGACTTGTACTTTTGTCTTCAGGCACTGTACTTATGCCTCACACATTTGCGTATGCACAGATATATTAGCTTCTCGTGATGAGAGAAGAGAGCGAAAGTCAGATGTGGAGAACTCGGAGGATGAGAGGAGGAGGACCAAAATGGGGAGTCTTAAGAAGAAAGCAATAAATGCTTCAAACAAGCTCACCCATTCTCTGAAGAGACGAGGGAAAAAGAGAAATGATTACAGATTTCCATCAATTTCAATAGAGGACATACGAGATGCAAAAGAGGAGCGCGCAGTCTATGCTTTTCGTCAGGAACTTCTAGTGAGGGATCTGCTACCATTTCGGCATGATGATTATCACACATTGTTAAGGTTTGTGCATCAATTGTAGTAGCCAATTATAGTTTTCTACTAGAAAAACGGAAGAAAATGTTCTATTAATCATTGTTGTTATCGCTGCCACATTTCTATTATGGTTTGCCCAATGTAATACTTTCTCCAATTTCAGAGTTATAATCTTACTGTTCATCTTCGTGTCTCTTTTCCCTATTGCAGTCAGTTTTCTATTTACTCTTATCCTTCCCTTATTTGGACTCACCCTGGGAATTTTGGTTACATAATTCAGCGTAATGAAGTGTTTCTTTTTCCTATTGGTCGTATGTATTTGCTAGTAACTCAGCTGCTGTATAACTTTCTCCAGTATTTGACGGTTGGGCCTCAGGCATAGGTTTAGACCGACTGTGAAATGAGTGATACACAGTTGGACATTATTCTGTATTTCCAAGAAAGATTTAATGGTGTTTGTGATACAAATTCGCTACAATTGGTCCCTAAATACCCTTTTTGCACTTTAGGTTCTTGAAGGCTAGACAATTTGATACGCATAAAGCAATTCAGATGTGGGTTGATATGCTTCAATGGAGAAAGGAGTATGGAACTAACACCATATTGGAGGTGAGATCATTGTCCACCTTCTCTCTCTCTCTCTCTCTCACACACACACACACGCACACACTCATCCACCCACACAGGCACATTTTTCATGATCTTAAGATTGTTTACCTTTATGTATGCGACTTAGACGAACTTCATGATTGTTGAAAAGTGAGTACTAATATATATTGGTTGAACTCTAAATTAACAATAAGTAATGTGAAAATTTCAGCTTAAGATGAAACTGAAACAAGTCAATTTCTTCTGTTGCTGATATTTATGCAACAAAGAGGCTGTTGTTGCATGACTTCCTGATCATTTCTATGTTCATGGTGGTGTCATATAATGTTCCATCCAAACATGCATTACAGCTGGTTGGATACAAATTCTCATTGCTAGGATCTAAATTCTAGCAAAGTTAATTTTGCTCAAATTTTAAAAAATTGAAAATTCTATTTGGTAAATATTTTTTTCAGCAGTTTTAATTCTGGCTTAATCCTAGTTGAAAGTACAAAAGGTTTGTCCAAACTTTGACAAAATCCTCGTTCTAGCTTAAACTAAATTTTGTCCAAATCCGCTTAAAGCTTCCCAAATCCAATGTTAAATTTATTCCAGACAGTCCCTATATTTCTATGTTCTGGTTGCAGAAAGTTGATTCTCTTAACATGTCAGTTTTATTGACAGAATTGTCTTAGTTCAAACTTCAAAGTGTGTAAGCATGCCAGAATTTGAAACCTTATCTTCCTTATGTGAGATTAATTGGGCCAATGTGACTATGTCTTGCTTTCAAACAGAATTGTCATAATCAGAAGTATAAGTTGTCATTGACATTTTTGGCAGTGAACTGGAGGAAGTATTAATCCACATAATACCTGATAACCGTCTTATACAGAAGTAGTTTAAGGGAGGAAGTGTACAAAAAATGAAAGAAAGGGGGGAAATGTTGGCTTGCTGGTCATATTGTTTTCTGTTCTGTTTTGATTTATGGCTCTGTCCTTTCATACTAAATCAAGTTTTACACTTTGTTAAGTGCATAACTTGAGCTCAGAGGTTCTGACTGCCGCAGATTCCTATCTATCTATACTCTAATGCTTGTGTTGCTCTATAATAAAATGCCTCCTTGTCCAGTTTATTTGTTACTAATGCAATTGGCTTTTTGAACTGAAGGACTTTGAGTTTGAAGAGTTGGGAGAAGTTTTACAATACTATCCTCAAGGGTACCATGGCGTGGACAAAGGAGGAAGGCCAGTCTATATTGAACAGCTTGGGAAAGTTGATCCTAATAAGCTTATGCATATTACTACAATGGAGCGCTACTTGAAATATCATGTACAAGAGTTTGAAAAGGCCTTTCGTGATAAATTCCCCGCTTGTTCAGTTGCAGCAAAAAGACATATTACTACCACAACAACAATCCTGGATGTTCAAGGCCTGGTATGCTTTAAAAAACTAGAAAATACAATCAGCTACTACTTTCAGGAATGTTTTAGCTCTACAAAATTCAGATGAATGTGTTTGCTTTTATTTATAGCTCGTGGGTACTTACATATCATGGACTCTGTGTTGAGTCACTGCCACTGTTAACATGGTGGTGTGACAAACACAATGTTAAAAGTACACATGGGAACACGTTTTTGCTTTGAAGAAATTTTTAGTTGCCTGCATTTGATACCACATGGTATTCAATCATGTTTATATACTTATGCAGGGAATGAAAAATTATAGCAAGAATGCTGTGGACCTCCTTTGTAGCATGCAGTCAATAGATGCAAATTACTACCCCGAGGTACTGTGCACTCATGCAAGTTTAATATTTTTCATCAAGTTTTATAGTTAAATTTTTTACACTATGCTTCCAGACCTTACATCAGATGTTCATTGTCAACGCTGGAAATGGTTTCAAGATGCTTTGGAGCATTGTCAAGAAATTTCTTGATGCAAATACCATATCAAAGATACATGTAAGAGATAGATTTGTTATTTTTGTTAATTATCTATTGGGCAATATGAAATCAGATCCTTTCATCCAATTTGTACTTGCAGGTGCTAGGATCAAAGTTTCAAAATAGACTGCTTGAGGCAATTGATTCAAGGTTCGAAATCCTTATGTGTGCTACATCTTTCGGTGCAATTTTTTTTTGGGAGTGAATGTTTTGGGGGAATAACAAAAAATTTTGTTTCTTGGTTCAGCCAACTGCCAGATTTTCTTGGTGGGTCATGCAATTGTGCTGTAGAAGGAGGATGTCTTAGGTCTAATAAAGGACCATGGAGGGATTATGAAATTATGAAGGTACAAGGTGTTTGAGTGGGGTATTTGTATTACTATAACAGATCATATTCATGGTATGAGAAGCAAAATTAAATGGTTATCCAATGCTTGCAGCTTGTACATAATGCTGAAGCAACATTTATAGGGCAACTTACACTGCTATCAGATGGAGAACGAATAGTTAATTCACGCACTCGACTACGCCCTCTGAAGGCAAGAAATTGGACTTTATTCATCACACATATATGTATTAAATGTTCGGTCCATGAAATTTTGTTTTAATGCCAAAAATCAGGGTAGAAGCAGTGATGCATCAACAGCGGAATCAGGTTCAGATATCGACGACATTGGGTCTCCAGTTAATGGGAAGGCTTTTGGATTTACACGGTTGGCCCCTGTTCATGAAGAGGTCAGTCTTTTCACTCTATTTTGAGTTGAGCTGTTAAACAATTATGGGCACATTCATGTGAATGGAATACATTGCATGAAGTAATGCATACATTTGCATGTTTTGGGATACATTTTGCTGATATGGCAGACATAAATAACACAAGCCCTATGTAAACAACATGTCTGTTCCACTTTGTGTCTTTTTGCATGGAGTCTTGATGGCATGTATATAAGAAAAAGTCAGCCTTATATGACAAAGGAAAGAGCTTGGCATGCATGCTTTAGTGCTTTCAATGAAACTGATGCAGTTGCTTTTTTTATATGTACTTCAATAAATCAAGTGACATTGTTTCTGTTCTCTGCCATAGTTTACACAGTCAAGGTCAACAGATCCAACTGCCTATTATAGTTGTGATGACAATTTTGCTGTGGTTGATAAAGTTATAAACTGTGACAAGCATGGAGTAGAACCTCCTGAAAAGCATTCTCTTACTGTCGACGGAGAAAGATATTCTAATGTAGAAGAGACTGCCCATTTGGAAGGTAATTGGTGTTTTAATTGTGTTCTCTTCCTGAAATTTATTGACTGCTTCACATGAATGCAAATTTTGTGCAAATGATGGTCAAATCAGAATACAACGTTATCAGTCTATCTGTAACATGATGTAATTGAGGATGCCTGCATGAGTGATGGTTTACTGTCTTTAATATTGGTGTTTTGTCCAGGTGGCTTGCTCAACAGGCTATACTTTGTAAAAGACAAGCTAGATGGAAGTAACTTCATACATATAGTCAAAGCATTTGTAACAACTTTGGTCAAGATAGTGGCATTGCTCCGCCTTTTATGCTGTAGAAGTGGAAGGAGGCAGGAAAATGTTGACTCGCTGACTGCGTCAGAAGACAATTCTCTTAATAATCCCTCTATTGCAACTGTCAAGGAAGATCGTGTGCTTCCTTGTTTGGAACGGATTCAAAGGCTTGAGATGATATTTAGTGAACTCAGCAGCAAGCCTGCCAGAATTCCTTTACACAAAGAGGCCATGATTGTTGAGTCTTTGGATCGAATCAAATCAATTGAGTTTGATCTTGAGAAGACAAAAAAAGTGAGAGATTCAACTACTGTGCATTTTAATGTTATTGTCTCTACTTGTTTTAATGACAGGTGCTATGTTACGTAGGAAATATGCTTTTGACATGTTAAGTTTTGCTGTTTTAATTTTTAGCAATCAGTATGCAGGGATTGCATCCCTGAAATGATTGTTTAATGTAAATTGGTTGACCATGATCACATTAAAGATTACCCTGTTTTCATTCCTTACGAATTAATATATATGATGCAAACTCTGGACTATATGTTTAAGCCTAAAGGTCCAACTATTCACATTGCTAAATTGAAAGACTTCTGAATGCACCCAGTGAATAGGCAATCCACCATCTGTATGTTCAGATGCTCTTTTCTTGCTCACCCTTGAATGATCCTTGCATCCTTCTCAAGTTACACTTCCTATTCTGCATTATAACTGAAATGATGGTAGGCCTAACTTTTGTTCCGCATATATTACTGTGAAACAGCTACCACCTCTCCTGAAAGGTCTAATTCTCCTTTTTCTTCCCTTCAATACGTACTCAAACAACTCAATCGTTTTTCTCTCAAGCATCTGATTGTGCTATATGGCAGGTGGTGCAAGCTGCAGTCGTAAAGCAGATGGAAATTGCGGAATCACTTGATAGCTTGCAAGATTCAAAGTTGAGGGTAAGATATTCCTTCAATGAACTTATGCATGGTCGTGAAATAAATTTTCTTTTGTTTTGTTTTTTATAAGCAAGACTCAAACCTTTGCCAGTCATTCGACACTGGAACCTCTTCTGCAACTGGGAGAGATCCAACCACACACTTATTGCTACATTGCATCATAAAATTTCTATCAGTTATGTGTGGCAATTCCATAATAAGTTTAATACTGTTTATGCATTATTTTAAGCACTTTATCAAGAGTTGGCATTTTGTTTTTTAACCCTACTATACCAAGCTTTTAATAAACTGCTGTATTGAAAGACTATTCTCTGACTATAGCCCCACTTGGAACTGCTACATATGCTTATGCATAATGAAGGTCATGGCCTGGGCCTGAGCGTAGTTAACATTACTCCAGCCCCATTTGTTTTCAAGTCCGGGTTATACGTGGAAAACTTTGTTGGATGGATTGGCCTTTTTTTGGCAGTGGCAAATTTATTGTTTTGGAGATGCAGGTAGTTATTAATTGTTGTCAGTTCATTTTGCAGAGAAGAAAGTTTTGCCGACCATGAAAAGAATTCAAACACAAAATTTACATCGAGTGATGGACCATGTATCTCCAAGAGTTCATCGAGCAGGAAGTTCAATACAAAATGGCAGTTGCTTCTGTGCCTTCTAGTTGATTATAATGGCACAATTTTGTATATAACCTATTACAGGCTGACAGATGCTGCGAAGAAGGCGAAGGGGCGGCATGCATATTGGAGTTGTACAGTTTTCCTTTTCTCTTTTTTCTTATATTTCCTTGTACAAAGAGAGAGAAGGCCGAGTTACTTCCCCCGCAGCTTATCCGCGCTGTTGACTCGCAGTTTGTGCATCATCTTACAGAAGATTAAAGAAAAAAATAAAGGAAAAGTGCAATTGCTGTTTGTTTCAGTATTTCTGTGATTTGCATTTCTTGCTGGGTGTCTTTCTTGTGATCCAAACCGGATATAGAATACTACACTAGACTTTATAACTAAATCCACAGTATTTCTGTAATTTTTTTTGGCCATTCAAAGAAAAAAAGTTAAGTTGATGCATTCGCCCAGGTAGACAAGTTCGTTATCTTTGAAGGAAAAAAAAAAGAGAGAGAGAGTAGATGACTGAACTTGACAGGTTGTTTAAAGTTGAGAAGATCCTTTGGCTGTTACATTCGACAGGCTATTATGCTCGTTATATTTGAATGCAAAACCCAGGACTTCGCAACTCTTTGGGGCTACTCCTTGCAGAGTGGCACATCCAAATCCACCATTTGTTCCTATAATTGAAAAACAAGCTCAAGGTGGTTTGCAATGTTCCTCATAAATGCTCAAGGCACTATGCATTGCTGGAAGGAAAATTGCACTGATGGTGTGTGCTGAAGCTGTTTATCACTCTGCATCTGCATTTGCTATGATGTCATTGCTGTCTTCCCATTTCACTAGAGTTTACTTTGCTTATCATACGAAAATCTTACATCAAAGCGTACTTATTCCTGAAGAAGACTAGTGTCCAAATTTTGTAAGTACACTTCCCTCCGGGGCAACAGTGGAGTGTTAGCAAAAAGGAAAGGGCTAGAGTCCGGATATCAGAAAGACATAGCTCTGCTTAAACCCCAGGTTGTATTTAGCAGCTGGGATGCAGAAAACTTGAACTTTGCTATTATTTAAAAAAAAAACAATCAAAACCAATACGAGGGTTCTGTCATCTAAGTGCTCGTGCTCTTCCAAACTCCAACAGCTATTATCAAAATTTGCGAAGGAAAGGCTATCAGGTGTCTTTCGTTGAGTGAATTTGTTCATACAAACGATACAACAAAGCTGACTTTGACATCTGTGGCTCCCTCTAATACTGTGATAACATTATTAACAGAAATTGTACGCACAACTTTAGTTGGAAATACAGCTGGGAAACTCCTACCTGAAATTTCTTACGACACC
The DNA here is from genome assembly GCA_039654745.1 of Houttuynia cordata. NCBI lineage: Eukaryota > Viridiplantae > Streptophyta > Magnoliopsida > Piperales > Saururaceae > Houttuynia > Houttuynia cordata. The sequence goes on along the minus strand of CM077502.1, from coordinate 47,055,019 downwards.
TGCGTAATCAAGAACAGTGAATTAGCATTTTTTTCATCAGATACTCCTGCTTTTCTTCAAAATGTGAGTTCAGAAAGATCAATTAGCTAATTACAAGGTTTATTGAATGACCAGGCTAACCCACAATGTGTTGATAATTAGGTGAACAAACAACTCAAGACAGATAAGCAATGCAGGTTATATCATACCAGCAGTAGCTGCAGCGGGGGGGCCTCTCCTTCCAATATCTTGATTGTCGCCCCTGCGAGGATTGGTAATGGCTGATAAAGGTCTGCCGCCAGCTCCCTCTTTAGAAACTAGTGAATCTGATAACAAAATATCATCTATGCGTCTGTAACGCTTTTGCCGGGCTTGCTCAGACATCAGTTTGGGTAGCAAGTCATTCCATCCAACAGCTGCCGCTGTCCCCATTTTATCACCCTCCTCTTTGCTTGCCTTAAGAGTGGCACAAACAATATAAGACCAAGCAAAAATAATATTGCATCAGCCTCAATACCTTCCACAAATCTCAAAGCCAACAACACAAAACTCACTCTACATTCTGCACCCATTTTGTGCAATCTCCTCATTCTATACAAGTTTTATGCCCATTTTCACCAAGTCAAATCACGTCCACTTCACTTTTCTCAGGTTTTTTTGCCATCATTTTGAAGCAGCTCATCATCATCATCATCATCATACCCCTTATCCCAGCTATATGGGGTCCGCATGGAGCGTTTGACATTTTGAAGCAGCTGGTCCACTAAATAACTATCGATTGAGGTTAATCCTGGATTTTCAAATGCAAGCATGTCTCAGTCCTTACAATCATCAAATTTTAAGAGTTGTGTTAAATTATTTTTTTTGTGGATTTCAAATTTTAAATTTTAAAATAGGAAATAGTGATAAAAGGAGTTTATTGTTTTTTCACCAGTCAAATGAATAAAGACGTTTTTTTTCATACTATTAAACAATGTACTACACATCAGCTTCTGTTCTTCCATATATAGGGGTGAACCTAATAGGCTACCACGATTTTCCCCAAAATTTGTCTCATTATGAAATCATGGATATGCATTAGAGCGGGAAGTATCAGATAATTGTTTTGCGATTAGATCATGACCATAGTTGCAAGGCGATCCTGGAATTGGCATGCTGCGATGCCAAGGCAGTCGCCTAGGTGCTTAGGCGATCTACCGATGGATAGGTGCCCAAGAAATCGTACTAAGTTCATGACCTCAAAATTTTTTGTTATTTCCTTTGTTTAAATAACTAATGAGAACCTGCCTAGGTGACCACCTAAGCAATCGTCGTTGATAACTACGATCTTGTATTGTTATTTCCTTTGTTTGCAAAAACCGTACTTCGTTGCATCGGCATATCGTACAATCAGGATGCATACCACGACAAACAATACATTTTGGCTGAAACTTTAGTGTCCCATCCCACAAAAGATCAAACATTTCGCCTGAAAAGCTTGCCACATTGCAATAAATACAACTGACACACTGGCCAAACGTTTTCATAGTACCCTCCCAAATGTGTGCTTTGTGACTTTAGTGCAGAATGCTGCGAGCATCTGTTTCTACGATGTCAGTTTACGAGGGCTATATACTTTGAAGGACGACTTGGAAAACTCCTTTCTTCTCTCCCTGCCAAACTTATTGATGCTCTTAACTATATTTTTCATGGCAGGTGTCTTAGTGTAGCAGAGCGATTTGTTGTTGCGACGGGTTTTATGAACTTGATTGGACAATTTAGTTAACTAGAAATAGGAAGATATTCGAAATTAAAGAGCCTAATATTGCTAACTCTATTGCTTTCCTATCTCATTTGCAGGTGAACAGAGAACTCATTACTCAAAATGCAACGTTCTATCGCTCTTATAAAAAGCATGCTGAGATTCTCATCCATTGGCAACCACCACCAAAAGAATGGTGTTGCCCGGGGCTCGACTACATACCCGTATGTGGGGGTGGTCCTCTGTGACCATTGCTGTGCATTCATTGTTGCTCTTGGCTATCCTATTGGGAGCTATTCTTCTATTGTTGTTGAGGCTGAAGCTTGCTGGCAGGGCATTACTTTGGCCTGATCATTGGGTATTTGAAAGATCCAAATTTGTGGTGATTCCTTACTTACTGGCTCCTTGCTGACCAGGCTTCTCCTCCACCTTGGAAAGTTGTTGCAACAATTAACAAAATCTGCTTAACGATCCAAGAGTTTGATGACTATAGAGTGAAGCACATTTACCGCAAAGCCAATTGTGTGGCTGACTCACTTGCCAACTTCACTCTTGACCACTACAGCTGCTGTTAGGTGAACAACGCTCCAACTTTTTTATCTCCTGTACTATTGGCTGACCGTGTTGGTCATGCCTTTCCTAGACTATGTAGTTTTTAGGTCCAGCGCACTTCGGGGCTCCTATGCTCAAAAAGAAAAAGAAAAAAAACTGTAATGTTATTTGAGTAGCCACAGAAACTGACTTGGAAAGCTAAGAGATCAAGTGGCCTGGGAGAGCTTTGAGTCAATAAGGAATTTTGTAACTCCTCAGACATCCATGCCAACTTTAGTTCCTGAAGTTTTGCAGCGTGCAGCAATATGTCAAAAAGCATTTTCAGTCTTTCATAGAAATTGAATAACAGACTGCCTGATACTTAGCACGGCTCCTTTCTCCACTATCTACTCCTCTAGCTGATCCAATTGACCTAAGTTTAGGACGAGAAGCATCTTAATTTGTGCAACTTGTCAAAGGCAGCCATAGCCTTCATAAAAGGCAACAGATGCAAAAGTGAGGTTATGTAGATTCTACAATGGACTGTCACTTCTCAGTTCCTGAAATCCCCATAATTGCTGCATGAAAATGGATGACGATGCCAGTCTCAAGTATGATGGCATCTTTGAGCACAAAAAAAACACCCTATTTACATCTTTAGAAGTGAATTTTTGCAAATAGCTGTTAACAATTTTTTTGTTCATGTTGTAGCAACCTTAATACACAGCTTACTGTCACCAAGCCCCACCCTTGGAGCGTTTTTTAGAATTATGAGGGCAAGGACTATGATTAAAAGAAGGTAGTAATAATTTTAATTGACGACAGACTAGGAGTGAGAAAGATAATCCTAACTCCTGATCAACCTTGTACCGAAAAAACTTGTGACCAACTTCATCATGGTATTAAATGTCTTAAGACGGTGCCCCTTAGGCATCTCTTATTAGTAAGAATTGTTCCAGATTGTGCTGCCCACCAAAGAACCTCACAAAACAGGGAGTAATTAATGTAGCAGCGAAGACACTCCTCAGAACATTGCAAAAATGTTCCATTTTACAACACCCATACTTCAGTAGTTCAAAACGATCAATATGTAGAATCAAAACAAGTGATTGCTGAGATTCGTGCCGGAACATCCACTTTAAGTTTTAAAGAAAAAGTTCAAAAACATATTTATTCTGATTCAGAGGGAGAAATGCATTGGAGTACCGATGTATACCAGGCACCTGAATATACATACGGTAATGTTCATCTATTAAAAAAAACAAGCCATTCAACGGATGTGAGTTGTATATAAAAAGTTAAAATGAAATGGAGAATTGCCTATCAATACAATAATTCGAGAACTTCACTATCCACTAAAGTGGAAGCCTAGGAGTTTTTTTTGCCGCAGAAGAGTTCAATTTCTCAAACAATTGTGTTTTGCGCAATGGTAAACATATGCCTACTATAAAACTCAACAACACAATGTCCCCTAGTTGCATAAACGATATAAGATTCACCTTATCAACTAGTCTATGTTCGAAAATGCATCACTGAACAGAGATCTATTTACAAAACATATGACATACGTCAATGTCTAATTCCATACATAGAAAGATGAAAGGTGAGAGGCATCCTAATCTTTCAAAGATTTACCGTTGTTGGTCTCCAGTCTTACCTTGCTGCTGAATTTGCTGTAGGAGAGCTGCAGCTAGCTGCAAAGTAGCCTGGAGGCGTGCCTCAGGCTGCAATTGATCAGTATTTTGATTTCCTTGAGGACCAGAATTTCCACCCTGTATATCTGTGCGACTAGGCTGTAATTGATGGCCTTGACCATGCTGGGAATCCCACGGGTCAGAAGAAGCTGAGGATTGATGATATGGCAAATTCAGTGCCTTTGTTCCAGATTTAGTTGCTGATTCCAACTGCTTTTGTAAGTTTGATTGGTTAGGATCCTCTCGTGAAGGCAAGATATGCATTTTCCCCTGCTGCCGATGCTCAAGAAAAGATACCAGATGTGCAAGCTGATCTGGTTGCAGCGATGAAACAGGAATAGTGGAGGAAATCTGAGAAGGTTTCTCATATTGAGAGAAATTTGTCCCAGATAATGTAATACCAGAAGTTCCTGGTATGTATGGACTTGAGTTTGTTTCACTTAGGAGCCTGGGCTTTGAAGACATATTTTCTTTTCCAATTGAATCATCAAAAGCACGTGAAATAGGACCAGAAACTTGTGTGGGCAAATTTGCAATGCCACTGGAATAAGAGTTTCGATTATCATTTCCCCTTGAAGGCAATGCTGAATTTTGGTGCTGCAGCTGGCCAAATCTACTATCATGAGAAGTGGAGAAATTTTCCCTATAAGAAAGATTTCTAGATCCCAATTTGTTCAATGCAGGGATGGATGTAGTTGATGAACGCACATGTCCCAAAGATGTGCTGTTATATTCTTGTCCCCTTGAAGATGCACTAACATCAGGTGAACTTGATTTTCGGAATGGTAAATCAGGAAAATGTGGGCGTCTAGAATCCATGGCTTCTGTTAATTGATGAAGGGGGACAAAATTGGAATCTGAGTGCTGGAACCTTAATATGACACCAGATATGCTCATTTTCCCTGGCACTTTCAAAACTCTTTCAGAAAATTCTGATGGCGGGACCAGGAACAATGTGGTTTTCTCACTTAAATGGGCAACTGCAGCTCGCTGCCTCTCCCCCAAATAATGCATAAACTCATTGTAATAAGCAATATCAGAGTCACTTTCAGGAACAAAGAAAACCACCCAATAGCTGGCTGCTTGATAGAAATGCTTTGCTAGCATATCAAGTGCTGTTCTGGCTGTACAATTAAGAAACTCGGGCCTGCAAAATATAAGTGAAAATCTAACACAATTATTAATGGATATCACAAGCACAATTATTATTTGTTACATATGCTGTTCCTTGCGTTTGACCTAAATCACGAACTAAGATTTGAGAAGTGCAATATGATAATGCAAAACATGAAATTTCAATTAATAAGTAATGAAGTGAAACTTTTCATCCACATTCACAACTTCTTAGGACTTAGCTATGCCTCTAAAGAAGGATTACCAAATTCAAGTCATAGAATGCAATATATAGCCATGACAAGATGTACATTACTTACAGCATCACATCAGAAGCTTTCCCCACAGGAAAGCAACGAGCTCGACAGACTGGCGTACCACCTTTTGCAATAGTTCCCTCCCATTTCCACAATTCAGTTGGAGGAGGGTCATGAGTTTCAGAAGTAAACTTTTGCCCCACTGCAATTTTTGGGGGTAAGGGGCTCAAACCAGCTTCAAAGCTATCATTAATTTTCCATGGTTCATCTCTGTTTAAGTTGACTGAAATTCGACCACAGTCAAAACGTTCGGTCTCATTTCTATCAGAAAAAAATCTTGACCCACCATGGCGTTCTTCTTGTTCTCGATCATAGAAAGGATATTCTGGAAGCTCAGTCTTCAGTCTTTTCGCATCTGGAAGGGAAAAAGGTTCATCTGACAGATGTCCATCAAAAACATTAGGTCTTCGAGGAGGTCTCTCCAAAGTGAACTCATGCATGGCTCTTCTCCTATCAATAACAGGACTATTCATGAAGTGTTCATTAAAATCTTCCGAGAAAACTAGTTCATTCCTTTCAATGATACCACCGCGTATAGAGGTGTTCCTATTAATGTCAAAGACACCAGAGTCCCTAGACCTCTCAAAGTTCGAAACAAAATGAGTAGATGAATCTAGGCCTGTAGGATCATTTGGTTTGACATAAAGAGAGGACAAAGGGGCACTAAAGGAGCTCCTTCCACGCTCAGATGATCCTTGCTCATTCTTAGCAAAGGTTATATTAACACGTGGATTATTAAATAATTTACCCTGAAGAGCTTCTTTTGCCCTACAAGCAGCAACTATGGTTCCAAATCGCACAAATGCATAACTGCGACCTGAAAATGTCGTGATTTTCTCAACCTCACCAAATGGTGAAAAAGCCATTCGTAAGGTCATCTCATCAACATTCAAAGAAGATGGAAATCCTATCCATAAAACTTCACTTGGCTCCACATTTGTATCATCTTTCAATTTATCAGCACACTTTTCAGGACTACCAAAATGAGATCGTCGATCTCTTTGAGCAAATGCATCTCCACGTTCAGCAGAGCCCAATGTGCTAGCTCTGTTTTGAACATGATAATCACCATGTGATGAAGATAACGACTTTTCCTGTAATTTAAAAGCTTATCCAAGTAAGTGATGCAGCTTACCCTTCACATGCATTGAAACATAAAATGTAGAAAATTAACTCATTGAGTGGTCAAGCTACACATGCAAGGGAATGCGTGAACCTAGAACATCCTAACCACTAAAGCACTGACAAAGTAAATGATGCAGTTCTTAGAGACATTTAATAAGCATAAAATTTTATAAGGCTAAGAGCACAGGTGTCAACAAATTACAACTTATATGCAAGATGATCAGTCCAAGCAGCAATTGTACCTTATAAATTAGTATAAAACTTTTTATTGTTGGTCTCTATACGACAACTTGTTTCGGAACAGATTAAATATCAATGCTTCTCATGATTTTTTTATTTCCCAAACTAAAGAAGGATCAACATTTTTTCTCAAAATCTTTAAGCACAGAAAAAATATTTCAAACATATTCTGCAAAGTAAAAAAGTTGGATTTTTCCCCTGTATAAACATGAGTTTCCATCTTGGAAAATCACAACTCCAAGTGACAACTTTCTTTTTTTGATACTGCTCCAAGTAACAACTTGAACCTGCATCCAAATGTGATTTTACCGCTTCTGTTCAAGATCTCAGAATGGACAATGTACAACTATATCCAGAATCCATTTGACAGAAAATATAAACCTTCCGCTGGGTAATGACCGCTAAAATTATTCCAATTCATCACCAAGTTGATCAGACTAACCGTCACTTCTTGAAGGCTTACAATTCTTGGATTGCATGTCCAAGTATAATAAAATGGCATGATTAAACTAAGCCACCAGAAAAATTGCACATAATGCTTGAAAGAGTCATAATCGTTATTATAGAGTTACCCCAAAAGAAGGTTCTAAGAAACTCTTTTTTTTTTTGGGGATACGACTCAAACTTCAAGAAATCAATTTTAAGAACTTTGAAAACAAAAAATGCTATACATACTTGGAATGTCAAAAGATTGATCTTGCCAACTCCTACCATGACGCAGAAAACATATAGAGGTGTGTTCAAACATCATAGTGGACAAAAAAACACTCACAGATTTAACCGAAACCTTTTAAAGAAGGAAAACGATATTTGTACATCAGATTTCCTACACATTTCCATACACAGCTGATGTGTATGGAAATGTGTAAGAAATCTGATGTAGAGTTATCACTGTCCTTTAAAGAACCATAACTTGTAAAACGAGATTTCTTAATTGCAAGTATAAATTAATAAAAATTTAAAAAAACTGGCTTGGGTTATCAATTCACCTCAAAACATATTTCATCATCACTCCACTAAGAGAAACTTCCAGTGAAAACCAATTAAAAATGAAGAATCAGATGTGCACCTTATACTGAAATGGTACTTAACGGACAAGTTAACCAGTAAAGATTGTGAATAAAATTTTGACTTTGAAAGAGTCGGAAGGAGACTTCTTGTACATGAACTTCACTTATAATGGTATATGTATTAGATAAAAATTGGTAAGGACATGTTTTGCCTGGTTACCCCTTTTACAGAACCAAACTATTACACTTCAGTTCTTTACATTACCATGCGATAAGACCAGCAACTTCTCTTCGATCTTGTAACTACTCACAAACACCAACTGTAGTCGCAGTTTCAATGTAACTCATTATTCAAATATGTATAGCAGGACATAGCAAATGCTGAATATGCTTCGTGCCATAAGATTGTCTAGTACAACTGTTTTTGAACTATCTAGCATCCAATAAGTGTGTTCATCCAATTCTCATAAAATAATAAAATAAAGATTCTTTAACTTCATGAGTTTCATGATTGCCTTTCATTCTGGATAATGTAGGAATAGTTTTTCTTTTCCATGTCATTCCATCTTGCAACTTTAGCTTTAGAATACCATTTTTCACTATTGGTAATTTTTTTTTGTGCTACAACTGCTCAAGGCAGGGGACAACTCAAGCACACAGAACCTACTGCTCTAAGTTCCCCTTGTGCCTGGGTCAAACTCGAACCCAGGTCTTCTCCACCACATGGGAGACTGAAGACCAAAGCGTTTGGGGGCTTACTGCAATAGTCGTTGAGTTGATGCCACTAAAATTCATTTTTACATTTTGTTATTTGAAGTGTGCACATCCATGATTGAATGTAGCCGAAATGACAATGCTAAGGTGGATGAATGGGATAACTAGGAGAGATAGGATTAAAAATGAATATATTCGTGAGAGTTTAGGAGTAACTCCTTTAAGAGAGAAGCTGAGGGAATGTAGGTTGCGTTGGTATGAGCATATGCAAAGAAGACCAATAGATGCTGTTGTGAGAAGATTAGAAGTGATGCATGTAAACGGTGCCAAAAAAAGGAGAGGGAGACCTAAGATAAATTAGATGGAGTTAATAAAAAAGGATTTGACTTACTATCTCTTACAAAAGAGATAGCCCAAAACAGGCCTGATGGAGTAAGATCTATGTCGCCGACCCCAAATAGACTGGAAAAGGCGCTACCTGGTTATGATTATGATTAAGTGTGCACATCCATGATTGAGGATAATTAACAAGATTCACTTCCAGGAGATACAGCAGATATTCAGAGTGGTCAATAAAATCTCTTCTGTTGTTAGTCAATTACTGTAAAATGCTAATGTTGTGATTCAATTGTAAACATAAGTTTCTTGATGAAAGCTTGCTCCTCAATTTTTCACTCAAATATAAACCAAACAATGATCTGTTCTGTAATAAATATGGAATGTCATGTGGTAGGTGTGCAGAAGAAAGCAGCACAAACATCACAGTTCTTCAAGTTAGTTCTTAAAGAAGACACTAAGACTCAAGCTGAGTCTCAACCGCACACGAACAATTTATTTACAATGAATAAGAGCTGCATCAGTGTCGTACTTAAAGAACTAAGAAAAAATGAGGGCGAAATGTGAAAGAGAAGGAGAGGATGCCATCAATAATTAATACAATGAATCATCAACAAAAACTGTCTTTTATTCATGTTTAAGGCAGCAGAATCAAAAGAGGTCATATAACAGATCTAGAGGGTTGCGTCTCAGAACATTATGGCACTATTCATTTTAAACTGCAATAATATACATAATTAAGCTGAGTCTAAACCTCAAATCAACAATTTATTGACATAATGAATAAGGCTGCATTAGTGCCCTACTTGAAGAACTAAGAAAAAATGAGGGAGAGATGTGAGAGAGAAGGAGAGGATGCCATCAATGATATATACACTGGATCATCAGCAAACTGTACTTAATTCATGCTTAAGACAGCAGAATCAAAAGAGGCAACAATTGGCAAGAGGCCATATAACAGATCTAGATGGTGGCATCTCGGAACACTATGGCATTATTCATTTTAAAGTTCAATAATATACTTAATTCATGAGCATCCAAACCTTATATGAACAAGAAATGCTTAAAGCGCTGGAGAAAAAGCAATTAGCAAAAATAGAATTCAGTTGCCTTGTTTTAGCTCGAGCAAAGGCAAAGTGGGACATTGAAAGATACGTCTGATACCCTACAAGCTGCCCAGTAGAGATTTATGTGTTTCCAATTAAATGTGCAAAAATATTATTAAATTTTAAATAAGGTCCCAAAATATTTCCTCCTCAATATTTTTGTCATAACCATAGCTAGTGGCAAGTGGCAGGGTGGCAATTTGTCTGATTTTGCTATAGATTTTTGTTTCAGGTCCTTGATTTTAGGTGGAAAAAACTTGTGAAAAAGAACATGTGCTCATGAAAGATTTTGATTGCAAATGAAATTAAGAATCTGACAATCTTTTACGCCACTCGTGTTACTCCAACAGAAAACAACCTTAATTTTTTCTCTTCAATATTGGGAAACCAGTTCACAACCTCAAGCATTGATAATTACAAGCTACTTGCATGCTTTTCTATTGGAGCAAAGTAAGAAAATGTTGGATCCGGGAAGAAGAGTCAGGGATTGTTTGGAAACACCTTTGCCCATAAAGGAAAGGGCCTTTTAGCTTGAAGGCCATTGTTGAGAAACGAACAGTTAATGCAACTTAAAATTTGTGAAAGGTAAGCATGGCCCTTTGTGAGGAAATGTCTTCTTGTGAGGAAATCTCTAGCTGAAGACATTTCTTCACAAAGGCATTTTAGACCATGTTTTAACACAGATCAAGATTACAAAGGCGCCTCATTTTGCCTTTGTGGGAAAGGGACTTATGAGCTGTTTCCAAACGACTCTCTCACTGGGAAAGGGGGGTTTCTTTCACCAGGAAATGGGCGGTCAAAAGGTGCATTGCAACCATTTTTCCCACAAATGGCCCCCTTTCCTTCACAGGCAAAGTTACCAGAATCCAACTGTTCTCTCCAAAGCTTCGAACTTCAGCGAACAGGTTATATGGCCTCTTTCATTTTCAGTCATTAACTTTATTCAAAATAGATTTAAACCTGAATAATTGAAATAAGATGAACATTAATGGTGATAATTTTATCCCTATGAAAGCTTATACATTGTCAAAATTCTGCAATGGTTGAGGGCTAGAGGCAGAACTATTGGTGCAAATATACCAATGGAGTTTGATTTTTCTTTTCATGTTTGCCGACTAACTTTTAGTAAACAGTTCCAATTCTTTTTAACTAAACAGTTCCTGTTCTTAAGCTCAGCGTCCACATCATCATTGCAGATGTTCGATATAAAAGAGACTTATGGAGTGTAGATTACATGGATAGTTCAATATATGCATATTCAGACGCATAAATATGGAAATTCAAAAAAGTCCAGTTACTTTATTAAAGTAAGTTTTGCATTTAGGATCTTGAATACAGGTACAGATCAAGACAGAAAATAGCAGCTTGCAGTCTTTGCAAAAGCAAGGGGGGCGGATGGACGGCACTTTTTTTTGCTGCTACTATTATTTACTCGAAGTTGTGTGGCACTCTGCTTCAATAAAAGTATTTCAAAATGAGCTGTGTGAAAAGCTGGAGCACCAGTTAAAATGGGATGTTGATTTCTACAGTAAAACTTCGGTGTAGAAACCCCTCTATTTGCTAGTTATATATCCGTTATTTCTTCCTTTTTTCGATTTGCCCCACACGCAAGATATATGTTTGAAGATGAAAGGTATGCTATCGTCACATCAATAATTAATAGGATACAGAAAAGGAATGATATTGTAAAACTTCATTTTTGGTTTCTCTTGTGAGAATCAATTTTCTCACAAACAATTGTTATTGTTTTTCACAACATGTGATTATGTATGAAACAAAGGATATTCCCGATTTTATCTTATGGGTGGGAAACCTGTTTCGGCATCACAAACCTTTTCGCTTCAAAATTTAAGGCTAGTCGGACAATCTTGCACAAGTGGGTAATCAATTTGAGAGTCCCAAATCAAGAAATTCTGCTTTGGTAACAGAGTAAGATTAGTCCAGCATTCAGAATTCAATATACTTGAAAATAGATTGATCTTTCCCAAGCTGGTATTAAATTAATGGAAGAATCAGAAAAAGTAAACGCTCTTTTAGAAATCCCAACTTTTCCTGAAGCCAGCCTAAGTTGAGTTGCTTGGATCTCTTCCTGTCGATGGAGTGGTTCAGGGCCAAATCCCTGTGGCATCATATGTGCTTGGTGGTTTGTAGGAAGCGTTAACTATAAATGAAAAGTAGCATTTCTTTTTTGTTTTTGGTGCCAAGAAAAGCAGCTTTTCATCCACTATACTGTTTATATCTTTTACAATTAGTTGTAAACAAAATCTTGTAGACACAAAATTTAAGATGGAACTTAATTATTTAGGCAATGTAGATTACTCAGGCATGGAGTTGAAAAACATGGTCCTTGATGTCCACTGAAATATATTACGAGTATGATCTTGCATGTACAAGATGTATGAATGAAGGTGCTTATGCAACATCAATTACCCAGTCATAAAGTAAAGATGCATTTTGAACACTGCAAAATCATATTCCTTGATGGCCACCAAAATATGTCACGATCCCATTATAAAAGGACAAACAACACAAAATATTATTGCCACATGATTTTTAGAAATGACAAGGAAAAGATGGGTATCATACTCTCTGTCTGTAATTGAATAGAGCACATTGCAATGGCCATATATGAAACAATAAGTGGCAGATAATGCATCTGCTAATCAGAATTGATACAGTTATGTGTGAATATATCGTAATGCAAAAAGCTTATCACCACAACTTCCTTTTTTCCAATGTCATTTATACTAAACAGATTTTATAATACTCCGTTGCAGACTTGCACTATCCATGCCAGGTATTTATAAACAACTCAAATGACAATGGACATAAGCAAAACAATGTCTAAATCTGATCGTTATGGTGTGTAAATATATTGGCGTTACACTCTTTTGCTAACTATGATAACTGGCAATGAACCATGATTTTTTTTCAGTAACGATTGTGGTTCATTTAACAATGCATTATGTCCAAGTGTAACAATGCTCCTCAATATATCAAAAAGATTTTACTGTACATGTTCGAGGAACACAGTCTATATTTAGTATGCAATGTGTGCAGACGCGCTAGTATGGAATGTACAAAAACGTTTGGTCATTGTTTAATCAGATTAAACATACCAATATCCCCAGCTTTGTGCATTATGCATTTGGAAATATGTTTTAAAAATTGTGACTTGCAGCTTTGTTAAGCATTTGGTGCACAAGAAACTCTTTGTATGGTTATATATGACCGTACACAATTGTTATACATTTTCCAGTTTGATTTATAGAAACTTTTGGCCATTGTTACATCAGACAAATATACCAATATCCCCAGCTTTGTGCATTATGCATTTGGAAACATGTTTTAGAGGTTGTGACTTGCAGCTTTGTTAAGTATTTGTGGCACAAGAAACTCTTTGTACAGTTGTATATATGGCAATCCATGATTGTTATACATTTTCCAGTTTGATTTATAGGCATTAGGCCCTGATTCGTTATTTCGTAAATGCTTAACCTCCTGCAACATGTACAGAATCTATATGAACTCCCTTAATGCTTAAATCTACTTCAACTTGAACACTAGCAAGTACTATGCAAGTACACAAAAACTTGACTTTAACATGTAAAAGCCAAATGAGATAACAAGAAAAACAGTAATAAAAACAACTAACCCCCTTTGTGAACTCAATCTTCATAGGCAGGCCAGCAACAACAGAACCCTGCATGTCTTTCATAGCCATAATCGCATCCTCCTCATTTCTAAAGTTAACAAAAGCATAGCTCCGCCCAGGCACAAACGCGAGGGACTCAATCTCACCAAACCGCAAAAACCGCTCCGACAGCGCAAGCTCGGAAACGCGAGAGGACAAATTACCCACCCAGAGGTGGCGCGACGGAGGAGCACTGGGGCGTTTGAAGCTGCCCTTCTCTTCAGGCTTCGTAGGGCCTAGTCTGTCCCTTCCCCCCCTGCCCATCTGCTGGCAGCAGAAGATGAAGCATCAAAACACATAAAAATGAGATTTTTCTGAAGAAATCGAGAGAAGCGAACAGACCATTGTGGTTACTGGCTGGCTTCAGAAGAAGACTCGGGATTCACTGATCAGAGTTAACTGATGACGAAGAGATGCCAGCCTCCATCTCATCCGCAGGGAATCATCGTCCCGTTTGAGAGTGTCGGGCGAAATCGACAGGAGGTTTCTGGCAAGGGTTTCGGCTAGCATTGTGGCACTAGTTCGTTCGAGTACAAACCCTACATCACTTCGGTTCGGGTTGGCGGCTCTGGCGAGCGGAGTCCAATCTCGTGCTATGACACAGCGCCGAAGCTCGCGCCGGAATGACGATATTATAACGTGTAAGAGGATCGCCTAAAATCACAGGCCCAACTCCGTCGTTTACCGAATCACCCTATATTCTTTTAACGGCGTGATTCCAAGGCCATGGTTAGGGATTTTAGGGGTGGAAAAGTAGAATCTCATGGAAGAACTTAAGAGTAGAAAATAAGGTATTTGGTTAGTAAGAATCCACTTTTCCAAAAGAATTTAGGTCACAGTGATATTTTTTATAATTTATAAAAAATAGGGGTATTTTTTTTAAGAAAATACGGTTTCTTACTAATCTATGTTTTTTTTATAAATGCCCTTGTCTTTTTTTAAAAATTATAGAAAATTTTACCGAAATAAGTGAATTGAAATTCATTTGGGAAATCTTCTTAAAAGAAGTTGGAATTCAGTAAACAGAGCCCAAGAATCACACCTCTAAATCTAAATCAAGGTTGCCAAACCCACTCTTAGGGTCTATTTGGTTGGAGGTCTTAAGAGTGGAAAATCTGGATTTTATGAAAGAAGCTGGAAGAAGAATTGGGTGTTTGGTTGAGAAGAAGTAGTTTTTGGGAAAGAATTTAAGGTCTGATGACATGTTTCGTAAACAAGCATAAAAGACATGGGCAATTAATAATAAAAAATATAGTTTTATGATTGAAACCATATTTTTTGTTAATTATTTTGTCTTTTTATAAAATTATAATAAATACTATTGAGAAAAGTCAATGAAGTAAAAGCTGAATTTTTTTAAAATCCAGCCTCTTAGGTGCGATGAAACCAAACAGGGCCTGAGGGTGTATTTGGTTGCCAATTTAGAATCAAAATTTAGGTAAGGGGCCGTTTGGATCGTAAAAAATCCAAAACATCCATAGTAAAAAATCCAAAAATGAATAGTGAAAGTGGATTTTTCACTGTGGATGTTTTGGATTTTTCACGATCCAAACGGCCCCTGAATATGGGGGTTCTAATTTCTTTGAAATCTGGGTGTTTGGTTGCTAGATTTGGCTAGTACCAGAAATAGTGTCAGTTTACATTATTATTTACAACTAATAGGGGGGAAAACCAGGGCGTTTTCTCTATTAAGGGGCTATTTGGGGCGTGATTAAAAGCAAAACATCCAGATGGGATGTTTTGCTACACTGTAGCATCTGGATGTGTTTATATATCACTGTAGCATCTGGATGGGATATTTTATATATCCAGCTGAAACACCTCAGGACGTGTTTCAGCTGGATATAAAAATCCACCTGGATGCTACAGTTTTTATCCAGAATCCAGTCTGGATGTTTTGCAATAATCACGCCCCAAACGGCCTCTAAAAGTGAGCGGAGGAAGTATGTATAAATTTGATGAGTTTTTTTTATAATGATGAGTTTGATAGCTCTCTATTTTTTTTTGCTGAATTGATGGCTCTCTCTGTTTGGCAATTGGATTATTTAATGTTCCCATACACACGTCGGTGTGATGGTCTTTGTCTCTTGTCCGGTGGAGAAGTCTTGGGTTCGAAGGCACTAAGGGATCATTTGGCAACCCATTTGTGAGTCTATGAAAGAATAATTTGTGGATTTTTCATTTGTCACATTCACAAGACACATTTTTTCATAGGTGGACGCGATAGACCAAGGCTTTCCGGACAAAGGACCTCTTGAGGTTCTTCTTTGACAAATGGTGAATTGACCATAAATGGCCCACAAATATCATAGCTGGTCAAATGTTCATAGGTTGATAAATATTGCTATGCAAACAAGAAAATATGCCAAATGAACCACAAATGGGTTGCCAAACGAGCCCTAAGTAGAGTGGGTTTAGAACTTAGGCGTGGATGTGTGTGGGCTCATCATGCCTTGCTAGTTGTCATAAAAAAATAATTATGGATTGTTGAATGTGGTGAATGAAGATTTATTTAATCTATGAGGGTCTTTAAAAAAGAAGTAAAATTTATGTGCTGTTTTAGATGTTCCATCTAAAAAAGAGGACAATCTAGTTGTAGATGCTCCATATGTTCAATTAAAGAAGGTTTTGAGCCTCTTCTCCCCCCATTAGTTTTGGTTTTTAACATTTTTTTATATGGAGCTATTAAAAACGATGGAGGGAGTAATAATTAGGGTCCCACTTGTCATCCCTAGCATTTGCGTTGGGAGGATATTCTTCGAATAAGTGAAAATTCTGGCTTTTAGCCTTTAGTCCTCCTACACATGGAAAATCGTCTCGCCGATATATCGGTATCGGCACTAAACCGATACATCGATACCAACCCGTATCATTTTTTTTCGAAAAATTCTAAATATCGCCGATATATCGGTTTCGGACCGATATATCGGTATTTTTTGAATTAAAAAAATTTTTTTTCAATTTTTTTTTTTTTTTTTGAAAAAAAAACCTTTCATGTTTGTTTTCTATGCTAATATGCATATTTTGAAATTTATTCTTTGTTTAAATTAGTATAACTCATTTTAAAAGCTAGATTGTGAAAATATACGGTAAAAACTAGTTTTTAACTACCGATATTTTTTTACACAATATCTCCGATATTTCGTCTCTTAGGCCGACCGATATTTTACCGATATCCGATACGACATTCCATGCTCCTACATATGCATTTTTTCCGACACAATTCTATTTACAAACAAACAACAATTCATGTCTTTAATCCTTACAATTTGGCGAATTTGGTTGTCACGTGTGTTTTTCGTATAACCAAATAAGATTGAGTGTGGAATGTGGATACTTGAATCTGGGCTAGCTTAAATGCTTCAGCTCTGATTCACCCGGCTTCCATAAGATTCAGCCTAAAAAACATTAGGATATAGAAGTTCCTCAGGAAGCCCCATGAAGCAGAGCTTCAAGTTGAAGCTCGATCAGAGGTGCTCCATGTGATTTCACTTTTTTTTTAACGGGTGTCCGAGTCCTTAGGACCTGACTAGAAGGGGGTAGGGCAACTGACCCCTTAGAGTATTGTAACCCGCTGCCAATTCCCTCGGGTGTATACAAGGGCCACCCATCATATGCACCGATTTACATCCCAGGTCGGTGCCCAACGGAGTGAGGGTTCGAACTCAAGATCTCTACTTCAAGCGGTGCCCTGGCCATCACACGTAGATTTTTGGGAGTGAATGATTTTTATTTTTTACCCCCCAAACGGCCCTCAATCCAAATTCCAAGCATCATACCTCGAACCATATTAAACACAAAATGGTCACAGACAGGACACACTTCAATTCTCGAACGGCGCACGTCAGAGCTACGTGGACAATTACCGGCGGATTAAATTAACACGCCGACAACCTACGCCCCGCCTCCCTGCAGAAGTTCTTTTTACCCGTCCGATTAGTAGAAACACATCCACATCCAACGGCTATAATTAGCTCTACGTCTCACAAACCACAGCACAGAACCGGATTACTAGACCAATCAAATCCCCCTCCCCCGGTGGCGGACAAGTATTAATTATCCCACCCTCCGTCCGAGAAAGTTAGAAACAATTACATTCTGTCCGAAAAAATTAGGAACTTTTAAGCTTATTTCTTTGCTCCATAGGCCTTTTCTTAGAAAATGCAATTTTCCGCACTGTAACTACCTTTTTCGAACGAACCAAATTCTTCCGTCCGGTCAACGGCTCTCCATTTGGATGGTCTTGTCTTGCCATGAAAGAAACCAAGTCCGGAGTGATGAGTATATAAACCGCCGCTCCAAGCGCTGAGCAGCAAACCCCGCGCCGACGAAACCAGACCGCAATTTGCGGACGGAGCAGATGCATCTGTACAATGCTTGGCTGCCGCCTCCGGTGGCGGAGGAGACGGCCAGGGAGAAGGACTCCTTCGCGTCCGTCGTGAAATCGGTGAAGAAATCTTGGCGGCCTGACGATCCGGAGTCGGTCTACGCCACCCTCAAATGGATCTCCGTGATCGACCTGTGCGTACTACAATTCACTTGCTGCTTTTGCTGAATTTCTGGTTTTTTAGCTGAATATGGCTTGTATTGGGGTTTTGTTCTGTTCCATCCGAATTGTTCGAGTGAGTAGGGCAGCTGTGGAGCTTGGAACTATTCATGTGTTAAGTTCAATTGAGAGTCGAATTTTAGCTTGTTTGGACGTTAGGTTAATCGTTTGGGTTCGCGTATTAGCTTGAAGTAGTTTCAGCTTTGAGTTTGGTCTTCGTACTCAAGCATTGATGCATCATTGTATTATTAATCCGTCTGGATTATTAGTCATAGTCTAACAATGAAATTTACGTGTTAATAAAACTGCCTCCGATAGTTAATTCCATATTTGAAATTTTTGATATTATGTGTTACACTTGCGGTTTTGACGTTGTTTGCACTTTGTTGGATGAGATTTTATTTGAAATTTTATTATTTGGTATGGCAGAAGGACTTGAGCATAACAACTAGGGATTTACCCCACCCCATAACATCTATGCTTTCTCTTTAAATAGGTCACTTTTTAGTTCCTTTTGGAGAGCCAAATAGGACATTTAATATGCGATGGAAGGAGCAGCATTTAGTATTGCTGCGTAACCAAAAGTCCTAATTAGACTGAAATTTCCAATTTGTAGTTGATACTTGTTTTGCTTTGGGGGTTGACAAATGCTGGTACGCTTAGATGGGGATGCTGATATGGGAAGGGCAAGAAGGGATTGACTTAGAAATGTGAACAACAAAAATCTGCTTTTAAATATTGGAAATTCGTCTGAACATGTTTATGGAGGAACCACTGATGCGACAGAAACAATATACAAGATATAGAAGTAAAAAAGACCAGAAATATGTGAACGTGTTTGTCCCAGGACTTATAAGCGCTCTCGTTTTGGTTGCAAACTGACTTGTGAATGAAGGATATATGTAGAATAATTTGTTTTTCCTATTGAATATATCTTTTAATCTGCCATTTTCTATTTATAAATATGATACAAGGTGGTTCTGCCCAAAGCTCATTTGTGCTTGCAGTTGACAGGCTAATTCTGTTGTCTTGCAGTTTTATTAATGCGAAGAGTGAAGTTGCTCTCGATAGTGTTTCTGAACTTACTGAACTTGGTTTTGGAGTGTTTAATGCATCTCAAAACGAACTGTATGTACAGGTAACAGGATCTTCATGCTCCATATGGAATCACACTTTTCTTTTAGCATGTAGTTGTTTGTGTCTTAAAGTAGATAGTAAAATGTCCATTTGTTTCTATTCATATCTTTTTCTCTTAAATTTTGATGAAACAAGAGAATTCTGATGCCAGTGCTTATGTGTGATATTAGGTTAGGTGGGGATATGTCTTAGCAAGATTGCTGAAGAAATACGCAAAGAAGTTGTCCCTGAAAGTGCAGTGGCGACCTTTATATGACTCATTGATGCATACACATTTTAGAAGGTTCTGTATATTTTATAGCCATTGAAGATGTTAAGTAGATGACTTGGCGTAGAATCATTTCTATGTTCTTCTAACTAATGCTGCTGTATTTTCGGAAGTGTGGAGATGTTATTTACGGCCATAACTCTTCTAGGAAATGATGTAGACTTTATGAAAATGCATAGTGGTAACTTGCACTAAACAATCTTGGTCATTCTAGTTACATCCTTGTGAAGTAACATTTTTTACTTCCTTTCTCTATTTTTTCAAATTTTTGTATCTTGATCATTTTGTTTCTAGATCTGAATGTGAAAAAACCGTTGGTATTAAATAGCTGGTGGCATATCTATCAAATATTTTCAAGAAACGGTTCTATTTTTTTTTTAAAATTTGGTATAGCTTGTCAAAGTGCTTTGTAAGCATCCAAATATTTTGCAGCCTAAATTCTATGATGTGTTGGATCAGTTGGTCACTTTGCAATTTAACTTGTATAAATTACTGTCATATCTGCATGTGTTTTTTTCATGTTCTGTGGCATTCTTTGCTTGATGCTGGAATATGAGCTTTTATGTTTAGCTGATTCTTTCCATCAATTTTAGCATTTAGAATAACTTGTTTACTTTTTGAAGGAGGGCATGTATTTAATGCTAAATCATCATTTTTATGCATTTCCTTTTTAACTGAACTTTAAGCTTTGTGGTGATTTCACTCTTTCTGAAACAGAAACACGGGCCCTGAGGGATGGAAATTGAGACAACGACATTTTGAAGCTGTCACTTCCTTGGTTCACTGTAGTCGGATGTTCTTCGCTGCAGGTTCTGCTTCCGAGATATGGTCTGAATTCCGGTAATCTTACCAAATGCGCTAATATTATGATTGCTTTTGAGGCTTCAGTTGGAAATATTCATTCCAATGTGTAAATGTTTACTTGAAGATTTGTACTGTGATCATTCATCTTTATTTAGAGCTCTTGCTTGGCTACACAAAATAACTATGTTGTTGTATTTCTGGGCCAATTTTTGTTTGTTTATAAAATCTCACGATAAATAATATTTCTCACCTTTTCGTGTTATCTGATTGGTATTCAACCTAAAGAATGATCAGTTTATGAGAGTTCCATCTTTAAATCCTTTGAGTCGGGAATAGGTTCTGCAAACAGATGTTGCGAATTGGCCCGTGTTTCTCTTCAATTAATCAAGTTCTGATAGACGTTGCTATCCAATCCTGGTCTCATGTGGGAACAAGTGGGTTACCTGATTCAATTCAAATTGATAAGTCTTTTAAAACCAACTCCTGGTTGCTTGACTCTCTCTGCCTTGCACTGCATTTTTAAAACCCTTTATTCCCCTGCGTGTCATGTTGTTGTAGTTGAGCGTTTTTGGCCTGCATATTGCACAGCTAGATGAGTGAAGTGTGAAGCTTAGACCAACTCCTGCACATGATTGGGCTTGGAGCTTGTGAAACATGCATCCACTTGCATGTTTTTTGAAGTGAAATAAGTGTGAAGCGTTGACCAACTCCTGTACATGATTGAAATTGATTCTTGTGAACCATGCTTCCACTTGCACGTTCTTTAGAAGGGCAACTAAGAGAAAAGCAAGCAAGCTCCCAAGTGGCATCGTCATCGGCTTCAAAAATTTCTTTTCGGGGGGGGGGGGGGGGGGGGGAGTGTTATAAGAGGGGAAAGTGCTATTTATGAAAGAATTAAAAACAAAGAGAAAATAAGTTTATATATATTGTAAAATATAAATTTTAACGAATTTGTGCCTTCCGAGGACCATGGAGGTATGTGAATCTTAAAAATACCTGCCTGCCTCCCTGTTTAATATGATCTGTTTGAGTTGAAACACAAGCAAACACCTCTCCATGTATCTGAAAAATTGTCACACTTTGGATGAGAAGTTGGTGGTGAGAGTGGAAGGGGCAGAGGCTGAGGTGGAGAGAGGGACGGGAGCACACTCATCCCCTACCCGTTGTGATTTGGCAGGCTTTCCTGGTGGAGGCCGGTGGGTGGTCATAGTAGAGCCTACCAGGGAGAAGGAGAAGCGTGGTAGCTTGCACTGGCACATATGCTATATATGTCTACATGCACACACATAAAATATGTATTTCCTGCTACTGTTTTTCTTTATAACAAGGGGTGCTTAGTCCTTAGGACCTGACTAGATGGGGCAGGGCAACCATTGTCTTAGAGCACTTTATCCCACTGCCAATCCCCGCAGGCACTTACACAGCCCACACGACATACACACCGGGTAGGTGGGGGTATGATCCCCGTTGGTGGCCAATGGAATGGAGGTTCAAACTCAGGACTTTTGCTTCAAGGCAGCGTCCTGGCTGCCCCTCGACACCCTGTTGGTTATTTCCTGTTAATGTCAACAGGTAACCACTATTAACATTTTTTAGAGTAGGTCCTATGAGGTTGGGTGGGGGTGATGCTTGGGGGATTAGTGGTAGATCGCAGGTTCATGGTCCTATATAATTGGATCCGCTATGGTAGTGGGCCCACTGATCGCAACATGTAAAATTTGACCCAAATATAGTGAAAGAAATTACATCAGATTAGATGGCAGGGGCACATGTCAGACCGGGCCCAAATATGGTCGGTGACCATATTTGCTAATCATCTTCTGGATCACCACAAACAAAGTAGTTAACTTTGCTATCATCCCTTCTTCTATGTCAGATGACAATGGTTTGCGTACATCTGGTATAAACAAAGCCTTGTCTAGTGTAAGTCTGACACATTAAACATGAATTCAAATTTGTTGTTTTATGAGCTGGAAATCTTTGCGTATGCCATCTATGATTAGTACTTGAGGAGAAAAAAGAAGTTACTAGATATGCAATGTCAGCTAAACGACTATAATAGGTACACCAATAAATGCTGCAACAAACCCATCAGTGCATTTCTTGCAATCTTTCACATGCAGGTTAATTGCTCCATAAATTGGAAATGATGTCCTAATTCCATTCTGATGGTGCGGCTTATTTACTACTACCTTTTCGTGTATTTTTCTGGAAACAGACTGGTAGTCTTGTTGGCAGCTTTGTAGTGAAATATGACGATGATTTTTTTCTTAATTATTACCTCGTTATCTTCATCTCATTTTTCCCTTGGATTGAATGGTGGATCAGAAGAGCGATTGGCATATAGCCATGCCACTCTGTTCTGTCCATGCAAACTCTATGTCATCTATGTGAAATAGAATCCATGTCCCCAATCCCAGCATTACGGAGCAAAGTGCATGATGATCAAATAGTGTGACAGTTGCAATCATAGGCTAAAATTAAGAAGTGTTAACTTATCATTAACTTGAAATTTTCAAAATGGCAGATATTTATTGGAAAATCCATGGCACAACTCATGCTTTGAAGGTGCTGGGTTTTTGAAGCTTTTTCTCCCTACAAATGCAGAGAATTATGACCATTTTTCACAGTAAGTTGGTCAAATAATGCTCTTTTTATTTCAATACCTATGAATCACCTTAATTTGTTTGTTACCAGCTTAATTTGTGCCATGCTCCCATGTAAAAGCAGACTGGTTTTCATTGTTACCAAATTTGTGATGGAAGATGGCTATATTAATATTTCATGTGCAACCATCATGTCATGAAGCCAATCCACATATTTGGAAAGGTGTATGATGAATATGATGACTTTGAATCTTCTTATCTTCGTCCTATTTTCAGAGGGTTGCGTCAGGAAGGGCATCTGGCATAAAAACTTGCCACTATGTTTCTTTATATGGATTTTGTACCATTTTGATTCCGATAAGAGTCAAACATGGTATATAATCCATGCCGCCGATCCCAGATAGCTGGGATAAGGCATATGATGATGATGACCTTAATTTGTTTGTTAACAGGGATTGGATCAAACAATGTCTGGATATATGGACCTCAATACCAAATTGCCAGTTTTGGGACCTCCAGTGGTCTGCTATTATAGCTCGATGCATAAGAAAATACCCATCCATTGACTGGGAGTCCTTCTTACCTTTGCTCTTCACACGATACTTAAATATGTTTGAGGTATGTCAAACAATTCTTTTTGCAAGTTATAAGTATGAAAATATACTACACTTTCTCTATGTATTTCTTTAAGCTTTTGAAGTAGGTAATAACGATAAGAAGAAAGAAAAAGTGCAGTTTGAGAGAGGATGAGTACGGATTGGTCTCTTGGCTCATACATATATTAACTGTTAGTTTGATTGATATAAATGAAAAAAGCTTTCAGATTGAATACCTATATTCAGTATTCTCGCTAACTACAAGAATCATTCATTGATGTCCATAGATCAGATTCATCTATGTTTTTCAGACCATGAATTTAGTGCCTTACTATTATGCAGGTTCCTGTAGCAAGTCGAAGTGCGACATATCCTTTCTCTGTGGATGTCCCAAGAAATACAAGATTTTTGTTTTCTAGCAAAGTAGTTACTCCTGCCAAGGCCATTGCAAAGTCTATCGTAAGAATGATTCTTGAATATCATCTTCTAGTGGCCTTAGAGTTTCTCTATGTTGGCTTAAAAGCTTTCCTTTTCTTATAGTTCCTGGATTTTTTTCTTAATTTGACTACATGGTCTGGTTACAAGTACAGGTGTATCTATTAAAGCCTGGGAGTTTGGTGCAAGATCATTTTGAGAAAATGGTGGACCTTCTAGAACCGTATGTGTTTGCGTCTCCACGTCATTGAATCCTATTACAAAGACAAATATTCCTCCTTGTGTAAGTATAATCCTTTTCCGTTAATAACCTCAAAAGATGTCCTAACTGCAGTTATTATCATCCTTCAAATGGAGGTCGTTGGACTTACTCATTAGAGCGCTTCTTGCGATATTTGGTGATATTTTTTCAGAAGCGCCTTCAAGATGAGCAACTGTAAGAATGTTTTTAGGATGGTTGTTTAAATTAAATTTAATGAATGTCTCATAAACTAATCAATTTGCACTGAAATGTAGTGAGGATGACAGCAAACAATCTGGATTACATTTGGGAAGGGTAGAAAGATATGCTTTTGTCAAAGTGGTATTGAAGTTAATTGATTGTGGACAGTACAGCAAAAACGAATCCCTTTCAGAAACTGTTGCTGCTGCAACTTCTATCTTAGCATATGTTGAACCCTCCTTAATTCTTCCATTTATAGCATTGCGGTTTCACCTGGCCTTGGAGACGGTAAGTTCTATGCTAATGTGCCTTCCTTTGTAATGTGTTCTTAAACTGCTTCCTCATTTTCTACTATTTGACGTGATCTGGTAATTAACTGATGTCTAAAATTCACAACAACATTTCAGACGACGGCAACACACCAATTGAAGACTGCTGTCACATCAGTTGCATTTGCTGGTCGTGCTTTGTGTCTTGCTTCTTTTTCACCTCCTCCTTCAGTCACAGAGACTCTTGAGAATGCTGATTTATTTGCTAATCTAATCATGAGTTCTTTGTCTAACGCATTGTTTGGCATGGATGCCAATGATCCTCCGAAGACCATGGCAACCTTACAGTTAATTGGCTCCATATTTTCAAATGTAAGACGAATCACTTACATTTTGTGCCGATTTCTTATATGCTCGGACCTAATATAGTTTTTTTTTTTTCATGAATTGCAGTTAGCTGTCATAGATGAAAGTGAAGACGGGCAAGTGTTACTATCTGCAATTAATATTTCTGAATGGCTTGACGAATACTTCTGTCGCTTATTTTCCTTGTTGCAACATCTGGAACCCAACAGTGTACTGTAAGTAATATCATTTATGTCACTCTTTCCCTCTTTTTGAACGTTGTATTTTAAAATTTTGGGTACCCATTTCTTCTTTGTCATAATTAGTTAGTTTTCTTAAACTGGTTAATTATATCGGCGATCGGGTGCGGTTTTTTATGCTGCTTTATGATCATTTCAGAAATGAAGGCATCCACACATCAGCAACATCTGGAACTTTCCTTGTTGAAGACGGCCCATATTACTTCTGCATGTTGGAGATATTGTTAGGAAAACTCTCTAAACCATTGCATAATCAGGTTTGACTTCAAATTGCTTCGTTTACATATAGGGCCCATTACATTCTCATTTCTCTTGAATTCATAGTGATTAATTTTTATGTTACACTTTTTAGGCACTGAAAAAAATCTCCAAATTTGTTAAGACAAATATTCTTCCGGGAGCTATTGCAGAGGTTGGGCTTCTTTGCTGTGCGTGTGTTCATTCTAATCCCGACGATGCTCTTGTGCATCTTATTGAGCCAATCTTGATGTCCATCATCTCCTCATTAGAAGGAACTCCTGTTACAGGTTTTGGAGGTAGAGGGTTTTCTGATGTGCCATTTACTAACAAGGTTTGTTTTCATATCAATTTACTACTTTTTATATGTAGAGTTAAACAAGTTACATATATTGTTCGGGAATGGTCTGGACAATCATTAAAGGCAATGAGTGACCTGCTCTCTATGTTTTTATTTATTCACTTATCTTCCAAAGTTTTATGTAGGCAACATTTTCTCCAGCTCTGGAAGCTGCAGTGGATTATCAACTGAAAATATTATCTGTTGCAATCAGCTATGCTGGTCCAGTCTTAGTTCGTTGTAAAGATAAACTTAAAGCTGTGATTGAATATGCATTTGAAGCCCCTTCATGGAAGGTTTTTGTAGATGGAGATTTCTTTTTGTTCAATTACCACATCATCTAATTTTTTCCTTTGTAGTTTTTAAGTCTGAAAATTCTTTGTACTCTCTCTTAGGTTAATGGAGCTGGGGATCATGTTCTTCGCTCCCTTCTTGGCAGCTTGGTCCTCTACTACCCCCTTGACCAGTATAAGTATGAAATATTGTTCTTTTTTTTTGTTCTGGTTTTACTTTAATTAACCATAGTTATATTCTTTCCTCCTTTTGCTGCAATGACCTTTCTGGAAATATTGTTTAGGTGCTTTTCTTATCACTTAGCTGCGGGTGCATTGGAAGAATGGTTTAGCACCAAGAACAATCTAAACAGTATTCCTCAACTGATACCAAGGTGGCATGTTCCTAATGATGATGAAATTTTGTTTGCTAATGAACTTCTAAAGATGCATTTTCAATCAGCTTTAGATGACCTTCTTCAAATATGTCAAAAGAAAATTCACTCTGATCCTGGTAAGTAATACAAGTGTTGCAAACCCAGTGTAAGTATAGCACTGAGGAAATATGGCTTTGGATAGTATTTCTATGTGATTATTTGTATATTTAAATAAATGGTTTTTGTGTTCAGTTCAAGTTTTGTGTTTATTTCATTTAATTATTGACATAAGCTCTTTGCTGCCCAGGACATGAGAAGGAACACCTCAAGGTGACTCTGTTACGTATAGACTCTTCACTACAAGGTGTTTTGTCATGCTTGCCAGATTTTCGTCCACCCTTAAGGGATAGCAAAGCCACTGATCGGGATCATAACACTTTTGTCATTGCTGGAGCAAGTGGCACAACTGTTGGTAGCTCTGATCTAAGGGAAAAAGCTGCCGAGGTTGTCCATACAGCTTGCAGGTAGTTATAATTTGATATTTGTGGTTTCCTAATTGGTAAATGGTGTATACTCCGATTGGTTGTAAATTTTGAGTTGGCTTGCACTTAACAGATATATTTTGGATCAAAGATCAGATGATAGCATCCTTCTGCTGCTCATTGTTCGTATTGTGGATGCTTTAGGAAACTTTGGTAAGAGCAGGGATATTTTTTTTATTGTAGTCGTGTCTTCTGGTTTCTCATGTGGATCTATTGATACCTATTTGCCATGCAGGGAGCTTGGAATATGATGAGTGGGCAAACCATAAACATGCATGGAAACTGGAATCTGCTGCTATAATTGAGCCGCCAACAAATTTTATAATTTCTTCACATTCTAAGGGTAAAAAGAGGTGAGAGGAACTTTATTTTAGCAGCTTGACAATGCTTTCAATGCCTTAAAATACTAATCGTTCATCATGTTCTAGACTAATTGTTTTACCTTACTCCTTTCAGGCCCAGATGGGCACACATTGACAAGGCGTACATGCACAATACATGGCGGTCATCACAATCTTCTTATCACTTATTTCGTATAAATTCCAATTTATTGCCATCTGAATATCTAGTACTCCTGTTGGAAGATCTTCTGAGTCTCTCGCTGCACAATTATGAAACAGTTCGCTCGTAAGTGTTTTTCTATATTGTGATTAGTTAAAGAAAATTGGAATTTCTTTTGGTATATGAAGTACCTGAGGTTACTCCAATGTGAAAGTATGCAACTATTGGAAGGCAATCTGGCGTTTTTACCTGGGATACTTTTTTTTTAATCTTTCAGAGCACAATTTACAATATGCTAAACTTTTTTTCCTGTTTTGGAGAACACATTTCTAACTTCAGGAATTCTGATGTTGCATATCCTTTGGATTACTACAATTGGATTCTTGTTATTGTTTTGCTGGTTTTGTTTCAAGGCTTGCTGGAAGATCTCTCCTGAAAATGCTTAAACGCTGTCCATTTTTGATCTCAAAATGTGTTCTCACACTTACAAAGAGCTTGTCTGATCCTAACACTGCTGAACATGCGGTGCTTGGTTCTTGCACAATCCTTGCAACACGAACTGTTCTCAGGCATTTGACAATGGTACCATACACGTGAATATTTAGAATTTTGAGTGAGTATATTCTATGTAATATTGACTTCTTATATGTATACTGCTGATCCAGGATCCTCAAGCCTTTTCTTCATTCCTTCCAGGCCTTCTCTCAAGGTATCTTCTTTTGCATTTTAGTGGTTCTTTAAGAATTCTATGAGCTCACTGCTTATTGGTTTGAAAAATCATGGCAGCTCACATCATGAATCATTCAAGGCTCAGAAGGCTATAACCGAGGTACTATATGCTATGTCAAAACAAGAATTTCTAATCTCTTTTGTCCTCTTGCTCATTTATGGTTTGTTTAATAGCTTTTTGTAAAATACAACATCCATTTTGCGGGATTATCAAGGAGGATTTTGAAGGCCTCAGATGGTCAATGTGATAGACCCAAGTTTGCAGATTTAGTTTCACAGATCAGTTCAATGAGCTTTGATGGCCCTGGCCTGCATTGGCGGTACTTGTTATATATGCTCTCTTGCTATTTTTTATGTGGCTGCATGCATCAACTCTTTTCTTGTTTGCATCCGAGTTGTTTTTTTATTTTTGTTATAATATATATACTAATAGGTTGTGACTTGTTTATTTTTTAGGTATGATCTTATGGCTAACAGAGTACTTCTATTGTTGACAATGGCATCTAGGAGCGACTCTAATTCATCGTCTAAAATTCTTGCTGAAACTGCTGGTGAGTTTCATTAAAAAAATAGTAGATAATCCTCACTTTTGTTTGTTGTACCTATTGTTTGTACTCTACTTTTCGAGTGCCTGATGATGTCACTAATGTGTAACTCCAACAAGGACTGCTAAAAGCTTCTAAGCAGATTTAGGAATGGGGATGTGTTATATACATATCAAAAGCTATATTTTTGGAGAAGTTATGGAAAGAAGAGCTGGGATGGGGTCTTTGTACATAGCAATTTGATTATTCATGGGATGCAACAGAAGAAGAATAGAAGCTTCCTAGTTCCTATTTATGATGTGATTAGACTAATTACTTCGGACTTGAGTCATGAGTCTCTTGTGCTAGAAACCAAATCTCTTGAAAGCTTAAGATGTTAGGGAAGGATAAAAATTTCTTATCGACCAGCCGAATTAGTGGACTTAAACATGTATATTTAAGGTCATAAAATGAAATCCGAACCTCTTGGCTCTATTACCAGTTTATAAATCGAGTGTCCAAAAAGCACGAGTGTCCAAGGAAGGGACACAGACAAATGCACATGCACACACACACACACCAACATGCGCATGCACACTCACACACACACACACACACACACACACACACACACACTGTTAAGTCATTAACAGAGCTATCACACCATGACTGACAGCAAATCTCCTAACAGCTTAAGCTGTTAGGGAATGGACCCAATGATGGTTATCAACCAAACCAAACTAGACAATTACCTTGTACAATCAAATGCACATTTTGAATACAAGCGCTCATTTACTTATTAATAACATGTATGTATCTGGTTATTGCTTGACACAACCATAGCTGAGTTGTGATTTAAGTCATCAGTCTCTTGGCAATCTTGTCCAAAGTAATGTTGTGGTTTGTCTTGCTCCATAGGAATTGTGTCACTTTGTGTAATAGTTGAACTTGAGCTTTTAGGGTTTGCAGCCAGCCATAGATACCATTGAAAAGCAAGCTCTCCTTCATGCACTATCTATACTTTTTTCCTTCCTTAGGGTCATTATTAGTTTTTTATTTATTCAGTAATTTAATTGGTTTCAGTGGATTACAGGACATTTCTTAAAGAATTTGAGAAGTCAAATTCCTCAAACACGAATGCTTGCAATATCAGCCTTGAACATCTTGTTACATGAATCACCACATCGTATCTCTTACCAAAAAAACAGTGAAATATCCAAGACCTTGAAAGAGCCAGCCATATCTACCCTTGAAGCTGCTCTGAGTAACGTTTTTCAAGAAGAAGGATTTTTTTCTGAAACACTTAACAGTCTCTCTCATGTTCACATAATAACAGATGCTGAAACCGCATCTTCCAGGGGCAATAATGGGATGATGAGCTTGGCAGACAAGTCGATTACTCGTTTCTATTTCGATTTCTCTGCTTCTTGGCCACGCACTCCGAGTTGGATCTCTATATTGGGTGGTGATAGTTTCTACTCCAGTTTTGCTCGGATTTTTAAACGGTTATTGCAAGAATGTGGCATGCCAGTTCTTTTGTCTCTGCGAAAGACACTGGAAGATTTTTCAACTACAAAAGAGAGATCAAAGCAATGTGTAGCTGCAGAAGCATTGGCTGGGGTGCTGCATTCAGATATAATTGGTATTGTAGATGCCTGGGACAATTGGATAATGAATCAACTCGAGAGCATTGTTCTGACACCATCCGTGGATTCAATCCCTGAATGGGCAGCTTGCATTAGATATGCAGTTACTGGGAAAGGAAAGAATGGAAAAAGAAATCCTATTTTGAGGCAAAAAATTTTGGATTGCCTGGTGAAACCTCTACCTAACTTGGTAGCGACCAACATAGTAGTAGCCAAGAGGTATACTTTTCTTTCAGCTGCACTAATTGAGATATATCCACCTGGTATGCCACATTGTGAATTACAATTTCATGAGAAGCTTCTGAAGGAGCTGATAGATAATATGACGCATCCATCTGCGCAGGTAATTGCTTCCTCTCCTTGAAATTAGAATTGTCATCTATTCATATAACCAGAGTTCAGGGATGCGCATGTAACTTGTTTTCTTTAACTGCTAATTTGGGTCAAGTGGAACCAGCCTAGGGTTGTCAATTTCTTGTGGCAGATATCAAACTGAAAACATAGGATTTGAGTGTTGTGGAAGTTTTTTTCACTGTGATGTGAGAGTTTGATGTGGGTGGTGGAAATCAGCTGATGTTGGTCCTGGTGGATACTATCATTTTTTTTACGGGGAACAGAAAGCTGTAAAATCTACAAATATCTGACTTAGTTTGATTTGCATTTGAGCATCTACTTGAGGCAAAAGAATGATGAGGAGGGTAGCCTGGGATGAAGCCTTGTCAGATCAATTTTTGTCATGCTCAGTCTTGAACTCCACCTATAAATCCTGATGCTTTGACATTCTGATTTTGTTGTCAAATATATTGCTAACAACCCCAGCTTGAGCTTTTCCAGGATCATTTTGAAACTATTCTAAGTTTGAGCTGAATTCAGCTCAGATGATCTGGCTCAAGAAGGAACATAATTATGTTTTGAATATTTTATATGATACTATAGATACAAGAGACTTTGTGTTGTATGTTTTTATAGCTTATAGTATAATCAGCTACTATTATATAACAGTTTTCTATGAACTACATGAGCAATAATGTATGGTAAAATGAAAATGAAAATGAAATTGTGATTGCCTAAAAAAAATTGTCATGTGGCTTGAAGCTCAATCAAATTGGCTGATTTTTTAGCCAGGCAGCATGTTTTTGCACTTAATTGAACTGCATTCTGATATAATCTTTGAAGACTAGGTGATGCAGAATAAGAAGCTAATAAGCATTATTTAAGTATTTTTATTTATATATTAGGGTTAGTTTGGCCTTTTTATCATGTTGGGTTTTCTAGTCTTTTCATGTAAATTAGGCTCTACTATATAAAGCTTGTGAGCTATTGTAATCGGTAGTTTTGGAGATGAATTGAGGGTTGTTCCCGTTTGTCTTCTTGGCCTTGGCCATCCCCTACTCGAGCTTCGGCTCCCCCTTGCTTGGCTACGACCCCCCTGCTCCTTTGTTTTACTCTTCTTGGTTGCTAATTTTGATTAAGCATAGAAGCGACTCCATCATTTAATATCAGAGCCAGCGAGTCCTCACGTCGTTTGGTCAAGTTTCTCACTTTGGGACAACAGATCACTGCTGCTACGTTTGTCGTCGTCATCAAAGGCCCTGAGAAGTCTTTGAGGAGGAATCGGACCTGCTCGAGCGTGACGAAGAGGACTACGGCGAATGGCCCCGCCTGCAAACAGTAGGCACGGACCCTTTGTAGAGCGCCATCGCTCCCTCGGTCGTCACTGTCTTCACCACATGGTCCAACGCCCTTGTACGGCGCCTTCACCGCCATAGAGGAGCCCTTCTCCTCCTCTGTCGCCATTCTAGTCGGCCGCCTCTGTTCCAAACAGGGCCTTCACGCCAGGCCAGAAAGTTGGTCTTTCCTTGTACGGCGGCTCCTCCCCGGCCCTACTTCCATGATCGTCACCATCGCCACGTCCATCGTTTGTTGATCGTCGTCAGTCCCGGCGTCGGTCGGAGCCAATCAGGTCTGCTGAGCCCATCCATCGCTTTCTCCACCTTGACTGCCGAGCCCATCCATCACCGATGCAGTCGTCTTCTCCGGCATTCTGGTCAAGTCACACCGCACAGTCGTCTTGCGGCGCCAAAGTTGGAACCTTTCCTCCGGATTTTCCCGTTCCACCGCCCATCCATCCAACCTTTGACATCGGTCGCGGCCAATCAGGCTTGCCCCTGCCATCCATCGCTTCGATCGCTCCATCAGAGGCAGAAACGGAAGAATCGAATCCAAATCCTCTCGCCGGGCTTCCACCTCCCTCCCTTTCCCGGCGCCGGGTTCTTCTGCCATTTCCGCGTTAGAGACGACGGTCGTGCTTCACCCCCTTCTATCGGGCCAGTCAGGCTCTTCTGCCTCCAGTGCTTCTGTCGTCGCCTGTAACATCTGCCCTGCCGCCGACCGTCAACAGCGACCACTCTCAGCCGCTTCTGAAATTCCGGCGCATCCTTAGAAATCTTTCCTAAGTCGGCGACATTGATTGGCTGGAAAAGATATCGTCCAGACTGTGAGATCTCGTTTAGGCTGTGCCGTTGCGGTCCTGCAATTTCACCACAGAAAGATCTGCTTGACAACGGAAAGCTCTGTACAACCGAACTGTAAAAATATAACCCATACCCAGACCGGGCACTACGTCTTAGACCGGTGAAACTCAGGCCAGTCCTCTATTTCTAACCGAACCAAACTGGTATTCCTTTATCAGACCAACCCGGCACCTACGCATAGTTGCATTTTGCACAATCGCTTCAGCCGCCATCCGACTTCTTTAGTTCCATTTTACTGCCCTTCGCTCCTCAACCAGCTGCTGCCTGTCATTACTGGTTGGGAGAGCCACCAAACAACATCCAGACATGGAGTATTTCTGGTATAATTCAAGAAGTCACCGAGCTAGAGTTGATTACAATTATCCCTTGGTAACTGAACGAGCAAGGTACTGCAAACCTTCACAATTCGGGCATGAACCAGACGACTACTCTCATTATAAGGTGGTGTGGTCTAATCGTCCCCACAGGAGGCCATACCAGTGCAGCGTGCATGATGAGTATTTTGAGGACTTTCACCCCACTCATGCCACTCTAACAAGGCCCCGAACTGGTCTCCACGACTCAAGAGGTACCACTCTCATTCGACAACCGCCTACATCTCATGTAGCTAACTTGTTGGAGTCTGATGAGGAGATTCATTGTCAATTAGAGGTATTCTGGATACACTTCCTACTATGCAACACAGTTTACATGAATGGAAAAAGAACACTAACATGCACTTTGACAAGATGATTGAGACATTGCGTTGTTGACAAATTGCCGCATCCATGGAAGACAAAGTCCAACCTACTGTTGTTTCTTCACATCAACCATGTTCTCCAGTGCCATTTCTTCAGCCTGTCTCATCAACATGTCCACCACTGCCATCAGCCCAAGCACTTGGACCATCAGCCGTTCAGTTAGCTCCACCCCTCATGACAACATCTACACCAACAGAAAAAATCCCAATCATAGTCCCCATGCCCGCAAATTAACCTTTAGAAGAAAAGCCTCGACAATTCACTACGAGTGGTGTGCCACTGCCTAGTTCTCATACTTGGTTCACCAAAATTGCCTCTATTATCATGGCCGCACGTCTTGCCCCATTTTTCGATGTCCTGATCATCAATACAAAGGAGCCAGTCAACATTCTTGATACTTACTTCAACCTTCATATTGACTACCCTTTGCTCCTATCCTCTTCCCCAATCACGATTTTGTTATTGGCTTGCATGTCACTTCCCCTGCCTAAGGATCCTTGGCCCCTTCTTCCACCTTTACCCAACCCCTCTAGCTATCACATTCCACCTTCCATACACTGGCTGCACCCATTTTCCCCACCTTTTGACCCAATTGTGCCCAACTTTGATTCTAAGCTTATTCCCTCTTGTGGAAGTGATATTCAAAAATACTCATTCTGGTGGACTAGTCGACCTGATTATGACAAATGTGTTGCTCCATTGTTTCTCAAGGCAGTACCTCATCTTTGACTTTCCGGAGGAAAGTCATTGTTGGTCGGAGAGAATGATGCAGAATAAGAAGTTAATAAGTATTATTTAAGTATTTTTATTTATATATTAGGGTTAGTTTGGTCTTTTTATCATGTTGGGTTTTCTAGTCTTTTCATGTAAATTAGGCTCTATTATATAAAGCCTGTGAGCTATTGTAATAAGTAGTTTTGGGGATGAATTGAGGGTTGTTCCCATTCGTCTTCTTGGCCTTAGCCATCCCCTACTCGAGCTTCGGCCCCCCCTTGCTTGGCTACGCCCCCCTGCTCCTTCGTTTTACTCTACTGCTAATTTTGATTAAGCATAGAAGCCACTCCATCACTAGGGTTTTGGATAGAAGAAAGAGCTTCCCTTTATTTGAATTAATGAAGAAGAATGTCATTCCAAGACTCGAGCAGCCTCTAAGTAGGCTTAAGGTCACTAATTAAATGAAAAGACACTGCTGCCCTTATTTAAGGGCTGACCAATCATATAATAAGAATAAACACAACAGACTAATCTGTTCCTTATACATAGGACTATGCTACTAAAGACAACCAAAAATACGTAAATTACGAGCAAATATACTCCTTAAACGCACTCAACTTGAATGCTGGTGTTGTAGATTGGAGGATCTACAAGAGATAATTTGAGGAATTGTAAGAGATGAGGGATGATAGAGAAGGCTTGACGACTTAAAGAAGGATTAGGGGTGAGAAGAGACTTTGGATGAAAGGGGGAAATCAGGAATTATAGATTAAGGCCGGATTGAAGGAAGAGATTAGGATTGAATTCTGATGAAGGGGAAGGGGAAACAGACGAAAGTGAAGAAGTAATAGACGAAGTGAAGGCGGGATAAATAGACCCAGCCAATGCTCAAATTATTTATTGATAACTGAAATCAGGGCAGAGTCCTTACATTAAATAGAGATCCTAAAGGGGCCTAAACAACTAACCTAAAAGCCCACTAAGTATAATTGTAAAGTAACTCCCTCCTTATATTAACTAAACAATTCACTTGTTTTTTAGTCGAGTCTTAGTGGGCCTCTTAACTGCCTTAAACAGCTGCCACCCCGGTTAAATGCATAACTGGTATATTGGCCCACTGGATGTGGTTGTGCATCGAGCGAAACACGTCCTACATGGTAATTTTTAGTACTTAAGGATAAAGATACGGAGAACAATATAGCCCTTGCTCTTGTTATGTATCACTCACCTAGTAGCAAAATATATTTGTGAAAGTTGGTGCATGCATGGAAAAAAGCCTTTACGACCCCATTTATTTGCATTGTTCATCTACTAAAATTTGTTGAAATTTGAAGTTTTAAAATTGATTTAATATCTGTAACTTATTTCTGGATGATGTAGAAGAATTAAATGCGAAACCGATGTATTTTTGTTATCCCCACAATTTGCTTGCGTGTGAGTTTTAAATCTACTAATGGGTAGGATCCATGCGGTAGTCAGTGCATGTTGATAATATATCCTGATTGAAGAAGTAATGGAAATGTGTAAGAATCTCATCTATCATACCTTCCCTCTGACAGACTTAATCCTGAGCAATATGCACCATGGAACTTGGACTCTAGGGATAAGCCAGTCACTACCTTATGTAGATGTAATTCAAGGTTTTGGAAAATTACTTCTCTTAACTTCTGCCTTCAACTGAAATACTCACAGGTGAGGGAAACAATTGGAGTCACACTTTCCATATTATGTTCAAATATCCGTCTGTATCATCTTCATGAAGTGGCAGAGGATAAAAGTGGAATTCTAGGAAATAGTGACTGGAATCTACTATTGACGGAAAGAGCTTCAGAAGTAGCCGCAAATATCCATGCTATCAACCCGATGGATAACTTCGAACCTATGAATGACTTAACTGATCAAGTTGATCTTTCCAGTGGTCAGACACAAGATGTTAGATGGATGGAAACGGTAATTTAGAGTCAACAACTTTTTAATTTAGTTAGGACTTTATCATAATGTGTGTTAACCTCCAATTTTCATAATAACAGGTGTTCCATTTCATCATATCATCCTTAAAGTCAGGGAGATCTTCATTTTTGTTGGATGTCATTGTGGGTTTCTTATATCCAGTTATTCTATTGCAGGTAACGCACATTATTGTGATTTGTAATTCTACGACTAATGTTTCGATTATATTGAACATTAAGGCCTTCTGATACAGCTGTACTTGTGCTAGAACTCTGAAAATTACTAGTGTCATTTATCAGTAATCTTCCATGAATTATAATTATTTTGCACGTGAACGTGTTGATGTTCTAGTCTCTTTCCTTACAACTTACGATGCCGGTGAAGTGTTTGACCTATACTTAGTATGAGAGGCCAGAGGTTGCTTAATTCTGTTGTGTGTCTCCTTTCTTGGGTGTTCATGTGCGATGAGTGAGAATTTTGTTAATATAATTACCTTTTCTGTCCATTACAGCTTAAGCATAGGCTAACCAGCACGATTATTGTAAACTAAAAGTCTTAGAGGGAGGTATTGTTGGGGACACAGACATGAATGTTGTTTCTAGAGCTAGAAATATTGTCGTAAAAATTCTTAAATTGTGAATTTGGAATATATTTATCTTCTTGTACTGTCTATATGAAGTAGAGTTTTCTGCTTTTACTCATCTGTCCTATTTTAAGTGTCACGTTTGGTTTTTCAAAATGAATCGAAAAACCAAACTTGACACTTAATATGGACGGAGGGAATAGATGTCTTATTAGTAGACTGTGAAATGCTGTCATTTAAAATCTTATGATGCACTTGTCTACTTTACATCTGCTTCCAATAAATGGATGACTCGTCAATGCTTTTCTAGTATGCCTTATTGAATGAAGTTTCTTGGGTTTGCAGGAAACAGCAAATAAAGATATGTCGCTATTGGCAAAAGCAGCTTTTGAATTGTTGAAGTGGATGATTATTCCACAGCCTCATCTACAGAAGGCTGTATCAGTACTTCTTTCTTCGGCCAATGATTCTAATTGGCGAACAAGATATGCAACTCTTACATATTTGAGAACTTTTATGTATAGGTAAATTGTCTTGTAGAAATTATACCTTCTATCTTTACTTAATTAAGTACTATTTTTACTCGACAATTTTGGCCTATATTAAATCTGTCTATCACTAGTTTTCTTTTGCTCATAAAGTATTATTGAAGTACTCTTAGTTCTAAGGCTGTATTAGTCGACTTATCACGAGTGTGACTCCTGTTTCTTGACTTCCTTCCCACTTTCTACTACAGGCATACTTATGTCCTCTCAGATGTGGAGAAACAGCAAATATGGACAAACATTGAGAGACTTCTTACTGACAACCAAGTTGAGGTGAGAGTTTTACCATCATTATACAGATATGTGAATGGTAAATCTTTCGAGCATATTTGGCAACTAATTCATCGTCCCCTCTTCAGAGGGTTGTGTCAGGAAGGGCATCTGACTATGTTTCTTTGTATGGATTTTGTACCATTTTGATTCCGATAAGAGTCAAACACTGTATATAATCCATGCCGCCGACCCCTATTGCTGGGATAAGGCGTCTGATGATGATGATTTGGCAACTAATTCTTGTGTGGACTTTCTACATGTTCATGGGATTCTGATAATAGCAGCTTCAATGAGGAGTCTCCTATAATACGACTGAGCATGTAGTATCCTTGGTTATAAAACTAACATTACTGGCTACATAGATGTGTTGGAGAATGGGGGTGGGAACTATTTGAATGGCACAGTTTTTAGTTTGATATTCTTCTAGTTTGCTGCAAAAGGTAGCTAGATTACAGCCAATACAAATAAAATGATTCGGCACTTACAATGGCTGAAATGTGCACAAATCTGGTACTCCCATCGTCCAAAAGGAAGTGACTTCATTAAAAGGCCAAAGAGAACTGATGTTAGTTCATTTTGATTTTCTAATGCAGTCACTTCTTTTGGATGGAGGGAGTAAAATTATTCTGCTGTTGTATTCCATTGGTTGGAACTCATTATGACCCATTGGCCCAGGTGAGAGAGCATGCTTCTGCTGTTCTTGCAAGTTTGTTAAAGGGTGGAGACGAGCATATAGCCAAAGATTTTCGTGAGAGAGCATTCAGAGAGGCATATTCTGTGCAAAAGAAGCGAAAGAAGAGGTAGAGAGTTTTTCCTTGATACTTTTTATCTGTTGTGGGTCAGAGTGTGTTTCAAACTGCATTTTACCTCCACCGTTTTTTAAAAAGTAAGCACCTTTGTTTCATTTGACATGCAAATCATGTATCATAGTGCTTTAAGTGACGTGTCGTTATGATATTCTAATGTCTTTCATTATATCACGAAAGATTTTTCAATGATATCACGAAGTATCTCCATGTATGAGATATGTAGGTTTTTGATACATGAGGTTTTGCATGTTCAATTTTACAAGGAATTTTGTATTAACAATATCTTTCACAAACAACTTTAGCAATTGATCTACTGTATGCTACATGTCATCTACCAACTGGATATGATTATGGACTATGTGATCTATGTATGTAAGAAACGGAATTCTACTACAGTTCTTTGTATATGTAATAGAAAAATGCTTCTCCGCCCGCTTTTTTCTCACGGCCACCTCACATGTCCCTTATGGCAATGCTGTGGGCCCCATGTTTCATTTCCTTTCACCACACTAGCATGTGAGGTTGGCCGCGATAAAAGGGCTGGAGAAATAGCATTACTCTATGTAATATGTTCTAAGACACAGATGTTGGTTATTGTAACTGCAGAAATCAGAACATGGGTCTGTCTATAGCTTCTGCACATGGAGCAGTCCTTGCTTTGGCAGCAACGGTTCTGTCTGTTCCTTATGATATGCCAAGGTATGTGTTCTTCAAAGCTGAAAGCTTCAAACAGCAGTTTAGCATATTAAATTGTTTTTGAGTTTTGTCGTCATGGACACCACATCTCAATTACTTGTGGTGGGAACATGAATCCTTTTCCATTCTATACAACTAAGATATGCAATATAGACATTCCAATTGCCGCTTGGAGTGCATAAAATCTACTGGTCCCAGCTATTGAATCAATTAAATCTTCATGGCTACAGTTATCAGTAACTTTCTAACCTCGGGGAAGGAATCAAGATTAAAAATTAAAACCATTGCTGAAAAACAGTTGATACATCATTTAACTGATAAAAAAATGATTCTTGAGAGTGAGGGAAAGGAGTAACTTGATTAACCAGTTGCGTTAAGCAAAACAACTATTAGCTGTCTCCAACTGACTTATCATTACTTAATATTGCCTGTTCTTGCTGCAGTTGGCTGCCTGATCATGTAACCTTACTTGCTCAGTTCATTGGTGAGCAATCACCCATAAAATCGACAGTTATGAAAACAGTTGCAGAGTTCCGTCGGACACATGCTGACACCTGGAGCTTTCAGAAGGATTCCTTTACAGAGGAACAGCTAGAGGTATGTTCATGGGAAGTGTTCTGTCCTGTATGTCATTGTTTTTGTTACACATGTTACGGCCTAAGAATCATTGTTTTCTAGAACAAGGTGTTTTCCTGGATGAAGTCTCTTTGATCCACTAATTCCTTGTTAAAGGAAAAATTAATTTGACATGTGTTATAATTCACTTTGCAGATTTTGGCAGATACATCATCTTCATCTTCATATTTCGCTTGATATGACGGGCCATACACTGTAAAAATCAACAGGGGGTAAAAGCAAAAACAATATAGTCATTTTTCATTTTGCTACTTGTAAGCTTATTGAGCAGTTATGGATAGTCAATTAAATGAGCATTATTTACAAACTTAAAGTTCCTGTAATTGTATGCTTAATTTTGTATGCCTTTCTTTCTAGGCTGATTCTTTTCCTATTGTGACATGAATCCAGTCATTTTTCTTCTCTAAACTATTGGGTTCATCAGATCATCCGATAAATCCCACAAATTACAGTCCGTGTTAAAGATTCTGTTATTCTTTTCCCCAGCCATCTTCCTCCCATTGGCCCCATCGTCATCTTCATCTTCACCTTTTTCATGGAGGCCACCATGTTCCCCGCCAGTGCAAGTTCAATCTCTGCCATCAGGTGAGAAAAAGGCTTGTGCGTCACGGGATCAATTCCCATGCCAGAGAGCTTCTTCTTCAGCTTGGTGTTCCAGTGGTTCTTGATGTCGTTGTCCGTCCGTCCGGGCAATTGAGCTGCGATTAAAGACCACCTGCGGACTGCGGTACAGTAACTCCAAGAAAGTAAGGGCTTAGTTTCATCCAAAAACGAACTTGTGTGTAGAAAAGCTCGCATACCTGTTTCCAACGAGAGAGTGTAGTTTAACGATGGTCTGCTCTTCGGTCTTGGAGAAATCGCCATGCTTAAGGTCGGTGCGGAGGTAGTTTGTCCATCGCAGCCTGCAGCTCTTCCCACATCTTTGGAGTCCTGAAATGCAAGCTTCAATTATAATAATGGTGATAACAGAAATAAAAAAGATAAGAGATTGGTGTGGACAAACATTCTAGTTTAGTCCAGAGGATGATGCGGATAGTCATGTACCTGCATTCTTGGGGATGAGGCGCCAGTTCCGGGTGCCATGTTGGGCGATGTAGGAGGAGAGCTTGTTGTCTTCTTCGGGGTCGACTACCCGGCCCATGCTTTCAGCCGGTCTCTCTTTCCTCACTCTCACAACCTAGCTTGACTGCTTTATTTTCTATAACCCAAGTTTTTCCAAAGAAAGGGAGATAAGAGAGAACAACCCGTATGTGCCTTGTTTATTTTTCTTGCAAAGGAAATTCTCTTTTGTATGTTTAGCTTCTTTGATTGTTAGTTAAATACAAAGAGGAGAGAGGATTTTAACGTGGATGCGTGCATGGGGGAGAGCCATCGAAGGAAAGCATGATTTGATTAAAGAATTAAACGCCGTTGAGCGCGTGACGGACGGGGCAGGTAGCTCACCCACAAGACACCCGGTCAACTCATCTCTCTCTCTCTCTCAGATGCTTCTCTCTTATTGACTCCTCTCCTCTGCCATGTAAAGGGAATTTGGGTGGCTTTGTGTACTTGTCTCACACCAAAGCAGCTTCTTGAGCGCTCATGTGGCTGACTGCAGTGATAGTTAGATTTCCTGCACGTGTGGCTTCGACAAACCTGGATTTAGGACGGACGACACCATGGTCATCGGATTTTGCTACTACCTAGGGGACTCACTATTCTTAGAGGTGATTACCCCGCATTGTAATCTGTAGACTGTAATCTGCATGCACGTACGACTGGTTAACAGAATAAGGCCCTGTTTGGTAAGGGATTTTAGAAGTAGGAAATCCAGATTTGTTTTTTAAAGTTAGGGCTACAAAATAAGCTGTTTGGTTGAGAAGAATATGATTCTTTGGAAGAATTTTGATGTCGGTGGTAGGATTCGTAATTGTCACAAAATGATAGGTACAGTTATAAAACAAAAGATGCGGTTTCTGATGAAACCTTGGTTTTTTTTAAATACCTCTGTCTACTTGTGAAAATTATTGGATATGCCATTACAAGAAGGAAAAGCAGTTTCTTTTGGGGAAATCTCCTCAGGCATTAAAGAAGTAAAAGCAGTTTCTTTAAGAATCCAGCTCCTTAAATGGCTGACAAACAGAGCCTAACTATTGACATGAACGTTTTTAGAGCAGGACGGACTAGATTCATAAGAACTCTGGGCACGAGTGACGTGTTGGGCATTGGAGCCTCCTCCCTAATGGGCCTCGTCCTAGTGCTGTCACTGTTGTCTTACTTTTTGGGTCTATTTTTGGTCTATTGTATACGGGAAGTTGGGTTCTCCCACACGGTCACACCAAGACCAAAGTTTTTTCCATACCTGGCACCAACTTTAGTTTTCCCATATTACCTGATTTTTTCAGTGAAATCACATATAGCCTGAAATTGACATCTAAAATACCGAAAATGCCCTTCTATTACATTTTTCATGCCTTTTGTATCACAAAGTACCTGGTTCTTCCCAAAATGCTTCCAGTTGGGGATTTATGGGAGCATCTAGTTGGGAAATAAGACATTCCGGCGAAGGTCTCGCGGTTCAAATCACCGTTGGTGCCGTCCAACTAGAAAAAAATAAAATTTCATGCCGGAAAACAACAAAATCGGAGGGAAAGACGAGAAAAAAAATCTATGATGAAGGGATTTTAATGTAAGAGCAGCGGAGAAGCTCGCCTAACTAAAAAAATTAAGATCTACATGTAAAGGAACATATATAAAGGTCACTCATTGGTGTTTGACCGCTCCTGTACACAAAAAAAATTGGCAAAAACGGATAAAAACGAGCGAGTTATGACATTTTAAAAATTGCCCATTTATCGTGTTGCCGACGAATCAAGTCGTATCGTCGACAACACGATAAATGGGCAATTTTCAAAATGTCATAACTCGTTCGTTTTTTATCCGTTTTTGCCCATTTTTTTACGTTCTTCCTTATTTTTCCTCCTCTTTCATCTCATTAAGATATATTAGGATGAAAAAATAAGAAGAAAGAGGAAAGTGGATGCTTCGCCAGAAAGCTTCCACTTTCTTCTTTCTTCTTATTTTCTTGTCCTAATATATCTTCGTGAGGTGGAAGATGAGGAAAATTGAGGAAGAACAAAAAAAAAGGTAAAATTGATAAAAAATGAATGAGTTATGACATTTTAAACAATGCAGTAAAATCGTGTCGTCGAAGACACGACTAAATACTTCGACAACACAATTTTACTGCAATTTTCAAAATGTCATAACTCGCTTATTTTTTATCCGTTTTTACCCTTTTTTTGTTCTTCCTCATTTTTTCTCCTCTTCCACCTCATGAAGAAATATTAGAACAAGAAAATAAGAAAAAATAAGAAAGTGGAAACTTTCTAGCAAAGCATCCACTTTCCTTTTTCTTCTTACTTTTTTGTCCTAATAGGAAGAGG
This sequence comes from Houttuynia cordata, assembly GCA_039654745.1. Classification (NCBI taxonomy): domain Eukaryota; kingdom Viridiplantae; phylum Streptophyta; class Magnoliopsida; order Piperales; family Saururaceae; genus Houttuynia; species Houttuynia cordata. The sequence continues at coordinate 47,011,638 of CM077502.1, read as the reverse complement.
AGAAAAAATAAGGAAGAACAAAAAAATAGGACAAAAACGGATAAAAAATGAACGAGTTATGATATTTTAAAGAATGCAACAAAATCGTGTCGTCGCAGAGTCGTGTCTTCGACAACACGAAAATAATGCAATTTTCAAAATGTCATAACTCGCTCATTTTTTATCAGTTTTTGCCCTTTTTTTGTTCTTCCTCATTTTTCCTCCTCTTCCACCTCATGAAGATATATTAGTACAAGAAAATAAGAAAAAAGAATAAAGTGGAAGCTTTTCGGCGAAGCATACACTTTCCTCTTTCTTCTTATTTTTTCTTACTTTCGTCCTAATATATCTTCATGAAATTAAAGAGGAGGAAAAATGAGGAAGAACGAAAAAATGGGTAAAAAGGGATAAAAAATGAATGAGTTATGATATTTCAAAAATTACAGTATTTTCGTATTGTCGAAGACACGACTAAAATGCAAGTCGTGTCTATGACAACACGATTTTACTGCATTCTTCAAAATATCATAACTCATTTATTTTTTATCTGTTTTTGCTATTTTTTTTGTTCTTCCTCATTTTTCCTCCTCTTCCACCTCATAAAGATATATTAGGACAAGAAAGTAAGAAAAAATAAGAAGAAAGAGGAAAGTAGATGCTTCGCCGAAAAGCTTTCACTTTTTTTTTTTCTTATTTTCTTGTCCTAATATATCTTCATGAGGTCGAAGAGGAGAAAAAATGAGGAAGAATAGCCGTGTCTGCGACGACAAGATTTTACTGCATTATTCAAAATATCATAACTTGTTCATTTTTTATCCGTTTTTGCCTTTTTTTTGCGTTCTTCCTTATTTTTCCACCTCTTCAATTTCATTCGGGTTACAGAAAGATATATAAAATCGTGTTGTTGAAGACACGACTCAAATTCAAGTCGTGTCTTCGACAACACGACTTTACTGCATTATTCAAAATGTCATAACTCGCTCATTTTTTATCCGTTTTTGCCCATTTTTTTGCTTTCTTCCTTACTTTTTCTCATCTTCCATTTTATTAGGATCACAGAAAGATATATAAATTGAACTTGTCATCCGCCGACGAGTATTTCACATTTTTGCCTATTTTTATCCTCTTATTTGATGTCCACGAGCGGTCGAGCACCAATAGGTGGCCTTTATATGTGTTTTCTTTACATGTAGTGTAGCGACCGTAAATTTTATATTAATAAAGTGAAATTTTACTGCTCAAAGGGAGTAATTTTGAGTTCTAGAAAACTCATTAAAATTGAATTTAAAAATTTAAATTTTTTTTCCGTCAGACCGATCGATCGCGTTTTTGATAGATCGATCGGGAGACGATCGATCGCTTTTGTATCGCATCGATCGCCGTTAATTTCACGATTTTTGAGGCAAATCCGTTGGAGAACCTCTTGGGCTGATTTTGGGGATCTTTGGAGGACGTGTATTACCTAATTAGTCGTAATCAACGGATCTAAATCTTGGTAAATATTTCAAACTTGAAAACCCTAATTAATAGTAATTGGCAATCTATTTAAGGGGGGATTTAATTTCAGTTAAATGGGCTTAATTAAGGGAGAATTTATAGGCATGATTAAGAAGGAATCAGGGGCCTTTCCATATACATGGAGGGCGCCCTTTTGTATTGGAATATTTTGGGAAAGATTTTGAATTTTGGGTTTGTTTCACCTCTAACTAATTGATTCGGTTTAGATACTTACCAACTATAGAGTGTAACTGATTGGGATGATGGGATCACGTCCCTAATTGCCTCACTCCCTCCTTTGGTGGTCAACTTATGGCCATTGGATGATGGGATGATGAGTGGTGGAGATTGAGAGGCATCACCTATTTAAAGATCTCATGGGAGGGACCGGCCATTTCTTTTGAACCGGCAGCCTTGCACCCTTGTGTGGTGAGTTTCCTCCATTTCTTCATCTCCTCTCCCTTTCCTTCCCAACCAGCAGTAGCAGCTTGTGGTGGTCGTGGTGTGGAGGATCAACAAGGATTTGGAGTAGTGCGGTCGGTGGATTACTTACACGTCGAAGTTCGGTTCTTCAAAACAAGTCGGATGATCTTTTACCACATTTACTCTCTGTTGTTGAATGAAATAATCAAGTACCATATCTGATTATTGGCAGTAGATATTGAATTTTGATTAGTAAGGTTATACCATAATTGTATATGAATGTCACATGCATCGATTTACATGATGTACCGTATTCCGGTAATTGAATGCTTTCACACTTCACGTTCTTATACCTAGATGATATCCCCATGCAGTTGTATTATTCAATTCGTTTCATGTTTTGCTTTGGTGTCAGCTTTGTGTGCTGTCCAACAAAAGTTGGCTGCTTTCTTGGTTAATTCTTTTGAACTATACGATATATGCTCTTATGATGAAATTCGGTACACTAATGAAGTACCATATTCAAAATATGGTTATAGCAACGTTTATTTGAATATCGTTGCTCTCTGTTAAAACAAGACAAAACTTGGTGGTTATGTCAGAACATTTCATGCATCTCAGTGTCTGTTATTAAGTGTCCTATTTTAGAGATACTTAACTTATTACGCAATCGGGTAGTTTGCCTAAGTGTATACCATTTGCTAAACAATGGATTAATAAACGAATATTAGTAAGACTCTCTCTTTATCATACCAAATGAGGTCTGACATCATGTCAGTATGTCCCTATTCACAGCAGTGTCCGGGAATACATGGCACATTTGGTATGATATGAGCAATGGATTAATGGAGAGAATCACTAATCGGGTTATGAATTTGTAGCAGAAAATGAATTAAATCAATAAATTTCAGAACCATTTGGGTTATTTAAAAGTTGTTAAGAATGTTAAGATAATGTCAGAAAGAGTCATTAATGAATTAATAAAGTATATATCATTAGTTAATTAATATAACTTAAGTTAATTGTTCTCGGTCAGGACTAGTCCTGCACCGACGAACCCGAATCAGAAAATGATAACTAATTGTACAAAAATCTAAAAATTATGCCGTCTATCAGGTTGTAAACTAGACTCTCAGGGCTACTGTTGTGAACGTCAGGCCCAAGACGTCAGCACGCATACGTCACATAAACGGACATCACGCTGGATAATTGATTGGGTTTTATTATGATATTAGATTTGCTTGAGTAGTTGTTTAATTGAATAAGAGATGTAATTCAGGCCCGTTAGAGGCCCAATTAGTGGCGCGTTCCTCTAGGGCACCGTGCCACCTTTCTTCCTTTATAAGGAGGTCATCCTCCTCATTCTAGGGTATGCAATAAGAATTAACTATTTTCCTCTATCTTTTCTCTGTCTTCTCCCCTTTCTCCGGCCATGATGCCTGGCCTTGTTCGTGTCCCATACGGGGACACAACATTGGTATCAGAGCAGTTCCGATCCGCCGGAATGGAACAACTCCGATACTCCCACAAGACTGCCGCCGTTCGACCAACGGCCCGATGACCCTGCCGCCGTCGACACAGTCACCTTACACCGCCGATCGGTCCCATTCCCAGCCGCCAGGAAAAGCTGCCCCGCAACCATCGCCGACGTACGGACATACTGACGACCACCTCCCCACATCGCCGACCGCAGTGCAGTCCCCGGCCAGGTCGCCGACGGCGTTGCTGCCGCCGTTGCCGGGTTCCGCCGCCTGGTATTCCACTTCAACCAACTCCAATCCCAGTTCGAACAACCCCTATCGGGATCTGCATTCCACCACATCTGATCGATGGAAAGGGTCCCGGGCCACGCAATGGTCGGACCCCGTCGGTGGCACCCCGCCGACTGAGGCTATGCCCCCCACCGGCCATGCGTCGCACAAAGCTTCCAGCTTTGCCACTTCCAAAACCTGACAGGCCTCTGTGTTTTCTCTCAAACCGACGACCAGATCCAACCTTTGGAGCCACCCATCACCACGGTCGAGCGCTTCGGCCGCGGCAGCCACAGCTAGGTCCTCGGCGAACTCCGATGGGGCGACCACCATCGCCGGTGCGACGGAAGGGGGAGTTCATGCCGGCCATTACGGGGACCCGACTCTGCTTTATGAGACGACGGGTTGGGGACCGGCATCGCAGGAGACGGCGCCGCAAGTCGTCGCAGCCACGACCCCCACGACCAAGCTGCCAATGAGGGGGACCAGCCCTGTCCGACAGAGGTCGTCACGAATGCCACCGCCACCGCCAGCAGACTACCACATACCTTTACCTTCCACTGGTCGCCAGATGTTCGATGAAATGCCTAAGCGGCAAACAACACCTTCCTATTCAGTTATCCGCCAAGTGTTCGACGAAATGCCTGAGTGGCGAACGGATGGTTTTTCTCCGGCTCCCTTAGCTGCAGTCTCCGAATATACGCAACAGGTTTGCGACTTCTTTACGGATCAGTATTATTATATTCTTTACACTAAGCCGGAGGAAGTTTACAAGTTTTATCATGACTCAAGCCGACTCAGCCGACCTGCGCCAAATGGTACTATGCGTTCCGTCACGACTCTACAAAGGATAGCTGAGAAAATTCGGTCTTTCCACCATGAATGCATGAGCACAGAAATAGAGGTCGAAGATGTTCAGGAGTTACCCGAAGGTGAAATCCGTATTCAGGCGACTGGATGTCTCGTTTGCTATGACTATTCGACGAGGCACTTTATTCAATCCTTCGTGCTCGCTCCACAAGAGGGTGGGGGTTACTTCGTTTTGAGTGATGCATTTCGCTATGTGGATGAGCATGATCTATGGGAAGCCATGTCAGTGCCGTCCTTATTTCCCAACGCAACCGACCCTGGAACTGAGGTGATAAAGCTTGAGGACAGTTCCGCCCCGGTTATCAGAACTAGTCGACGCGGAACGGCTGCAAGCGCTTCTGTTTCAAGAAGGAAAATTCTCTCAGAAGAAAAAGAAAAAGAAGAAGCCCCAGATGCTTCAGATGTTCGGATGGAAGCAAACAATGTAGAAATCCTCCACACTCCTACAAGAACACTCAATGCTGCTGAGAGAAGAGCTACTGTGATGAGACCAGTTCGAAAAATGATTGAAGCACAATCCCCCATGGACAAGGAGAATCTGAGGCCCTCAGGAATGGAATCTAATCTGCAAATGTATACCAGACGATCTGCCCGTTTGATATCTGGGAACAAAGATGTGGAGTTGCCATCAAGTATCAAGAGCACAAGGAAGAAGGTTGCTGTTAAGATTGCAGCATTGACTGAAGAGACGGGGAATTTCATGATAAATTTACCTGAAAGCGAGATGGGTGCCAATATGCAGAATCCTTCTGAGAATGCAGATGAGGCTGGCATGTTTTTAGAACCACATGATTCACAAAATGGTGGTGGTGCTAAATATGACACACCGAATGCAGCTTCTGAAGTTGAAGTTCCTGACAAGAGGAATGATGGCGTTCCAATATCTGTGTCTGACAGCCGGACATTGGAGGAGGAGCATGCTGGTGATTCATCATCAAAGGAAGTCGTGGGTGTGCCCCGTGTTCTCAGTATAGAGAATGAAAAGGATTGTGTTATGGATAAAAATGAGGAGCTGAAGCCAGTTGTTGAAACCTTGGATGTCATCAGCGGTGGCCTTCATTCACCTTACAATTGCGAAGACATTCAGTGTCAACAAATAGCAGACACGCTGAATATGTTGTATGATGAGCCCTTTCCTTCAGTGGAGGAGATGTCTCTAAGCAAACATATCAAGTTGGAATTAGTTGATGGTACAGGCATGGGTCTAAAGCAGGGAGATGAACCAAGCAGCCCAAAAGTAGCAGAAGATGAAGGTAAAAACATAAGCATGGATCATTGCATAGCAAAAATGGACAATCTCTCTATAGGTGATATGGTTTTGGATGATAACTTTGAAGTAGAGGTGGAAAATGCATTTCATGCTTATCAGAAATTTGAAGGTCACACAAGCAACTCAGGAATAAATGAAGATGCGGAGGAAGTTCCCAAGAAAATCATGTCTGCGCCAGAGGTGGAGACCAGCATCCCACGGCACATGACTGTGGACAAGTTAACATTCTGGTTATGGTACTTGCAGGAGAATATTGAGTCTATACTTGGTAACGGTGACAAGAGGATTGCGTCAGCCCAAGATGCATTCCTTCATGTCCAAAGCCGGGTTCTCCAGGCTGGCGCTAACACAGATACAATTGTGCAATCTAGGATTCTTATATCCTTACATCAGATTGGTTGCCTTCTTGGACAAGGTGGGTCTGTCATAGCTGAACTAAGGAAATTGTCTGGTGCTCACATCCGTGTTTTCGGTAAAGATCGGGTTCTAAAGTGTTCTCTGGCGATTGCAGAAGTAGTTCCAATTATGGCACTTTCATTCTCACCATTCTCAGGGAGCAAAGACTTTTTACTAATAGGAATTCCTAATTTTGTTGGTAATGGTTGTCTTCTTCATATTGCTGATGGGCCTCCTTTTATGCGGGTTATGCGTCGACCTAGAATGGCTCATTTTCAGTTGTGGCAGCAGGCCAAGACTGTGGCAGCTTTCAAGCAATCTAATCAACAAGCATCCTCAACCATGTTACCTGCCCAAGGCCAACAGCAGTCACTATTGTCAACACAGCGACAACAATTTATGTCTCAGCTTCAGTCCAAGTCGGCTCAATTACAGTCACAAATGACTTTGCAGCAGCAGCAGCCACAGTCGATGCAATTGCAGCAGGGAACGCAAAGATCAAATACTTTATTTCAGCCACAGGGTCTAATTGAGCAACCGACCCAGCATTTAATTCACTCGCAGCGAGGCCTTCCAGCAGCCTCATCCACTTCCATGGATTCTACTCCACAGACGGGACATACTTCTTTTGATTGGCCTGAAGAGATTTGTCATCAGATAATTTGGCGCATAGTTACCGTTGTTCTTGTTGCTGCACCTTATCACATGGATGTCACTGCTGTTGCTGCGACCGGCGCTAGCGATGTTTGTGGCCTATTTCCAATTTTGATCAAAGCACATGCTGGAAAGATTATGCTTTACTGCTCTTCAACCACCCTATTTTGAAAATTGTTTCTACTGTTGGGTTGGCAATACGGTGTAGATTGTGGGCCCTATTCATTTACTATGGGCGGAGGGTGGAAGCATTTGGCCGCCTTGAGGACAAGGCGGTAGCGGAGCGTGGTGGATTGTTGTGAACGTCAGGCCCAAGACGTCAGCACGCATACGTCACATAAACGGACATCACGCTGGATAATTGATTGGGTTTTATTATGATATTAGATTTGTTTGAGTAGTTGTTTAATTGAATAAGAGATGTAATTCAGGCCCGTTAGAGGCCCAATTAGTGGCGCGTTCCTCTAGGGCACCGTGCCACCTTTCTTCCTTTATAAGGAGGTCATCCTCCTCATTCTAGGGTATGCAATAAGAATTAACTATTTTCCTCTATCTTTTCTCTGTCTTCTCCCCTTTCTCCGGCCATGATGCCTGGCCTTGTTCGTGTCCCATACGGGGACACAACAGCTACCTGTATTAAAAATTTTAGAGGTTGATTCGCTATGTAAGAAGTGGTGATCATTTGAAATGGACTGTTCTATTTGGGACAGAACACTGTTTTTGGTTCTAAAAACCCTAAACCATAATATTACTATTAATTATAGATTAAAATAGTATTTAAAACACTAATTAAAGGTGATCAGACCTCTAGGGCCTTTGTAACAGTAACTATAAAAGTTTACTTTTGGGTCTTAGAGCTGAGAACATTTGTTCATAATTAATCGTCCTTTGTGTCTCTTATCTTGAACAATCCTTTATTCAAGAGGCCTCATTGCTTGACCTGTATTTAATGCCTATGATATGATCTATTATGGGCATGTCATTCAATTATTTCTATGTCGGGGATTGTCAACTCTAGGGCTAGGTATGGTGAAGGTGGCAGAACGTGATATTTGGTGAATCTTGTGGCGTATCTCTTTGATGAGTCATTTTGTCAGGTTTCAGTTGAGTCCCCAGACTCAATTGTTTCAAGATATTGAACACTCCTTTATGAGTCAATTCGAGTTATGTCCGAATATGGTCTTGCACTCCTACGAAGAGTCGAATTTAGAAAGTCATGTTTCAAGCCTCTTAATGAGATGGCTCATATATATTTAGTGTCACTCGGTTGAAATATTTGTTTCTCCGCTAAGAGTCATTTATGAGAACTCTTAGTTGGAATCATAGTATGCTCACGCCATAGCTAGACCCATGGTGGTCTCATATTTATTGAACCTATGTAGTTCAGCCGATGACGGCAATCGCGTGCACTTTAGATTGTATGACATTATGGAAGGTCTGCAATCTCCGCCTATTGTGTCCATAAGCACCGATGGGGCCAGCATCCCTAGACGCATGGCCGGGTTCCTCTGTAGAACCTCTAGGATGTTCTAGTATTGATGTCCATAGGGGAAGTAGATAGAGCTGAGAGCAGAAATTATTATCTCCAACCCTTTGGATGTTTGGAGCAGATACTCTTGTGACATCTCCTTACTCTCTGTAAGTTTGGAATTTTATATATTGATTTTATCCTTCCTTGACCTTTGAGAGTCTCGGATGATGTTTGGTTTCCTGGTAAGGGAACTGCATAATTGCTGATCCTGAGTCTATTTGTACTTATCTTCAATCTTTTAATCTTTTGGCATTTGAATTATTATTCCATTGTGGGTTTTCTTGTATCCTACTGGTATTTCCTATGGAATACTCATGCATCCTCTGATGCAGGGATTAAGATGGAACGGAAGTGATCGGCTATTACTTTTGGTGATGTTGGGCGCTGAAGTCAGAAGACAAGTTATTTTTAATTTATTGTTTATGTTATTGATTGTGGAACTTGCGGCCTGTGTGCCATTTTATTGTGGAGACTTGTCGAATAATGTAATAATTAAATTAGACTTCTTTTTGTTATTCTATCTCATGTACGTGGATATGGTTTAAGACTTATCGATCCAGTATGACCCAAGCATGTAAATGGGTATGTGATGATTCGAATATTCGGTCCATCCCAGATTCCTACCCTTATAACCTTAATTGGATTATCGCTTCCGCGCATATTGGGGTTGTAGAAATTTAGGGCGTGACATGTAGATCTTAATTTTTGTAGCTGGGAGGGCTTCTCCTCTGCTCTTATATCAAAATCCCTTCATCATAGATTTTTTCTTGTTTTTTCCGCTGATTTTGCAGTTTTTCGGCATGAAATTTTATTTTTTTCATGTTGGACGGTGCCAGCAGTGATTTGAACCGGGTTGATGGATGGACCTTTGCCGGAATGTCTTTTTCCCCAACTTTATGCTCCCGTAAATCGCTAATTTTGGGAAAAATGAAGCATTTGGGATACAAAAGGGACGAAAAATGTAAAAGAATAACATTTTCAATACTCTAGGTGCCGATTTTAGGTCATATGAAATTTCACGGGAAAAACCAAGTAATATAGAAAAATGAAAGTTGATGCCAAGTAATATGGAAAAAGCTCGCAGGAAGCATATATAAAGGTATCAAGCCATCTTCGATTCTTCTTCACCTACCTCAGGTACAAAGGGTACTCTAAATTCATAAGTGCCAGAAAATTCGAGCAAAATTTGTGATTGGCAAATAATGAAAAGTATTTTTAGATATACCAGTCTCATCACGAGGTATGAAAACTGGTACTTGGCCGTTTGGTTCGTGATTAATCTAAAACATCCATAGTGAAAAATTCACTTACACTATTCATTTCCGGATTTTTCACTGTGGATGTGTGAAATACGTCCCGAGGAATTTCAACTGAAAGTGAAAAAAACTGAAAACAAATAGTGAAAGTGAAACATCTACGGTGGATGTTTTATTTTTTTACGCCCCAGACGGCACAAGTTGGTTTGTTGGTTAGAAGTTTGTTGTATTGTAACCTCATTTTCAAAGTTATGGGGACCATTCTCTATTATAAAATAGTAAAGTTGGTTTACAATAATCGGCATAACCTCATTTTCAAACCTTCATCTGATTGGAAAGATTCATGTAGGACTTAAGCCTCGTCATCTCAATTATTAGATTTCTGCCTTCTGGCTTTCGGACAATGCTGTTTCTTCTCAGTTGTTTCGGGATACTTTGACAGCACTGACATTTCTTTGTCGACTTGAAATCCCGTTTAATACTACTCCCTCCGGTCACTTGTATAGATACATTTTTATTTTCAAATGAACTGATTTTTTAGTTGAAAAAAAAAACTGTATCTATTAAAAGTTTAAAAGTGACCGGAGGGAGTAATGGTTTTCTCTTTGTCGAATTCGTAAAAGTGTTTACATCCAGAAAAAAATAATAATTCGTCGAAGTGTTGTATAATAATAGTGTTGACGTCTTGTGATCACAATCTTGGTTACAAAGGTTCAATTTTTGAGTTATTTTATGCAGTCGAGTTGGCTTTTATAGGGCTCTCTCTCCATGCCATGTAAGGGAATTGTGTACTTGCCTCAACACCAAATGAGAAATTATTGGGTGTCCCTAAAACACTACTATAGGCGCCAGAGAGCCGTCGATCCTGGAAATCGAAGGTGCACACGCGCTCACATATAGCGAGTGCATTATTGATCCTGAAAATCGAAGGCTCCCAAGTGCCCTGGCATAAAATCGACATGGCCATGATGTTGTACCCAGTAATTTCTCACACCAACCTGATCTCAGAAGGACGATCGGAGTTTGCTACTATATATGGCACCCGAAGGTGGTTCACCACAGTTAGTGCCCGCCTGTTCTTCAGTTCCTCACGTAGGGAACCGACTATTCTTACAAGAAATTATTCTCAAACTTAGAATCACATTCTGTTCTGTGTTCAAGTACGAGCAGCTGATTCATGCAATGTGTTTGCAAAAAAAAGGAGGATTGACATGGTATGACGACGCCAACCTATTTGGAGGAGTTTGTCTAGCCTAACCGAAAATTATGACCAAATCCCCGTGACCATACCACATTGGGTACTAACGTAAGAAATTTACGTATTTCCTATGTGCTGCGTTAGCACATGAGGTCCAGCATGTACCATGGTCACGGTTGTTGCTCACGGTGGTCGCTCACGAAAACATTTTTCAACTTGGAGCAAGAAGAACACCGATCTATGAATTTCTCAGGATTGGATGTTACTTTTCAAAAAACGATAATACGTTAAAATATTGCTACAAAACTGGGACTAAAACAATTTTGAAGTTTAGGAAGTAAACGATCATGGGGGAGGCCAGGGGAGGAAGAGGAAGCCGGAGGATGAGGAGAGGATTTGCTCAGGAGGCCAAGGATGGGCTCGTATTATACTGTTAGGAGAATTTGATAAAAAGTGGGGCAGTAATAAGGTGGAGGGCAAGAAGAAAAGGTGCTTATTCCTTGGTACAATATTATTTTTTGGTAAACATTAACACAAATTGTTTACATGGCATATGGTGGTCGAAAATTCTCAAGTGCAATTTAGCTCATGCTTTGAGTGTAATTTAATAACATTGAAATTGGTTTAATATGTGAATAATGTGGGAAGCATTTACAATAATAATCGTACTGTGTCTTTACTTGATTTTATTATCGAATGCTAATTAAGGAAGCATCCTACCAAGTGAACAGCTTCTGCCGGCCAGAGACGGTCATTTTCCAAGCATAGGCCATAAAGAGTACACGATGTGACTGAGATAGTTGAGCTTGCATCAGCAAAAACTACAAGCACCTAATTGAAAGAGGATTAACATATGTTCAGGTCAATGCGGCAGAGTTGACATATCTTTAGCCTATTCAATCTCATTACACTTTTTCGGGTCAAATCTTTGGTTAACATTAGAGCAACTCAGAAGCGATTGAAGCATGCCTAAGAAAATTAACCCCTCCATCCTATATACAGGGCGTGTTTAAGTAATGAAGCGGCTTCTTATGTCATGGCCCGTATTTTTAAAATCTTTATTAAATCAGAGTAATAGCGGAAAATTAGAGAATTATTCCTCTATGCGATAAATCATCAGTTGAAAACTGTCGACTAAGCATCTAGGCCGTGATAACTGGGGTTCGTAAATACGAATACAAAACCATATATATGTATATAGTATTACAAGATGCAAAGTCGATTAAACAAATGCAAGTCCTCTATGTGCAAGTCTGTCATCCATCTTAAAATACACTAGAAAATAGTTGGTCTCACGCTTTATTACAAGTTCTAGAGCAAATCAGAAAGTGAAAATAAACTCTGAAGCTTTCTAAACGTCTTCACAACCAAACCGCCAAATCCCCAAGTGCCACGTGAAGTCAATCTTCCCCAACAACACCTACATTATATAAGGATGCTGAGTATAACAATACTCAGTGGGATGACATAACACAATCATCAATAAAAAAATTAAACCAGGATTTGCATTAACATATTATGCAACCTATTACAGGATTCCACTTGAATTTTTTTATTAATCTTTCAAGCAAAGTCTTTTATTGCTTCCCAAGTTCAACTTCAATGATTAAATCTTTGTCCCATATAGATAGACTCGTGACTATTATTCCTACATGACATATAGCACAAAAACACCGTGACTATTATTCCAGTTACTACAGGTAATCACGGCATGCCCTGAATCTCTCAAGGGTGACTGCCTCGCCCATTCCTTACCTTAGAAGGTATCTCCACATCAGTTCCTGGACTCTATGTGGGTCGAAAAAATGCAACCTTCTAGGATGCTAGCGTCTCCAATGTGCACAATAAACCACCTAGTGTCACTCCCTGGGCACCGCCCGATCCGAACCGAAAACGGTCCAAGAGTCGAACCGGCACATGGGGGCGACGTTAAGAGATATAGCGGAAGACTTATGCCCCTCTTACGGGCGGTCTCACTAACAGAGTTATGCATAAACAGTTTTGAGCAAGAGTAAATAAGAGGAATAAATGTAGAGTCTAACTCAAAGTAGCTCGACAAGTCATTAAACCCACAAAATACAAATTTGAGCCAACACACCAACTCGAATCAAAAGGGTCTACAAGTCTCAACATACCAAATATAACAACTCCAAAAGATAAACTAATCAAGTCTAAGGTATCCATGCCCAATCCCGCTCTCTCTACGATCGCTCCACAAATAGAGGATCCTGTCCGTCTGCGTCGCACCACGCAGCCCCAAAACAAAACAAAGAAAGAGGGGTGATTATAAAACTCAGTAATAATTTTTATATAATTGACAACAATCAGAAATCATAAGGCATCATAACATAGCTGAAAATCCATAATCGACATGATTATCCCATTATCTAGTCATGCATGTACAACACATAAACCTGCATAACCATATCACATTCACATGCTATCATATCACGCAGCCATCAGATAATCCTGCATAATGATATCTCATTCACATACTTTCATCTTGATCAGGCATTCATATCTCATACATTCACCTTACATAACCAAAGTAGCCCAGCTTGGCACATTTATGCTTTCACATCTCAAAAATTCACCCTGCATGTCCAATGTAACCAAAACATGGTACAATCGTGCATAACATCGCAATAAGCATGTATCATCACAACGGTGAATGCCTCCATCAAGGAGTAACACAATCTGCCATGAAGGTGGGACACAATCAAGGCCCGAAGGCATATCATGGTCCAGTTCCTACACAAGAACAAGGGGGTGGTCAATCCCAATGTGCTGCTCGTCCTGGACAATCCTGGCAAAGGATGCCCGAATCTCAAATAGAGAAATTAGAGCAGGTGTGTTCACCTTGGGTAGTCTCCTGCGGTGGGGGAGAGCTCGAATCTCATCCTGAGAAACTAGAACATATGGTAGCTGGTGCACAAGAGCCTACCATCCGGGTGCTCAGTGTAAGGACCCTAACCTTTGAACTGGTTTATTTTAGTATTAGTCATTGGTTAATCATGTGGTTTAAGTGTTTTACGATTTAACTCGGTTATTTTCGAAAATAAATGAATTTACAATGGTTTTAATCAAAACTGATTTCACAATAATGAGTTTTAATTGATTTTAGATCAAACCTGCATTTTTGGAATTTTTCATTTTTTTCACTAATTTTCCGAAAATTAGGGTTTGACAGGACCCCGGCGGGCTCCGCCGTCAAAAATTAGGTTTTTGTGACCAAGATACCCTAGACATTACAGAAAGCCATTACAAAATTTTTCATAATTTTCTGGACTTAATTTTGGATTAAAATCGCCAAATTATCCAATTTTAGCCAAAAATCTTATTTTTACCCCAAATTTTAATTAGGGCTACCCCAAATTTTTGTATAAAAGGAAAGTGTTGTGCCCTTTCCCAATTTGGGAAAAAGGCTTGGCTGGGAGAATTAGTAGCCTCTTTCCCCTTGCTTAAAGAGGAAGGGATTAAAGGTATTTAGCCTAATCTTTGTTATTTTCTTTAAAAATCTTTTAATCATTTCTTAATCTTGATTCATTCAATGTTTTAATCCATTTTGAAAGCATAAAAATTACTATTTTATACTTATTTACTAAGCCTAATCTTCAAAATCATATATCTATATTTTTAAAAGGCCTTAGATCTAAGGTTTAGCATTTATTTTTCAAAGCTTAATAATGATTAATAGAGTATTAATATAAAATCATTTTGCTTGAAAGGTGTTCAAGGTGGTTCAAGGTTTCTCTCATCAAATCAAGGTAATGGGTTCTTCAATCTCAGTTTTGGGTAGTGAATGACTTGTTTTAATAGCTTTTACTTGAATGGGTATTCTTGTTTAGGGCTCTAATGGTGGGTTTAATAAATGCTAATTTTTTTGCTATAATTCTTTTAGGTTTCATCTTAGAATGATATGTGGATATGTTCTGGTGTTGGTATATCTTATTTTTAACAACACCAACTCAAATCAAAAGGGTTTCAGACCAACTAAGTTTTGATTAATCCATCGATCGATTAATCCGGCATACAATCTCACACATTGCATACAATCGATCAATTCCGTTTAAACAACAATAAAACTTCATCCATGAAGTCCGATACATGATGCATGCTATCATGGTACATCCGTGAGCAATCCTACGTGGGTTCCAACACATGGAACGTGCTCCCAATCCATCCCTTCATGCATCATAATAAAAGCATATATCAACTACAATATCATGATAAACTCCCAAATATGTGTGTGTTCATGCACACTCTAATCACATGGCAATATGCTTTGGCATAACCTCATAAGACATTAAATGCATTCTTAAATCCCATTTCAAATCACAATTCTTAATAAAACCATACTTGACATAAAAGAGCACATCTCATAGTTCACAATATCATAACTTTGCCGGAAACATGCTTATTCACAAAGATTTCACCATGATATAATTTCAATATCAACATGTCATTATCAACATGTGCAATAATATCACATACCCTACTTAGCTTAATCCATCCATGTAGAATTGAAGGCTTACTCCTACAAGCATACTCTTTTACCATACAATAAACCATAATATGATCACCTCAATTACTCATAAGTAATATGATCTACACATAAATGATACATTTCATAAGCCATTTAACCTATGTTTATGTTGGTGTTTGATTAGAATTAGGGGTACTTTAATGTAGTTTTTAGTTTTTATAGGAAAACAAGAGTAAGATGCAATAATGGGGTAAAAAGTAACTCTAATATTTAAATCTTCATAACTTCGTGCACAGATATCATATTGGATTGATTCAAAGTTTATTTTAAAGTTCACGAAGTCAGCTTTCAAACGCCACCAACCACGCTCAATTCGGAGTTCGGAGTAAAAAGTTATACTCATTTGAAAATTAGGCTATAAATCAAAACCGAGAAGATGATCGCGGGTCATCTCTCCCATTTTCAAATTTTCAAAAACCGAGACTCCATTAACACATCTTGAAGGCTTAATATATGGCTCAAACATTAATAAAAACCCATCAAACATTCCAGAACATATCCACATATCATTCTAAGATGAAACCCTAAGAAATCATAGTAAAAGATTAACATTTATTAAACCCATCATTAGAGCCCTAAACAAGAACACTCATTCAAGTAAAAGCTATTAAAACAAACCATTCACTACCCAAAACTGAGATTAAAGAACCCATTACCTTGATTTGATGAGAGAAACCTTGAACACCTTTCAAATAAAATGATTTTATATTAATACTCTATTAATCATTATTAAGCTTTGAAAAACAAATGCTAAACCTTAGATCTAGGGCCTTTTAAAAACATAGACATATGATTTTGAAGATTAGGCTTAGTAGATAAGTATAAAATATTAATTTTTATGCTTTCAAAATGGATTAAAACATTGAATGAATCAAGATTAAGAAATGATTAAAATTTTTTTAAAGAAAATAACAAAGATTAGGCCAAATACCTTTAATCCCTTCCTCTTTAAGCAAGGGGAAAGAGGCTCATAATTCTCCCAGCCAAGCCTTTTTCCCAAATTAGGAAAGGGCACAACACTTTCCTTTTATAGAAAAATTTGGGGTAGCCCTAATTAAAGTTTGGTGCAAAAATAAAGTTTTTGGTTAAAATTTAATAATTTGACAATTTTAATCTGAAAGTAAGTCCATAAAATTCTGAAAATTTTTGAAATGACTTTCTGTAATGTCTGGGGCATTTTGGTCACAAAAACCTAATTTCGGCAGCGGGCCCCGCTGGGGTCCCATCAAACCCTAATTTTCGGAAAATTAGTGAAAAATCTGAAAAATTCCAAAAATGCAGGTTTGATTTAAAATCACTTGAAACTCATTATTGTGAAATCAGTTTTAATTAAAACCTTTGTAAACTCATTTATTTTTGAAAACAACCGAGTTAAATCGGAAATCACTTAAACCGCACAATTAACCAATGGTTAATATTAAAATAAACCGGTTCAAAAGTTAGGGTCCTTACACCTAGCATCAATAGCTTTGGGGTGGGTGCAGAGCTTTCACCAATGAGAAGATGCAAAAGCCCTCTCTAAAATCCATAGAGAAGAGGCAACAATTTAAGCCTGACCAATAGAATATGTGAAACTCTCTCTCTAAAATCCATAGAAGGATGCAAACATGGGCCAAAATAATATGTATATGCTCTCTTTAATATCCATAGAAATACACAACAGCTTAAGCCTGACCAATAGAAGTTGGTCCACATCAGGTACCACTGACACATAGCTTCCACTAATGGGAAGATGTAAATGCTCTCTCTAAAATTCATAGAGAGATATAAACTAGACGGGGAGAGCTTCCACAAATGGAAAGATGCAACACAACCCCAACCAATACCTTGTAACCCTTAACAAGTATCACGGTATTACTAATATAAAGCTTTCTTAGGGTTACAGCATACAATACACAGCTGCTGGCTCAATATCTCAACAGATAGTCTGACCATTGACTTAAAGTCATTCAGTCACTTGATCGGAAGTCACTCACACTCATACACTGACTCCCAATCCCAAGAGCATTTTAGTCTTTATCTTGATTAGGTTCTTCCCAACCCTCAAGCTTAGCCCTCTTGTCATTATTTTATTATCTTTCATAAAATGATTAAGTATCTAAACCATCTAGGTTTATTAGTCGGGTTTCCCTTATTATCAAAGTCTTCAACTATCAGTCACAACCGCATAAATTAAGGACCAATGCCCTTAAATATAGTAACATCAAATATGTAAAGATAACACGTCAAATAGGGCTTGAAATTATTTATCAAACAGCCCAAAACCAACAAATTAAGCCTATGTACCATACTAACTCTGTATGTATTTTAACTCTCAGTGAGCTAAGAAGCACGGACACGCCAAAATGACAATCGTGTCTGTATCCGATACGTATCGGACATAGATACGCTGGCGATACGGCTACCTACGTGTCCGTGCCATTTTTTATTTTAAGAAAAAAAAAATGATGCGTGTCGATACGGCGGGGCACAGTCGGACATAGGGAATAGCCAAAATGGCGCTCCCTTTTTCCGCGTCCGGACTGACCGATTCCCAACTGTGTCGGTGGCCATATCCTCTGCCTCTTCCTCCGGTGTGGTTTGCAGCTAAAAAGGGCAGAGAGTCCAGACTCCAGAGACAAAGAGAGGACCAAGCAGTAAAGAAGCAAAGTCGTCAATCTACCTACTGAAGCTTATACAGCGGCCGCCATCTCCGCCGCCCGTCGGCGCCGAGAAAAAATCTGATCACATCCGAGGTTCAAGCTCTTCTTTCCTTCTTCCTCTTCTCCTTTCTCTCTAATTCTCTTTTCCATCTCCTTTTGTAGCTTGATATGAGACCCATGTAATGACTGTGTTTTATGCCTGTTTGATTATTTGAAGAAATACATTTAGGAGTTTTAAGCGGTGACTTCTGCATATTTGTGTGAAAATGAGAGTTTGGTGTTACTAATTTTTATGACTGAGAAATTGTTGTTGGGTAAAGATATAAGCTTTTCTTGGGTATCTCTTGTGTATGCCATCTGTTTGACAAAATGCCAAATAAGTAAATTGATAAATTTAATCACGAAATTGTTACATTTAGATGAGATATCGACTGTTTATGTATTTGTGTATTTATGTGTCTCTAAATTGAACTTCAAAGTTCTTATCCTTAGGAGTAGTTTGATATTGTACACCATCGACTTGATCTGCTGTCCTACCATGCTTTGTAGCAATGGAAACGGATCTTTGCTCATTCTCTGCTTTCTTGTGCTCCTTTATTTCTGCATCTCCTTTCTTGTCAAACTTTGTACCTAATCTTTTGCTAGTTGAGTTAGCCTTCCCTTCAATTACTAAAGCTTTTTCTTGATTAAATCCCTTGCCCTGGGAAGAATCACTCGATTGTCCATGTTTTCAATTTTAGCAGTCATCAGGCATCACTTCAACTCCGTAATTTTTCAGTGTAATTATTTCATGTCACATTCTTCTGCGCTTGGTTTCAGTTCTACCTGTTTTAATGTCTCTAAATTCTACGTTTTTGGCTTTGCCAGTTTTGACATCATGGCATTGAAAGTTAGAGAAGTCAATTTCCTCATTTTTAGTTACATGGCTTCGTGTGAGGATATCATGGCTGTTGTGACCTATCTGATCTTGTATCTTCTTTATACACTTGCTTTCAGAACCAGTGTTGTGCTCCATACACTTCCGCTTCCGGCCTCTTCCAACTGTATCAGTTGCCATACTTTTTTTATTTGAATTCTCAACTTCATCCTTTACTCCAGTAACATTTTCCATAAAGTCCTTTTGCATGCTGCCTTCTTCGTGGACATGGCTTTCGTCCTTTGCTGCTCTAATTCTGTCAGAACTCCCTACGAAGAAATTATGACTGCTATGACCAATCTGATCTTGCATCATCTTTCTACACTTGTTTTCAGAACCAGTACTATGTTGCATACACTTCCTCTTCTGCCCTCTTCCAAATTTAGCAGTCGTCTTACTGGTTTTGTTTGAAGTTTGAGCTGCATCCTCTGAACCAGTAACATTTGTATTAAAATCTTTTTGCTTGCTAATTGTGCAAAATTGTGCTCTTGGAAACCATGCTAAACAAGTATTGTTAGTTATTTGTGCAAAATTTGTACAGGTGTTTGAGATTATTACATGTCTTTTACATATCAAAAATATATGGGAGATTTTGCCAAAATTTTAGTAGAAATTATGACAAACTAATTTTTGAATTGTAAATTTATAGTAATATTTATATAAATAATAATAAATATTTTTTATTAGCCGTGTCGTATCCTACTTTTTGAAAAAATGGCGTGTCACCGTTTCCATATTGTGTCGCCATTTTCGTATCCGTGCTTCTTAGTCGGTGAGTGTCCATCGACAGTTCAAATCCAAACTGATGGGTGAACCGAGTTTATTTATTGAACCGGGTTCGGTCTGAGAGTGAAGCGGGTTTGGTCTGACTCTGGACCAAACCAGGTTCGACCTGTACCTGAACCAGCTGGACTGGTTCGCCTGATAATGGACCAGTCCGGTTCGACTTGCTTTTGGACCAAACCGGTCGTAGACGACCAGTTGGTCGTCCTCTGCTTGCGCCATGGGTGGTGGTCGCCACGACAGCCGTCATCGTGCCGCCATTGCCCAGCCGGAGCCACCCTCCCTTCTCCTCCTCTCCTCCACTAATCGTCTACCCGTGGTCCAGGCAGATCTGAAGGAGAAGACATGAACTTGCAGTAGCAAAAATTTGCTGCCTTTGCTTCTTTCACCGCGGCCGGTGGCCCGGCGGAGGTCATATCGACCCCTGATGACCAGCCACAACCCCCTGTTGCCTCCATTGGCGAAGAAATTATAAACAAAACATGCTGAAAGGGTACGGAATCCTACCTTGAGCGCGTGTTGATGTCGCCCTACTATTTGGCAGAGGTCGTCGAGGTTTGTCGCAGGTTGCCGGAGGGTTGTTGCAAATCGCCTGAGGTCGTCGAAATTCTCCAGAGGTCGCCTCCCAAAACCCAAGCGACGGCTTTTTTTCTATTGGTTGGGTTCGAAATGGGATTTGCATGTGGGTGAAGGCACAGATGAGGAAGAGGATGTCCACCTGCTGGCCATTGCAGTGCACCTAGCAGTTCAGACGATCAGGTGTTGGCCACTGCAATGCACCTGGCAATTCAGATGACCAGGCGTTACATCTTCTAAAGCCACTTTGTCGCCTTTTGCTAAGGGTCTGTTTGGTTAGAGCTTTTAAGAATAGAAAATCTAGATTTTAGGGATGATGTTAGGTTTTTCATTTTAGGTGTTTGGTAGGGAAGAATCCACTTCTAGGAAAGAATTTAGGGTTTGGTGACAGAATTTGTAATTAAAAAAAAAAGACAGGGGTATTTAATAACAAAAAACGGTATCTCATCATCAAACCACATTTTTTTATAAATGCCCGTTTTTTTTTGACAATTATAGCATATGCTATTAAAGAAAGATAGCCGACCCCTTAAAAGGGTTGCCAAACAGGCCCTAAATGTCCTATCACGGTGCAAGAGAAGCGTTTTTCAGTTTTCCTAACCCAAAAAGCAGCATCTAAAGAAGTGTGCCCTATCTAGCTTTTCAAAATTAACAAATTTTAGTTCATTTTTAAAAGCCAAATCAGACACTTAATGGACGACAGATGGAGTTAAGAATCTGATAAAAGAGGACGTGAACATTACGTCGTCATGAAAAATTGCCAATCCTTCAGTACTGAATATCCGGTGTCTCCGGTGGATACATGCTCTTCTTACCACCCGTCACCGGCGTAGGAGGAACTTGAGGATAGGGAACGCGTAGTTGCCTTCTCGATCCATGTAGTGCTGTACCTGCAGTTGATCAATCTAAATGAGGACCTTGCATTAATGCTGAAAAGAAGAGATGTAGAGATCATATTTTCAAAGAAAAAAAATGATGCCAAGATTTCATCGTAGCTCCTGCAGATAAAAATAGTACTGCAACTCAAACATTCCTAAACCTTTAAATATTTTACATGTATCGATTACCGCCTGTTTATCAATTTTTTTTTTAAAAAGATGGCCGACCTGCAGAGGCCCTTTCAGGCTAATTCACATGTAACAGGAGTGAACTCCTAAGTGTACGATTGAATTAATGGATCATTAAATTCAACCCACTGATACATGTCAATTTATTGCCTTGGGCGATGAACATCAAGCTTGGAATATACTTGCACGAATAAGAAAGTATACTGAATGTATGTTTTGGCTTTCCTTCTTACGTACCTTGCTGGTGGAGAAGATGATGGACGTGCGGGCTTTTTACATATTACCTGGCGCCAAGTTTGTTATTTCCATATGACCTGGTTTTTCCCGTGTTATCTCATATCCCCTGGAATCTGGACTTGGAGTACCAAAAATGCCCCTCTTGTATATTTATCGTGTTATGACTGTGCGAAGAGGGCGTGTTGGAGTCGTATACGAAAAAAAAGTGTTTCCGGCGATTTCAAGAGGCGACTCCGCCGGCGAGTCCTCCGACGATTTCCAGCTGCCCCCAAGGTTTTCGAAGATCCGATTAACGTCCCCCCTGCTCGATTTCTCCGGCACCCCTTGTTGGATTTCGACGACACGACTGACTGACAGTGCGGTTTGGGCGGTGAATTGTCGCGTAAGACTCCTGGGATTTCGGGGACAAACAAGTTGAGTTTCCCCTGCGGCTCCCCGCGCCTTCGATCAACCGGCGGAGTGTACGATTGAGGTTCGGTTTGCGGCGAGGAAGCGTGTGAAAGGCGCGTACGAGGAAATACACACATACACACCACTAAACCGCGGTAAGTTTGAAAAATCCTTACTTATTTTAGTTCTAGAAGCTAAGAATTTAAGATTTCTAATTTTTAAGATGAAGCATAAAGTCGTATTATATACAATACGACTTGAGCGTTAGTCGTATTATATACAATACGACTTGAGCGTTAGTCGTGTACGATGCAACACGACTATTATGATTGCCTGTGTTTCCAACACGACTGTTCTACTGACCACTCTACCTATCTCATTGCAGATGGATACAAAAGAAGTTGAGTATATGGAGGAAATACCATCGGAAGAGGAGGAAGATCAGGAATTCTTCGTTGCACCTCGGGAGCGAAGACAGAGGGGCAGGAAGAGGAAGGCTCCGATGGATCGATCAGGCAAGAAAACATGCAATCCGCGACTGGCGGTTAAGACATTTTGTCAACCGGGGCGATGAAAAAGTGTGTGGCCCTCTTACGGCGTCACCAAAGATGTTGCCAACTGATCAGAGAAGATGGGTTCTCTGTCATCTTTGAAGGTGAGGACGTAGTTGTTTCTCGGAACCTCATCGACCATTTGGTTAGGTATTGGGATGAGGAGGCAAAGGTCTTTAATATCAAAGGGAGAATGGTACATTTCACAGAGCAAGAAGTTGCTCTTATCACTGGATTGCCAGCTAAGGGCGAAAGAGTTGAGGTCCTTCCCTTTGTGCCACGGCGAACGGAATGTGAATTCTTCAAAAAGTACTTCACCGTAAGGAAACCGGAGATTCCACATATTGAAGAAATCATTGAGAAGCTTAGCGAGGGCGAAATGAAGATGCCAGAGGAGGACATGGCGAGGATGATCATCTGCCTCCTCATCTCCACGGTGTTGTTTCCACATAGCACGAGAGCGGTGCATCCATCTTTCTACCCTTATATTGAAGACCTCCCAAGAATGAGCTCATACAATTGGGCTGAGGCTATTCATACGATGTTGGTTTCTGGTATAACCCACGCCAGCAGACTAGTGGGTGGGAGAAGTAAAGGGCTGGGAGGTGGATACCTAAACGGCGCCTCATATGTCCTTCAGGTATGTAGTATTTGTATGTTTGTACAGTCTTCGAAAGGCTCTAAGTGTCGTGTATTATGCAACACGTCTTTTATTAATGTCGTTTATTATGCAACACGATTTTATTTATAGTCGTCTATTATACAATACGACTTGATATATAGTCGTATATTAGACAACACGTCTAATTATGTAGTTGTGTTGCATACGACATGACTAAATTTCTAGTCGTGTACTATTATAGTCGACTATAATAGTACACGACTTGACTGTATCCCCGACTTTTACTAATGTCTTCATCTGATTACTATGCAGATTTGGTTTTTTGAGCACACGACAATCTTCCATTCTGCGTTCGGCCCTACCAGTCCGAGGGCGAAAAGGTGGCCAGGAAGTGGGGCCCTAATTACAGAGGTGAAGATGGGTGCACAGAAGAAGCACCGTATGACCGACTACTGGAAGGGTCTATTCGATAATCTCGACGTATGGGAAGACGTCGTCGATGTCATCGTCCCCATGGACAAAGAGGCATATCTCATTCCTTCGCCTCCCCCAGTGGCCCCTCATCCGCGACGACATAAGACGGAGAGGCAGGAAATAAAGAGGAATCCTAAACAACCTACCCGCTCTTCCTCGAGGACGGCTGCTCAGTCTACTGCCCTGGGCCGATTGGAGGCTTCGCTCCAGGGCATACAGTCACTAATTGAGATCGCTCTGTCGTCGTATGAGGAGATGGGAAGGCCCATCGGACCTCTGCGAGAGGTTCTTGACTGTATCAAGGCATCTGCCGCGACAGCGTCAACGCTGTTAGAGGGTCACAACTTTGAGCATCCACATGAGGAGAAGAGTGAAGAGCTGAAGAAGGAGACGAAGGAATCACAGAAGAAGGAGAGGATAACGAAGTCATCGGTCCATCACAACGAGGAGGCAAAGAAGCGGCCCGATGACAAGGACCACGTGAAGCAAACTCCGATGGCCATGCGCAGAAAGGAGCTGGCGCACAAGTCAGCCAGCGATTCATTGCACTGGGGTAAAGGTAAGTTGTAATACGATTATTTAATTTTTCGTGTTGCATGCAACCCGACTAGGTATTTTTCGTCTTGCATTCAACACGACTACCTAATTTTTCGTATTTCATTCAACACGACTACCTAATTTTTCGTATTGCATTTAACATGACTAGCTAATTTTTTGTATTGCATTCAACACGACTAGCTAATTTTTCGTTTTGCATTCAACCCGACTACCTAATTTTTTGTGATGCATTGTACACGACTATTCCTTCTTTTGTGTTGAACTCTACACGACTATGTTATATTTCTTGCTGCTACTAACACAAATTTTGAAAATGTCATTTTAGCTCCCATAAAGCAGGCGGGTGTGGAAGATAAGAGTCGACGGGCTACAAAGAGAGCCGCCGCGAAGTTGTTTTTGAAGAAGCTCCAACCAGAACTTGAGGAACACATGGAGCGTGCAGAAGAGGAGTCCCGGATGACGTACGCCCGGGACAGATTCCCCCCTGGTGTAGTGGTAAGGAGGAGAATGAGGACTGTCTCTGCGAGGGAATTGCAGAAGCTTAGGGAAGAAGACCATATACGGAGAATGGCGGAGGAGAGGGCGAGGAAGAATTTGGCAGAAGATCCGAACGCCGACTCTGAAGATACCTTATCCGACCGACGAACAACCTCTATCATCGATGAGGTGATCTCTTCCCTACAGCAGTCGGATATCCAAACGGCCAATGATGATGAATGGGCAAAGGAGGAGGCGGAGAAGAAGGACGAGGATTCATTGGCAAAGGAGGAGGAGGAGAAGAAGGAGGAGGATGAGGCGACGGAGGAGGTGAAGGAGGAGGAGGTGAAGGAGGCAACTGGCTTAACGTCATCCCAGGCTGTTGACGTTGATGTCCTGCAAACCCCAGAAAAGGCTAAGCATAAAGTTGATCTCCCAGAAAACTATGGTAATTTGGAGTTATGCTTCGACATGGGGGTGTTGTTAGAGCGGGATAGAGTGGAAATATCAGGATGGATAGCCAATCCAAGGAAGGCTTATCCTATCCCAACACTATGTGATGATGACTACGTATCCCTTCTGCAAACAACAGAAATTAACACCAATGTAAGTATACATACTCGACTATTCCTTAAGTCGTATATAAAATACTCGCCTATTCCTAAAGTCGTATATAACATACTCGACTATTCATAAAATCGTATATAAAGTACTCGACTTCACGCATAGTCGTGTATGTCGACGACACGACTATACCTAAAGTCCATTATTCTTTGAATATTGCCAATTTCTGAATATGTTGTTGGTTTATACAGGTTATAGATGAATTTTTTGGTCTATTACGGGAGCGTAATGATAGAGAACGGCTGAAGTATCCGTTCAATTTTTTTGGATGTCACGCATTCAAAGAAATATTCGATAACGTAAGTTTTTCCTGCATCACGAGCGCTAATTTCACGTTTCCAGTTCGTGATTTTCTTATTCTATTGCGATTTTGCAGGAATACATAGAAGGGGGCAATAATACAAAATTGATAAAAAAACTTGGGAGGATGCTCAAGGGATTGAACAGGAACATGTTCTATGCCTTTTTCCCAATCCGCACTGGTTCCCATTTCTGCCTCGTCTATGTACACTTCCCAGTTGGTGTATGGCGTTTCTACAACCCCCTATCCGGCAAACCCCAGTTGTATCCACATCACAGGGTCGCAGCTGAGAAATTCACGAACTTTATGAACATTGTCATGGCACACACACTGGGATTCATCCGTTGCATCGACTGAAAGATGACTCAGATCGCCAAAGCGCCCTGCCAAGAGAACTCAAAAGACTGTGGCATCTTCATCATGATGTACGTGGCGCACTTGGCGTCCAATGTCAATCCACCTGAGTTTGATCAGTCAACAATTACACGAAAGTGGCGCCCAATAATTGCTGCAACTATGATTCGCGGGGTTATCGACAGCGAGTTTGACGACGATCCAATCCGAAAGCAAAATCAGGCTGTCACAATTGCGGGGTTTTTGAGGATGTCAGATGAAGACTAATATTCTTTTTCGAGATTTTTTTGTACATGTAATCTATTACAAACGACACTTTTTTGTGGTTTTCTGAATCTTCTTCCATGTACATACAGTATGCTTTCAATAAATTCAAATTCATTTCTTTCATGTCGACAGTGTATTGGAAAGCCGCTTAGTGTCGACTCTTGAAACACGACATCTGATATAGTCGTGTTGTATCATATACGACTATCTATATAGTTGTATTGTATCATATACGACTATCTATATAGTCGTGTTGTATCATATACGACTTTCTATATAGTCGTGTTGTATCATATACGACTTTCTATATCGTCGTGTTGTATCATATACGACTTTCTATATCGTCGTGTTGTATCATATACGACTGTATTATTAGTCGTATAATATTGTAGTCGACAATTATATTCCTCTTATGTCGACTCTGCGCAGACCATGACGGAGTCTAATTTATTTTTCTGTCATGTACGTGAGGAAACAAAGAATGATCGGCATCTTTCAACGACGGGAGGGCGCTTATACAACACGACACTTATGCAAAACGACACTTGCATTCAAAGAAATATTCGACTACATGCATACATTGCGGTAGAGTAATATTTGTTATACATGAATTTGTGATCGACCTAAGTGAAGAAGGGTGGGGCCTTAGGTAAGCCAGAGGGTCGTCTCGGCGCTGAATCATCCGTTCCCAGGTTGCCTTGTTGCGGGAGTCTTCGATATCTGCGCTTCGTTGCTTCTTTCGCAACCGTTGGGTTAGTACACCTTTTACGGTTGTGACCAACTTGTCGACAGTTGCCACATCTCACCCTCAACCTCTCTGGCGGGTCAGGCTGTGACTCGATTCTCTTTGTCTGTCTCCTACCCCTCTTTGGAGCATCGAGCATGGGCGGTTCGCATTTGAATAAAACCCCGTAATCCCCCCACCGACTCCTGTCTAAAGTAGGGAAAACTACTTCTTCATACGTTGTGCGGTACAGACATGCATGGTACCACTTTTCACAATATTCCATCGGGTCGAAATTCCTCTCATCGATACATGCAATGGCATGCTTGCAAGGAAGTCCCATGCTCTGGAAGAACCCACATGTGCAGGTTCTCTTCGTTAGGTCAACAACATCCTGAGGAAAAAATATGACAACAACATGAATAGTCTTGTTGTGAAATAGTTTTCTTAATTTAATAGTCGTATTGTCGCTAAGACGACTATATCACTAGTCGTGTTGTGGCTAATACGACTATATCATTAGTCGTGTAGGCGATAACACGACTATATAATTAGTCGTCTATCGCACGATACGACTATTCCGGAATTGAATTATCAGAAACCATTGCGGAATGAATTCTTACCACATGGTATAAAGATGTGACTTCAAACTGCCATAACGATAGTGGTTGCACTCTGACTGTTTCAGCACTCTTATTCCTCATTTCGTTGATATGATTGTGTGCATACTTGGTTAATGGTGTCGTTAGCCGTTCTGCTTCCATGCGGCGTCTCTCGAAATGGGAGGTCGTGGTCGCACGAGTTTGCTCGATCAACCGAGTTATTGGCCAAAATCTAGCCTTCAATAGCATATTATTTGCACTTTCTGATATGCTTGATGTGAGCATCCCCAATTGATTGATTGATTTTTTTAACTATTTTACTCGCAATCGCACGAGACTACGTATAGACTAGTGGTAACGAGGTCGAACCCAAAGGACTTGGTTGATTAATCTAATTCTAATTTAAGATTAAATTTTTATGATTTTAATTAACTAAAGAAAATAAATTTTACTGAGAAATCAAATGATGAGAATATCAAAGCGTCGAATCCACCACTAAACATGCAATTACTACTCTCAATTATTATTTCCATAAGATGATATGATATGGTAATTCATGTTCTTTGGTCAGACACACAAATTACCAGTGAATTCACTACACGTTCTTTGGTCGGACACGAAAAGTTCATTCACTATGAATAATATATTAATTCTATCCTTTGGTCGAGCATAGAATCAATGCAAACCTGTTATTATCTAGACACAGGAAATCTCAATATCAAATTTCAGTCATAATCATACCAGTCTATGGTCAAGCACTAGATCGAATTATGAAACATGAAATCGCATTAAGAACAATCATATCAACTCCAAATCATTAAACAATTAAGAGTAATAATACATATTTAGGGCTTCATCTAGCCTTGATAAGAAAATTAGCCAGACATGGAATAAGAGAAAGAAATAGCCTGATTTGTCGAATTCATTGAAACACTGCTTACAAAATCACTATTCACAGTACTGTTCACAAAATACTGTTCACGGCACTATTCATCGTCTCTCCCAAAAATCCGTGTTACTGTAGCAGTTGCAAACCAGCACTGTAGCACTTCCAAATCCGGCCCAAAATCAGTTCTTTCTCCCGGCGTTCGACTCTCCTCCCTCACTTCTCTTCTTCCGGCCAAAGGCCCGCCGGATTCCGGCCAAGACCACGACGAAAAGGGCTGTTTTTTTCCTCTGTTTTCCGCTCTGTCTTTCCTTCTGTCGGCTGCTCTTCTCTTCTGTCTGTTCTCTTCCAGCCCTCTCTGTTTTCATATGCCGTTCTAGCCTCTCCTAATTTCGGCATGATTTTGCTTCACTTTCCCGATTGAGCACAAGTTGCTGTTTTGAATTCCGGCGAGATTCTGTTTTCCCGATTCAGCCCAAGTTGCCATTTTTGTCGATTGAGCACGCCGTCGAGCTTCACTGCCTCCGTCACCGTCCTCTTCTTCTCCGTCGCCGCCGTGGCACGCCTTCAGGTGGTCGCCGTCGATACCCAGCGGCGCTCCGCCGTCACCCAAAACAGAGCTCGAACAGAGCTCTTCCAACATCATTCCGTCGCCCAAGCCCGTCACCGCCATCGCCGTCACGATCTGTGAGTCCCTCCATCACCTCCGCCGTCACTAGCCTCGCCGGCAAGCTCAGCCCCGCTCGTCTTCTCCGTCGAGCTCGAGCAACAGAGCATCATTCTGTCGTTCTGAAACGAAGGCCCGAGCTTTGGCTCGGGCCAGGCTTTCTTCTCTTTTTTTTTTCTTTTACTGAACCGGACCGGATTCTGAACCGGTCATATTTCTTTTTTTTTCTTTTTCTTCATTATAACCCGTCGTATTGATCTCATTCATCCAATCTCATCTTGACGGTTCTTCTCTTTAATCGTGTCTCTTTCGCGTGTGATATTTTAAATGCTCATAACTTTTTGCTCAGAACTCCGAATTGCGAACAGTCAGTGGCGTTGGAAAGCTGACTTTGTGTACTTTAACATGAAGCTTAAATCAGTCCCATCAGAGATATGCAATCGAAGTTGTAAAT
Organism: Houttuynia cordata; assembly: GCA_039654745.1. Lineage (NCBI taxonomy): Eukaryota > Viridiplantae > Streptophyta > Magnoliopsida > Piperales > Saururaceae > Houttuynia > Houttuynia cordata. Next base: position 46,982,095 of record CM077502.1, on the reverse strand, counting down.
ATTCAATCATTAGAGTCGTGTTTTATCCCATTTCTGCGTTTTGCTCTTGTTTCTTACAAAAACCAAAAACTATATTAAAATAGCAATAATTCTAAACAAACACTAGTAGAAACATAAGTTTATGAGATAATAAAATGCATATTTCATGTACAGATCACATCCCATATCTTTTACCCGGATATTCCACGTTAGCCCAATTTTTTTATTGATCTTCTCAACATATTTCCATGCCTCCTCATTGTGGTCCTTCATCTTTTGCATGATTTCATCAAATTCTATTCTCCGGAAGCATTTTGCAGCTCGGAATAGAAGGTCTTTCAAGTATTTATCCTTCCATTGATTAAGCATATTGGCGGCCATATGCCTTAGGCAAAACCCGTGGTGAGCCTCAGGAAATACATCAGCAACCGCTCTCAGAAGTCCCTTCTGTCTATCCAAGACAATTGTATCCAGAGATGCCAAGGGGTCCGTAAAGAGGGTGGCTTTGAGTAGGCTAAGAAACCACTTCCTGCAAGGCAGCAATCAGAGTGAAAGCAGATTCAAGAAGAGATAGGGGGTACACAGTCGTATACGAAACAACACGACTGTATGAGTAGTCGTGTTGCTCGAATATACGACTACTCATACAATCTTTTTAGCATACGTACCACGAATTTATAGTCTCTTTGTCAACAACTGCAAATGCAACGCACATTAATTGTTGGTTCCTGTCGACTGTTGTTGCAACCAATAACACTCCGGGGTACTTTCCTTTCAGGAATGTTCCATCAACTGTGAGCAGCGGCCTAAGTGATCTTCGGAATGCTCTTGCGACCGGGCCGAAGATCCAAAAGGCACGTCTGAACTCGTATCCGGCTTCCTCATTTTCAATTTTCGGAATATCACAACATCTTTCAATCACCACATATGTACCTGGATTACACCGCTCTAATTCCTTTCCATAATGGGGCAAAATACGATATGCGTCTTCCGGGTTGCCATCGATCAATCGTATCAATTCCTCTTTCGCCCTCCATGCCCTTTGATAGTTCACTTTGACGCCCCAATGTTTCTCAATGTACTGTTGGATATTAGCCGTTTTTATGGAGTTTGAATCTTTGTGGAGGCCATGACACTTCCGTGCAATCCATAAGTGTGAGGCCAATGGATGATCTTTAGAACTTATCAAAATGTCGCATGTATGCCTTCCTTCACTCCTTGTCACGGTGACTCCATCAACTAGATTCGAAGCCCGTATGTACCACTTGCACCCTGTAATCTTGCACTTTGCAGCAAAGGTGTCCTTGTTCTCGTCCGCCACTTTGAACATGAATTTCCTCTTGATTGCCAAATCAAGAACCATTTTGAACTGTTTTATACTTTCGAATCCAGCCCCTAAGGCAAGTTGTGCCTCATAGTCGTCTCCTTGCAAACTGCCGCTCAACATCGTCTCCTCCTCATATTTTTTTGCAGGACCGGCCTGCGGTGAAGAGGTACCCCAATCCCAACCACCTTCACCATCAATATTGTTGTACTCATTGTCGTCCAAGTCTTGTGCCCCCGACGTGACAGATTTTCCTTTAGAAGTGGATGCTCTCGCTGCTTGTTGGAGTTCTATTCCTGACACAGACTGGTCTCCTCCCGTCGGATGCGGCCCGGGAAAAACTGGTAGTGTGAGAGGCTCATCCCAGTCATCTGCAGACCACGGTATTTGTTCATCGTCAAATAATTCTTCTTCATCTGCATCTTCATCTTCGTCTTCATTTTCATCTTTCTCTTCATCCTCGTCTTCATCCTCATCTTCATCTTCACCATTGATCCCATTCATCTGACACTGGTTATCGACTTCATTCGGAAATTCATCCTTTATATTTTTATTACCATCTCCCAATCTGCGATAACATGGTAAGAATGACATGCATATTGTACAAAAACGTCTAAACGACTTGATTATTTAGTCGTGTTGTCGACAACACGACTTCAATTCCAGTCGTATTGTATACAATACGACTTGAATTCCAGTCGTCTCGTATGCAACACGACTTTAATTCCAGTCGTGTCGTATGCAACACGACTTTAATATATGTCCACTCGTTAATTTCACCCCTTACCTCACGGTTTCAAGAGAAAAATTTTCATCTTTTCCTCCTTCAACTGCTGGTGCAGGTGACTTATTCCCCGTCCTGGACGGCCTCTCCTGTGGTGTCTTACTGGCCGGCCTCCCATTTGGAGGCATTGAATTCTCGCCGTCCTTATCCACAGTGGAAACCATTTGCTTATTGGCAATGGAATTCTCTGTGTTGTTATTTCCAGCAGAAGTCCACTCCACGTATAGATCGAGTGGTCCATCTGTGCATCGCCTCTTGTTGTGAAGAATGAATATTGTCTTCACGTCTTTATCGTCTTCAAGGACGTATCGGGTTCCACAACGAACAAGATATGACAAAGACAATATACCGGATGGAGACTTCAGCGATAATCTTTCTTCCAGTTGTTGCAACAGTCCCATGTACTTTACTTGTGTATCAATAGACATGAGCTTCAGTTTCCCGCCCACATACCCATCAGAATTTGTGAATATTCCATCGTAGTGTAAGCACAAAGGTATGAAATCCATCCTTACCTGGTATTACAATAATGAAATTAATTAATAAACCTTGATTGAAAATAGTCGTGTAATAGTCGTGTTGTAAAATATACGACTATTGTTATTGTCGTGTTAGGGAATATACGACAGTAGAAAAAAGTGGAAAACTGTGCAAATTTTCAACTTACATCTGTCGATCAAATTTACATTATATCAAACGTTGAATTTCAAGTTGACATACTGTTTTTGAATGGACGATTACTCTTTCACAGTTGTGTTTGCGTATCAACTGCTTTCCCGCTCTTTTTTCGTGTTTTGGCAGCAATATAACTTTTCCTGGTTTGGACGGCGCCGGCGCCGGCGACGTTATGGCCGGAGCTGCTGCACGGAACTTCTCCGAAACACCTTCTTCTCTGGACCGCCTTTTCCTTCTTCTCCGGAACGCCTTCTCAAAAAATTGTAAAAACCCCTGCTGCCGTATATAGAAGACAAGGGTATTTTGGGTAGCTTCCAGGTCATATGAATGGAAATATCTTTTTCCAGGTGATATGTTAAAACCAAACCTGGCGCCAGGTAATATGTAAAAAGCCTGGAAGTGCAGAAGGTCCCTTGACTCAGCCATGTTAGAGCATGAGATCATTACCATAACTATGAGAATAGCCAAAATGCAAAAGCCCATAGGAAAACAAGATTTCGGCTTCATTTTCTGATCTTGAATACTGGTGGAACACTTCCATCAGAGTGCAATAGATGTATATAAAGGTAACAAGACCTCTTCATTTGTTCACCTACCTCAGACAGAAGGGTGTTTTAACAAAGAATTCTAGACAAAAGTTTACTTGCGGACAAAAAAAACTAGTAGGTGTACTTATGAAAAAAAAAACAGATTTAGTTTAAAATGATGTGGTGACCTCATTCTCAAAGTTGTTGCAAAAAAAAAACCCAACAGACTTGGTTTATTTATGACAAGTCTAGTATTAGTACCTTGACTTAGAACAGATGGGGTCCACCTCGTCTTATCACTTATATATTTTAGCTACCTGAATGTTTTATCCCCATGTGTTGGCCAACTTTGGCAGTAGTATAAACATTTCTTACAAATATGAGACCAAGGGCAAATTAAAAGGAGATGCCTGTAATTTGTCACATCAAATGAAAGCCTGTAATTTGTGAGTGTCAGCTCTCTCCTCTTATATGTACAGACCGTAGGCATATTGAGAGAAGGGTCTTCTTTACAACCTGTCCGAGGCATGGAATGTCGTATCGGATATCGGTAAAATATCGGTCGGCGAGAGAGACAAAATATCGGAGATATATCGGAGATATATCGGAGATATCATGTAAAAAATTATCGATGGTCTAAAATAAAATATTACCATATATATTCATAATATGACTCTTCAAAGGAGTGACACTATTCTTTTACAAGTAAAATGAGCATTCTAATATGAATAAATTTCTATGAAAATTTCGACAGAATCTCCCCTGTATTTTCAATCATATCTACAAAGTCTATTCCCTGTAAAAGTTCAATCATCTACAATAATCAACAATGACATAATCAACAATGATACAATCACCACAATCCAAGTTTTGTCACTACTTAAAATAATAAAATGTTACCATATATATTCATAATATGACTCTTCAAAGGAGTGACACTAATCTTTTACAAGCAAAATAAGCATTCTAATATGAATAGATTTCTATGAAAATTTCGACAGAATCTCCCCTGTATTTTCAATCATATCTACAAAGTCTATTCCCTGTAAAAGTTCAATCATCTACAATAATCAACAATGACATAATCAACAATGATACAATCACCACAATCCAAGTTTTGTCACTACTTAAAATAATAAAATGTTACCATATATATTCACAATATGACTCTTCAAAGGAGTGACACTAATCTTTTACAAGCAAAATAAGCATTCTAATATGAATAGATTTCTATGAAAATTTCGACAGAATCTCCCCTGTATTTTCAATCATATCTACAAAGTCTATTCCCTGTAAAAGTTCAATCATCTACAATAATCAACAATGACATAATCAACAATGATACAATCACCACAATCCAAGTTTCGTCACTACTTAAAATAATAAAATGTTACCTTATAAACTAACAATTTCATATACATAGAACAAAAAGAGTAATCTTACCAAGCATACTCACTAACTAATAGTAGTTCGAATGGCGTGGAAGCTGAAAATCTTCTTGAACCTGATATGAACTCGCATAAACTGAATCTAAATAGGCACAATATTGCTCCCAAGTCATACTTGTCTGGTATGCACGAAGATACTCTGCTATATAGTAGTAGTATTGCTCATAAGGCATGCTCTGTAGGATTCCAAGTGGTGGAAAGGACGAGTTGTGCATAATATGAGAAAATGCACCCACCTCTGAACCACTGTAACCATATGACGATGAACTTGCAGAATTAGGTCTTCCTCCCCAACCATCACTAGAGGAGATTTCCATTGATGAGAACTGCTGTGAAATGCTATCTTCCATCTCACGTTGCATTCTTTGCCTCCTTCGGTTCATTTGCCTCTCACTTGCCGTCCTACCCCCCCCCCCCCCCCCTCGTGCATGAACGACTCGGTTTCGGCTAGATGAGGGAGCCTGCCTTGAACCATGGTCATAATCCTGTGTAGCATGTGTATATTCATCCTCACCGGTGAATGGACTCAAGTAATAGGCGCCACTTTGACCTCCCCCTCCATCATGATAACCTCCACCATCGCCACCACCATAGCCTCCATCACCATCATCTCCACCACTGTCTGTTGTATTTGGGTTATCATCATCATCAGAGGGTGGGTACTCTACATGCATATGGCGGGTTGATGTCTCCTCATTTCTTTCCGACATCATAATGTTCTCTGTGACTCTATCAACATCTATTCCAACATCTTGTGATGCCGAAGCAATCACTGGATCAGGTCGTCCATCATCCTCATCCATTGTATTTTCAGCAAACCAATCAGCATAAGAATTTCCTATGTCATCTCCATCCACTCGTGACATTAGGTTAAATTTGTCCAATGGATCTTCTTCACTTTCGCCATGTCTCATATGATCATGCTCTATTGCCCTTATAATTAACTTCATGTTATAATGGCAATACACTAATTTTTTTAACTTCTCATATGATAACCTATTCCTTGGTTTTGTGTGGATGAGAGAGAACGTGCTCCAATTTCGCTCACAAGGTGAAGACGATGCTGTCTGAGAAAGAATACGAACTGCCAACAATCTCAAACTTGGGCACATAGTTCCATACATAGACCACCAATTGCCTGTATCAGAAAAAACTTTCAATTAGAACTTGACATATCTAAAGTATGGAGTATGGACATAACACTAACAATCATAAGACATAACACTTACCGGGTAACATATTTTTTCTTGATTCTTGTACATAGAACTCTCCAAATCGGCCACGTGCTTCTCGAAAAAGGGTAATCTGTGGACCAATGTTCATTCATGAATAATTTGAGGCCGATATACAAGTTACATAGCAGTAAGACACCATGTGATTACACTAATGTACCTCATTGCCGATGTTGCCCGCCGTGGGTGACATTGGGAATAATTTATTGTACACCTCATGCACTGCTGTAGTCAATTCTATATTATATCCAAGCTTTTCTTCGTAATGGTACTTAGGATTGAGGTAATATGCTGCATAAAAGAGCAAACAAATAAGATTCAAATCAATTGTACATAATAAAGAAAAAATATTAGTCAAAAATCATACCAGCCTTGTACAAAGGTTCATCCATTGATTTCATCCACCTTTGGTCAATAATTTTGTGAACCCATTTGTAAGACCTAGGAGATGCTATTTGAATAGCCTTTTTCATTGTTTGTATTGCATGATAAACTCCACCTAATGTAGGAAATTTTTCATTGTCCAAGATGCTCGTTTAAATATAAAACCCTTGCAAGTGCACAAGGCAATTGTACTACAGTGAGTATAGAAAGGGTTGTCGAACCTCAGAGACGGATTAATATTCTACCAAATTCAAGAGAAAAGCAGCAGTTTTTAATTAATCTAGAGAAAAGCAATGAACTTTAATTAAACTAAGCTGAGATTAATCAATAGGAGAAGTATCAAGGCTTCGAATCCACCACAATAGACTAGTGTATCGTCTCTCTCTCTCTTTTGAATTCAGATTTCCAGTTGGCTAGTGTATTCCTCTCGGACATACACTTGTCAATTCAAATTATAGTGCCCTCCTCTCGGATGTAACACATAAATCTATTAAAACATGGAACTGTGATCTATCTCTCTCGAGTATAAACCAATGAGACTTTATTAATATGTAACACTTCAGAGCCCTCACGTTCCTCTCGGACATGCAAGTGCTCTTTCAGATTGAAATCCACAAAGATCCACTCTTGTCTCTCTCGAGTACAAAGAATAAACTCTAATGAATTAACTTTTATTGCATAACAAAGATTCATACACCAACTAGAATAAAAATATAATATGAGAGAAAGAAACAATACAACCAATCAGTTGGGTTTCATCTACGCCTTGGAAGAGAGTCTAGCCAAGCATGGGAAGAGAATCCATCAACAAGTTCTTCATCTTCTTCTTCTTCTTCCTTTGCTCTAGCCTCCAAGGTCTCCAAAAGAACTCAAAACTCTATTCTTGCATACCCCATACGTTCTCCCTTAAGGCATATATATAGGGGTGAAGGAAAGCCCTCAAATCCCCTTCCAAATCCGAGTCAAAATAGGGTTAAATTGCGTTTTCCGTATGCACCGATCGATCGCCTTCATCACACGATCGATCGCTTTACGAACGTAGCCGAACGAAGCCGTTTTCCTTTGTTAATCACTCCCGATCGATCGTGTTGCGAACGATGCCGGACGAATCCGATCGATCGTTTTTACTGTCTTCGCAAGTCCAAAAATTCCAGTAGATACGATCGATCGTTTGGGTGTCCGATCGATCGTTATCTCCAATGTAGTGTTTTTTAGCGGAAGACGGGATCGATCGCGTAACTGATGCGATCGATCGTTTCTACTGTCCGGAATCTTCAAATGGCTATAACTTTTTGCTCCGAACTCCGAATTGCGCGTGGTTGGTGGCGTTGGAAAGCTGACTCCTTGAACTTTCACATGAGACTTGAATCAGTCCAATCCGATATTTGTACACGGAGTTATGATAATTTGACCATTGAAGTCCGTTTTCGCCATATTTTTGCATCTTTGCTCTCATTTCCTACAAAACCAAAAACTATATTAAAGTAGTAGTTATTCTAATCAAACACTAGCATAAACATAAGTTTAGGAGATAATATAATGCATATTTCATGTATAGATCACACCCCCAAACCTAGATTTTGCTAGTCCCTAGCAAAACAAAACAAAACAAAATCAAACAAAGTAAGGAACTAATGCATAAAAGTAAACACCACTTTCGTAGGGAACACGATTGCATTGAGCATATGCAACAAGCCGTTAAACCTCTAGGTGTCCCTAGTAGGACGAGTGTTGTCTCGTGAGGGTTTGCAGCCATGCTACCCACAAACATGTATTTATTAAACTAATTAACCTAAGTGAAGAAACAAAGCAAAAATTAAAACATTACAAAACAAGCAAACCTATTATCCCGACAAATGCACACTACAATGCTTAAGAAAATCAACCACATGTACTTGGTTCATAATCAACAGGAATATAGAAGCCCTCAAGTAAGTGGTTTTATTCCACACTTTCATCTTGGAAATTTCTGCTCAAATATTATATAGCATGATAACATAAATAGTAGAAAGTGTAGAACATTGTAGCAATACATTCTAAATTTCTGTTTATACAGATCCAGTGTTACCCATTAACCAAAGAACATCAGAATCTACATAGTCATCGTAATCTTTAGGTTCATGATAGCACAGATCTGCGCGCCTCCTTCGGGTCCAACATTCTAGATTTGAGAGGATAATACACCACAGACTTTTTTTTTTTTCTCTTTTTTTTTTTCGCTAGGACTGTGTAAGGCCTGACTTCAAGATGCTTAGGTTTAGCAATGACTCAGGCCAATGACTCCCAGCCAGTTGGCTTAGGGCATTAGGTATTAAGAGACCGCTTCGGGCCCGAGCATCAGCCTAAGTTAATCCTATAAAGTCAAGCAGCCCCTTTCTTTCATTTTGTTTTCATTTTTTCACATTTTTATTTTCAGCACATATATTTCAGCACATCTTTATTTTGTCCAGGCTGTATTATACTCTCAACCTATTTCCGGTTCCAATCCCTTGCCATAGCCAAGAAAATGGTCTATCATGATCTTTTAAGCTCAACAGACAACTACACATCATCTAATGACTATGACTAAAGACATCCCACTGTAAATTAGTAATCAACAAATTTCTAGATGGTATTACTTTATGTAACTAGTGTGTGTGAGTGAATTTTCTTAGTTCAAGCACCTGTTCCAAGAGGACTGTAACAGAAAGATATGCTCAGTTAAGTGTATCTATCCTCCAGTATACTTACTCACACTTCCAATGTAAGGCCATCTCCTAAGAATTGTAACATGCATTATTACGGGATAAACTATCAAAACTTAAGAAAAAGTATTAACAAGTAACTTTAAAAACTACTCAATTTTATTTTCAATTTCTTTTTCTGATTTTACAATGAAGCACATCCTCTCCCCCAAACCTAATACAAGCATTGTCCTCAATGCACAACAAAAGATAAAAAAGCAATGATCTGAGATAAGTAAAGGAGAGAAGAGGAAGGAAAACCACCAGAAAAGAAAGGACTAAGAGTCCTGGTCGTCGCCATCGCCATCGTCCGTAGGAGGGAAACGCCAATCATGGAGAAAGTCAACAATAGAGTCCAGGCGTAACGTGATAGCATTTTGGGACTCTTGATATGCTTGCTGGGTTGCAAGAATCTGTTGCTGTGTAGCCCGAATCTCCTGCACATGGCCAGTGAGATCAGTGATCTGCTGCTGAATAGATTCCCAAGGAGGCTGCTGAGTAGGCTGACTCGGAGGTGGCGCGGCCTGCTCCTCAGCACGGCGAGCCTGTGGCCAAGTATGTATACGTGTGTGGGCGATCATACGGTTAAAGGCGTCAACTCCAATCGGACCGAGTCCACGAGATAAACGTGCATGCTCTGGAAAACGGACCCCACTGGTCTGGAATATGCGCTCAAGAATGAAAGGATACGGTAGCCGTTCATCCTTTCTCCCCACCATCATCTGCTTCATCCGCCCAAAGACGAATGAAGGTAAATCAAGGTCGCCCCGCCTAGCCTCGTCGCCGAATACATATAGTAGCTCAGTCATCGTGCCGTCAACTTTCTCCTTCCTGGCGGACCATACATCATGCTGGAAAATGAGAAAGGCAAATCGGAACTCCGGTAGCATGCTGATGGCCTGGAGATAAGTGGTCAGGCATGGTCCTATGGGCGACCCTGTCAAGCGACCCGTAATAATGCGAGGCATGGGAAGTTGATAACCACTGAAATCGGGATGCCGAATGGTACCTCGCTCGCAGCCCATAACTCGAGCTATGTCAGCAGCCCGGATGCGTAAAGGAGTGCCACCCACCAAACTGCGAATGGCAACTTGTTCATGATCCTCGTGGTCGTCGATAGTGCCATTCAAATAGAACTCTCTGACGGCGTCCTCGTGCACCAGGTGAGGCACATTCCCCGTCGTAGAAGCAATACGGGTGAAGTAATTCACCCAGTCTGGCCGAGTCTTTATCCATCCTTGGGTCGGTAGATCAGGAATATATGGATTTAGGAGAACCTGACGCTCATATTGAAGTGGCCGTGGTGGTGGAGTAGCAGTAGGTGGAGGTGCAGGGGTAGAAGCAGCATGTCGTGAAGTCGAAGCTTCACTCCTAGGGCGTTTGTGAGCAGAGGATTTCTGAGGCATCGTTCCTGAAAATCAAAGGTCATAATAAAAACCCTTATAAAGATAACTAATGCACAAAGAAGTATAGATCATCAGCACAGCAGGCATATCACAAATAATGGCATATGAAAGCTCGTTGGCGCTGTTTTTTTTTTTTTTTTTTTTTTGAAAAAATAAAATAAAAATAAAAATAAATAAAAATAAATAAATAAGTAAAAATCGGAGATAGCAATCATGAACATGCAATGGAATCAGCAATCAAAAGTATGCATAAGAGGAAACAAGAATCCGGAATGTCTCACTTTCAGAAAAAAAATTTTTTTTTTTTTTTTCGATTGAAAAAAGAAAACAGAACTGTTCTCGCACAAAAATCATAAGATTTGGCGAAAATGCTGAGAATCAAAGGCTGAACTCATACACAAGTATCACAATAATCAATTTAAGAGCAAGTATGAGACAGATTTCAAAAGTACCTAACAGAAATTAAGAAAAATCAGTTTTTTTTTCGTTTCGGCTTACCGGAATAAAAGCTCGGGATTGCGATGAAAAGAGATGGAAATCTCAAAAACGGCCACCGGAAATGGATTCTCCGTGCAAAACTTCGTCGGGGGCCGGAGTCTTAGCTCAAACTGGGGTCGGAGGCGGCGGTGGCGAGCGAAAATAGGTTTCGTTCGCCGCCGCCGCGCAGGTTTTAAAGATGAAGAAGACGACCCGCGATCGATCGCACAAAAAACCGATCGATCGTTTTAACCGATGATGATCGGCGCCCGTCAGATCACAGATGAACGGCGCTGATGATCTGCAGATACGATCGTAGTGCGATCGATCGTATTTACTGTTTAACATTTTTTTTTTTTTTTTTTTTTTTAACTCTAATGAATTAAGCAGAAAAAACCTCCCCCAAACGTATTATGCACATTGTCCCTATGTAAATAAAAAAACTAAAGAAGATGAAAAGGGAAGAATACACCTGATTACGTGGGTTGCCTCCCACCAAGCGCTAAGTTTAACGTCTTCAGCCAGACGTTGATCCATGCTCATGTTGTACTTGTTGAACCAGCAAAATATACCGGCATCTCATCCTGGTCACTAACTGCCTCCAAATAAGGTTTCAAGCGATGGCCATTTACTTTGAATGTGCTCCCATCTTTTGGATTTCGGATCTCCACAGCACCATGTGGAAATGCTTCGGTCACAGTAAAAGGTCCAGACCACCGAGTGCGAAGCTTCCCAGGGAATAAGTGCAGCCGAGAGTTATAGAGCAACACCTTCTGATCAGGCTGAAAGGATTTCCTGGAAATCATCTTGTCATGAACCGCCTTAGTTCGCATTTTGTAGAGCTTGGCATTCTCATATGCATCAAGGCGCATTTCCTCTAATTCACTCAGTTGGAGCTTGCGCTGTTCACCGGCCTTATCCATGTCGAAGTTGTAGGCCTTAATAGCCCAGTAAGCCCGGTGCTCCAACTCAACAGGTAAATGGCAAGCTTTGCCATATACCAATCTATACGGAGACATGCCAATCGGGGTCTTGAAAGCTGTCCGGTAGGCCCATAATGCATCATTGAGTCTCAAGGACCAATCTTTTCTGTCGGGGCGAACCGTCTTCTCGAGAATCTGCTTGATTTGGCGATTGGAGACTTCCACCTGGCCACTGGTCTGAGGATGATATGGTGTGGCAACCTTGTGGGTGACGGAATATTTCTTGAGAAGAGCTTCAAATGACCTGTTACAAAAGTGAGAACCTCCGTCACTAATGATAGCTCGAGGAGTTCCAAACCTGCTGAAAATGTTAGTTTTCAGAAATTCCAGCACAACTTTATGATCATTGGTCCTAGTGGCAACAGCTTCAATCCACTTAGACACATAATCAACAGCAACAAGAATAAATGTATGACCAAAAGATGGCGGAAAAGGTCCCATGAAATCGATACCCCATACATCAAATAAATCAACAATCAATATAGGTTGTAGAGGCATCATATTCCTTTTAGACAAGGCTCCCAATTTTTGACACCTATCGCAAGATTGACAATAAGCATGGGCATCTTTAAATAGAGTTGGCCAATAAAAACCACTTTGAAGTACTTTAGCCGCAGTTTTCTTACCACCGAAGTGTCCACCACAGGCCCGAGAGTGACAAAAAGATAAAATGCTATGAAACTCACTCTCTGGAACACATCGTCTTATTACTTGATCCGCACATATCTTAAATAGATCAGGGTCATCCCAATAGTAATGTTTGACTCGTGAGAAAAACAAGTCTTTGTCATGTTTAGTCCAAAAGGTGGGGATTTGACCCACAGCAAGATAATTCACGATATGTGCGTACCAAGGTGGAGCAGTAGTTGAGACAGCAAAAAGCTGCTCATCAGGGAATGAATCCCTCAGAGGGTCATGGCTGTGCAAATCAGGAATAGGAATTCTGGATAGATGATCAGCCACAACATTCTCAGAACCCTTTTTATCTTTAATTTCAAAGTCAAACTCCTGAAGAAGTAAGATCCAACGGATCAGCCTTGGCTTGGCATCCTTCTTGGAAAGGAGGTACCGTAAGGCCGCATGGTCAGAAAAAATGATGATCTTACTACCCAGGAGGTATGACCGGAACTTATCTAATGCAAACACAACAGCAAGCAACTCTTTTTCAGTGGTAGTATAATTCAATTGAGCGTCAGTGAGCGTCTTGCTCGCATAATATATAACATGAGGAATCTTGTTAAGGCGTTGGCCTAACACTGCCCCTACAGCAAAATTAGAGGCATCGCACATGATTTCGAAGGGCAGTGTGTAGTCAGGGGGCTTAATAATGGGGGAACTCGAGAGGAGGGTTTTTAATGTGGTAAAGGCCGTTTTGCAAGAATCATCAAATTCAAATGGCACGTCCTGACCTAAGAGGTGACAGAGTGGACGTGATATCTTACTAAAATCTTTGATAAATCGGCGATAAAACCCGGCATGGCCAAGGAAAGACCGTATTTGCTTCACTGAGGTAGGAGGTGGTAAATTAGCAATTAGGTCAACCTTGGCCTTATCAACCTCTATACCCCTTTTTGATATAACATGTCCAAGCACAATCCCCTGTTGAACCATGAAATGGCTCTTTTCCCAACTTAACACTAAGTTTGTTTCCTCACATCTTTTTAAAACCATAGTAAGGTTATGCAAGCATTCATCAAAACAAGTGCCAAATACCGAAAAATCGTCCATAAAAACTTCCAAAAATTTATCAATCATATCAGAAAAAATGGACATCATGCATCGCTGAAATGTAGCAGGGGCATTGCAAAGACCAAAAGGCATTCTTCGATATGCAAATGTACCAAAGGGGCATGTAAAAGTCGTCTTCTCCTGATCCCCTGGAAAAACTGGCACTTGATTATATCCTGAGTACCCATCTAAAAAGCAATAAAACTCTTGGCCCGCTAGTTTCTCTAGGATTTGGTCAATGAATGGGAGAGGGAAATGATCCTTACGGGTATTGGAGTTCAGTTTCCTATAATCAATGCATACCCGCCAGCCCGTGGTTTCTCTTATTGGCACAAGTTCACCCTCTGAGTTTGGTTTCACCGTGATGCCTGATTTCTTAGGGACGACCTGGATGGGGCTCACCCACTCGCTGTCAGAGATAGGGTATATGATACCTGCATCTAGGAGTTTCACTATCTCTTTCATCACCACCTCTCTCATGTGAGGGTTCAACCGTCTCTGCCCCTCCCTAGAAGATTTAGCCTGGTCCTCCAGGTTTATGCGATGCATGCACACAGAGGGGTCTATACCCCGGAGGTCAGCTACTGTCCATCCTATAGCTCGCCGGAGTGTGGTAAGGATCTCCAACAACTGGGCTTCCTGGTCACTAGATAAACTTGAGGAGATAATCACAGGAAGGGTGTCATTAGGACCCAGAAAGGCATATTTCAGCGAGCTAGGTAGGGTTTTCAGATCAAGTGTGGGAGGAGACTCTATGGAAGGTTTGAGTGGTGGAGAGGTGGACACAGGCAGAGGGTCGGGGTGGGGTCTCCATGGGATATGGTCAGGGTGTAAGGCAGCCACTAAATGGTGATGGACCTCTTCAAGGTCAGGTGTGCCCTCATAGGTATCAATCCAGTCATAGAAAAGGGTGTGCTCGAGGGCATCCTTAAGCACAGCAAATGGGAGGTACTCCTGGACCAGGTCATCTAGGTCGTCAACCATAAGGCATTCAACTTCACTCGAGGGTTGTTGGGAAGCACTAAAGATGTTTAATTTAACTTTCATGTTCCCGAATGAGACGTTCATGAGACCCGACCTACAGTTGATGGTGGCATCAGCGGTAGCTAGGAAAGGCCGGCCAAGGATAACAGGAATTTGGGACTTGGAGTTGGCAACAGGTTCCATGTCTAGAACGACAAAGTCAACAGGAAAGTAGAACCGGTCAACTCCGACAAGAACGTCTTCTATAATACCTCTAGGTCTGCGAATGGATCGATCTGCTAACTGTAGGGTGACTGAGGTGGGCTGCAACTCTCCTAGGCCAAGTTGTTGATAAACTGAGTATGGGAGGAGATTGACACTGGCGCCTAGATCTAAGAGGGCTCTGCTAATGGTATGGTCACCGATGACAATGGATATAACAGGGGTTCCCGGGTCCTTGAATTTAGGTGGCACATCACTGGTTAGTAAAGAGCTGACTTGGTTGGTCAAAAAGACCTTTTGGGTGACATGGGATTTGGTTTTTCTCTTTTGGGTACACAGGTCTTTCAGGAACTTGGCATACGCAGGTACTTGTTTGATGGCATCTAAGAGGGGAAGATTGACCTTAACCTGCTTGAACACCTCTAACATTTCCTCCATTCGTTGGTGGGACTTACTAAACGGGGAGGGTTGGTTGAGGCATTGGGGGAAAGGGGTCCTAGGGATATAGGATGTATCCTTTGTGGGTTCCCGAGGGGCTTCCTGTTGCGGTGAGAGATTAACAGGGTCAGGCATAGTAGGAGTGGATTGGTTCTGTTTCTCAAGGAGAGTGTCTTCACTCGCAATAGGTGGGTCCCTAACCTGATTGTCCACTTGTTTTCCATTTCTTAGGGTAGTAACGGCTTGCACCTGCTCATTTGGATAATGGGAACCTTCAACGGCGAACTGGCCTCTAGGGTTCTGCTGTGGTTGGCTAGGCAAGGTTCCTACTTCCCTACGGTTCATAGATTGGGCCAGCTGTCCTAACTGGGTTTCTATTTTGGCAATGGATTGTGTATGGGAGTGGACAAGCTGGGCCTGGGTTCTTAGCTCACCTGTCAGCTCTCTATGTTTGGTTTCTATCTTGGCGTCCACCTTGGCTTCCATCGCATTAAAAGCTGAGAGGAGGGTAGATTGGGTGGCTAGCAATTGGCTCATCTGATCTTCTAGGGATGGTTTCTTATTGGTTTGGTCAAATGGGGGAGCGGTAGCTGGTTGGTAAGGCTGAGTTGGGTGTTGGATTTCGGGTCTTGGGGCCTGATTGAAAGTGGTCCCTTGGTTAGGCTGTTTCCAGGCGAAATTGGGATGATTTCGCCACCCCGGGTTGTAGGTATTTGAATAGGGGTTATTAGCTCTAGGGTAGCCTTGTGCAAAGTTGGCTTGCTCCTGTACAAGATCAGGATACTGGGAAGCTGAAGGGCAGTCAACTACAGTGTGCATGGGGCTGGCACAGATGGCACAGGCATCGTGAGAGATAGGGGTCTGAGACGGGAGCTGTGAGAAAAAACGGTCAAATCTCTCGGTCAGTGATGCCACTTGGTGTTCTAAATTGTTGGTGGGCTTAACATCATACATGCCTCCCCTTGAGGCACTCCTACCCGGCAGATGGCCTTCAGTTCTGTAGAGGGTAGCACTATGTAGAGAATTTTCACTTAGGTCCTCTAGTAAGTCCCAGGCATCATCAGGGGTTTTTTTCATGAATGTGCCTCCACAGGAGGCATCAATCAGGGTCTTGTGCTGGTCGCACACACCCTCATGAAATCGCTGCACTAGCTGCCACTTGGGCACATCATGGTGGGGACAGGATCGGAGGAGGGATTTCATTCTTTCCCAACTTTCATGGAATTGCTCATTTGGTTGCTGGGTAAAAGTAATGATTTCGTTGCGGATCTTATTAGTCCGCCCCACAGGAAAATACTTCTTTAGGAATTCAGCTTGTAGTTCCTCCCAAGTAGAAATAGAGTTATGTGCAAGGGAGTAGAGCCATTCCTTGGCCCTGTCTTTTAAAGTGAATGGGAAAAGTCTAAGGCGCACCTGGTCATCCGATAATGTGAGTTTGAATGTGGTGTTAACCTCCAAGAAATTTTGGAGATGCCTATAAGGATTCTCATTAAGTTGGCCGTGATAAGTGGGCAGCATTTGGATGATGTTTGGTTTGATTTCAAAATTGGCCACGGTAGCAGGTAGTAGGATACAGGAAGGGGAGGTGTAGGCTGTTGGACGGTAGTAATCTTGCAGGGTTCGGGCATGGGGGATTAATGGATCCTGGTTTAGACCAGTACCATCCCCGAGGTTCATGTTGTTCGCCATATGTTGGATTTCAGGAATTGATTGTCTAGGAGTTCTCAAAATTCTGTAGAGTCGCTCAGGATCAGGGTCAAAAGCTAGGTCGGGGTTTAGGGAACGACGACCATGCACGCACAAATAAAATCAAACAAAACCTGTGCAGTCCTAATAGCGACAACTAGCAAACATCAACCCTAGATAGCGACAACTAGCAACCTAATAGCGACAACTAGCACGTCATGCAATCCCACAAAGAAAAGGAAAACACCAAGCACCCAAATTTATTCTAAAAGAGGGTTAAGAGAGTGCAAACAGTGGGAAGGGATGGCCCTTCCAATGATGACGAAAATCTGCGTCCTCTCTTAATCCTGCAAAAAGGAAGAAGAATGAAATTACGCTACTGAGAGTAAATCTAAATTTAATGAAACTACTCTAAAACTAACTATGCTAAGAATTTAGTAAACTATTGTGCCCTCCCCGGCAGCGGCGCAAAAAACTTGATCGTTTAAAATTAAAACCCTTGCAAGTGCACAAGGCAATTGTACTACAGTGAGTATAGAAAGGGTTGTCGAACCTCAGGGACGGATTAATATTCTACCAAATTCAAGAGAAAAGCAGCAGTTTTTAATTAATCTAGAGAAAAGCAATGAACTTTAATTAAACTAAGCTGAGATTAATCAATAGGAGAAGTACCAAGGCTTCGAATCCACCACAATAGACTAGTGTATCGTCTCTCTCTCTCTTTTGAATTCAGATTTCCAGTTGGCTAGTGTATTCCTCTCGGACATACACTTGTCAATTCAAATTATAGTGCCCTCCTCTCGGATGTAACACATAAATCTATTAAAACATGGAACTGTGATCTATCTCTCTCGAGTATAAACCAATGAGACTTTATTAATATGTAACACTTCAGAGCCCTCACGTTCCTCTCGGACATGCAAGTGCTCTTTCAGATTGAAATCCACAAAGATCCACTCTTGTCTCTCTCGAGTACAAAGAATAAACTCTAATGAATTAACTTTTATTGCATAACAAAGATTCATACACCAACTAGAATAAAAATATAATATGAGAGAAAGAAACAATACAACCAATCAGTTGGGTTTCATCTACGCCTTGGAAGAGAGTCTAGCCAAGCATGGGAAGAGAATCCATCAACAAGTTCTTCATCTTCTTCTTCTTCTTCCTTTGCTCTAGCCTCCAAGGTCTCCAAAAGAACTCAAAACTCTATTCTTGCATACCCCATACGTTCTCCCTTAAGGCATATATATAGGGGTGAAGGAAAGCCCTCAAATCCCCTTCCAAATCCGAGTCAAAATAGGGTTAAATTGCGTTTTCCGTATGCACCGATCGATCGCCTTCATCACACGATCGATCGCTTTACGAACGTAGCCGAACGAAGCCGTTTTCCTTTGTTAATCACTCCCGATCGATCGTGTTGCGAACGATGCCGGACGAATCCGATCGATCGTTTTTACTGTCTTCGCAAGTCCAAAAATTCCAGTAGATACGATCGATCGTTTGGGTGTCCGATCGATCGTTATCTCCAATGTAGTGTTTTTTAGCGGAAGACGGGATCGATCGCGTAACTGATGCGATCGATCGTTTCTACTGTCCGGAATCTTCAAATGGCTATAACTTTTTGCTCCGAACTCCGAATTGCGCGTGGTTGGTGGCGTTGGAAAGCTGACTCCTTGAACTTTCACATGAGACTTGAATCAGTCCAATCCGATATTTGTACACGGAGTTATGATAATTTGACCATTGAAGTCCGTTTTCGCCATATTTTTGCATCTTTGCTCTCATTTCCTACAAAACCAAAAACTATATTAAAGTAGTAGTTATTCTAATCAAACACTAGCATAAACATAAGTTTAGGAGATAATATAATGCATATTTCATGTATAGATCACAAGACCCGTAGAATTTCATGCATTGGTGTCATGATGGCTAGTGTATCTTTAACTCCATTCCAAAAGTCATTGTCTAATAGAATTGCCTCTACAAGTCTACCAGTTGGGTGATTATTAAAACCACAAGCCTCCCACGTATCACTTGTGAAGAAACTTCGTAATCTACCTTTTTCTCTTTACAAGCTTTCCAAATCTAGGTAGTTTGTAGCAAATCTTGTGGCACCAGGTCGAAGTAAATCATGACCACAAGCATTCCTCACTTCATAAACAAGTTTATCGTGGTTATAGATGAATCGGGTCACTTCTTTTGCTTTTCCTATAGTTGTTCCCACAAACCCATGTTTGCCAACAGCCTCAAACATAAGATCAAGGCAATGCGCACCACAAGGTGTCCAGTACAAGTTATATTTCTCCATTAATAACTTGCCCGCTTTTTTGAAGTTAGAGGCATTGTCTGTAACAATTTGTATCACATAGTCCTTCCCAACTTTATTGATCTGCTCCTCAATTATGGTTTTAATGTAGTTTGCATTCTTCTCTTTGCCTGATGCATCAACCGAGTCAATGAAACATACTTTTCCATTGCAGTAGACCATAAAGTTGATTATAGACATTTTAGTTGGCCCCGTCCATCCATCACACAAGACAGAGACACCATATTCTTTCCACTCTAGCTCCATCCCTTGTATTCTTTTCTCCATATCAGCCACTTCTTTATCCAAATACGTACCGAGTATATTTTTTGGGCTAGGAGGAAAGACTCCTTTTCCAATATCTTGTGCTTCCTTTATCATGTTACGAAAGTGATAGTCATTTGCCACATGTGCAGGGACATAGTTGTAGATGAAAAACTTTGACACTGCCCTTTTAAACCTTTCTTTCAAGCCAGGATTGAACGAAGTTAGGAGACGCTGCTGGACACTGCTAGAACTTGCATGTCCCTTACTACTCTGGCTTCGTTTCAATAAAGCACGTATACCTCTTTCAGGCCTAGTTCCATCACTTTGAAGTTGTGATTGCTCATCGTGCCTTCTTGCTTCGCGATGATCCCTTGCTTCTTCGTGTTCATCATCATCGGACACACTAATTTCAGCATCTGCCTCATGTCCAAAGTGTCTAAGCTCATCGAGAACCCTTTTCTTCCCTTCTCTAAGGTGAGCTGCCTTCTTTTTATTTGTTTCTTTCAATTCTAACAATTCTTTACGAATATGTTGAGGACACTCTTTGCATTTTGCAACATCCTTTCCGCTACCGGCCAAATGATCCTTTAACCTCGAAACTCCACCAGTTTTCATGACTTTTAAGCAATAATTACATCGCGAGCCATGCGCGCCTACTTGAGTGCCATCCTCCCAACCTTTGTCCATTGTCTATATAAGCAACAAATCAAAATTGAGCAAATATGAAACAAAGTATAAACGTCATGCCAATCTTAACAACAAATAGAACCAGATACTATCGTAATTGCATAGTTATGCCTTCACATACTATTATAGTGCTACAATTCATTTTTTCATCTTCAATCCATAGCTCAATACAACTACGTAATTGTCAATTTATCTCAAACAAGCGATCATTCATTAACAAAGAAAAAGAATAATATTTGGCCTAACTGCCTTAGACAGACACATATGCATCCCACGTTCTCACTGCGGAGAATGCTACACAGACATTAAGGTTCATCGTACAGATCGGCAGTAAAACTAAAATCAACACTAATCTTTAACAAATCAGAGAGAGAGAGAGGCAGAGGAGTACCTGGCGCCTAGCGGCCGCAGAAGAGGCGCTGTACGGTTAGAGAGGAGTACCCGTCACCGGTCGCCTGGCTGGCTTTTTCGCTCGGCCCGTCGCCCGTAGCTCAGCCGTCGCCCGCAGCTCAGCCGAGTCGCCGAGGCCCGTCGCCCGTCAGCCCTCTTTCCCTCTCTCTTTTTGCTCGGCCGTCGCCCCACACCCGTAGCTCAGCCCGTCGCCGCCCGTCGCCGAGTCAGATCTCAGCCCGTCGCCGAGTCGCCGAGGCCCGTCCCCCTCGCCCTCGCCCTCGCCCTCGGTCGACAGCCGTCCCCCTCGCCCTCGCCCTCCCCGCCCTCGGTCGACAGAAAATCTCAGCGGACAGCCCCGGCCCCCGAGCCCGATCGGGGAAAAAAAAAACGAAACCGATATTGGTCAATATCGCCGATATATCGGCGATATTTGGAAAAAACACCCTTTCCGAGATTACTTGGTCTCGGCGTATCGGTATGGTGCCGATACCGATATATCGGCGATATATCGCCGATATATCGGCGATCTGACATTCCATGGTCCGAGGCCAGCGTCAAGACGTGCGGATCAGTGGTGGTCACCACAATCATGAGTGTGTAGCCTGACCGGTCATGACCTTGGTACATTGCAAGCTAGCAAAAATGTTTTGGTCACCGACCAGCGTGACAAAAGCCCCCATGACCATAATACTTAAGATGGTAACTTAGTATATAGCCCCATGCCTATGTACTACATTAGGACATGAGAGATGGACTATGTACTGCGTTAGGACTTAGCACCATGGAAAATCGTCTCGCCGATATATCGGCGATATATCGCCGATATATCGGTATCGGACACAAACCGATACACCGATACCCTGAAATCTCGTTTTTTCAAAAATTTCCACGGTTTCGGACCGATATATCGGTATTTTTTGAATTAAAATTTTTTTTTTTTAAAAAAAAAATTTCAATTTTTTTTTTTTTTTGAAAAAAAAAACTTTCATGTTTGTTTTCTATCCTAATATGCATATTTTGAAATGTATTCTTTGTTTAAATTAGTATAACTCATTTTAGAAGTTAGATTGTGAAAATATATGATAAAAACTAGTTTTTAACGACCGATATTTTTTTACACAATATCTCCGATATATCTCCGATATTTCGTCTCTTTGGCCTACCGATATTTTACCGATATCCGATACGACATTCCATGCTTAGCACCCATGCATTCTACATGCATGGAGTTCAACATGGTGGCTATGAATCATCTTACTTCCACGTTAGTCCCAGATTCATGAGCCCGGCTACATAGCTAACATGTTAAACATCTATGAACCATGCTAGGACCCCTATGTACCATGTTCGTAATTCTCCTATGTGGAGCCGATGAGGAAAGCATTTTCCTACCGAATCTTATGCATGCATGCTCATGTATGGAAACTACGACAGCAATTTGTCTCGTTGAAACCTAAAATGGGAATTCAATCTAGACGGAAAGCCACACGAAGCCACTATTTGGTTGATTATTGCAATAGTAAATTGCACGCTGACATTTTAAATTGTTCTTCATTATTTTTAGGGCTTAAGCTTAATGGCTTGAAATATAAAAAAGATTAAAAAAAGCTGATGACTTTGAGTGTATTGGTTTGGTAAGGACGGTGCAATTAAAGTGAATTACATGGTGCAACGTAGTTAAGTTAGCACGTAGAAATTTGTCTGGAGAATATAAGCTTTAATAGTTAATACTCATTACAGATGCCACAACTAGCTAGAAATATTATTTTTTTGCGGGCATAACTACCTACAAACAATAATTACTCGAACGTAAGTTCAAGATGATGTTGCATGGATATGCTATTTTTCTCCATTTGCTATTTAGTTTCCTGGATATATTAAGTCGTAGTGCAGCATGTTGATGCAAATAAAACACTTAATGCGGATTGAAATCAGCATGGAACTTTTTTATTGTACAAACAATTTTTTCAAAGCATGGAACTCAGTCACCGCACGATGATCGGTTTTGGGCCCACGATGACATTTAATAGCCATACATTCTACTTGGCATTTTGCCCACAATTTTTTAGATAACTGATCTTTTCAGCGTTGAATTTGATCAAAGAGGATAGAAGCCCATGGGCCTATTGCCCTATCCCAACTTGCTAGGGTGGGGATCCCTTTGTGCATCCCCCTAACCTCTCTAGCAGTCTAGCTTGGTGATCCTTCCCTTGGTCAGTGTAGCCAAAAAAAGGTAAACCAAAAAATAGAAAATTCTTACTCCCTCGATGCAGTAGTACTAAAATTTGGTTTTCTAAAATGAACTCAATTTTCAGTTCATTTTGGAAAACCAAGGGGAATTTATATAATAAATTAGAAAAAAAAAATATTTTCAATTTTGACGCATTGTAGAAAATATTTTTCGAACAGGGTATCTGACAAGCACGCTGCTGGGGCCTGCGTGACTTTTTTTTTAAACCGACCCCCCTTATATGTTTTTGTCCAATTTTAAAAAGACGATCACTTCAACAATGCATATCTCTTTCATTTTTGTCCGTTTTCACCTATTTTTTTTATTCTTCTTTATTTTTAGTGTTCTTTCTAGTCATTATGATATTACAAAGATGTTGAGCCATCGCATGTTATTTATCGAAAAAAATATCACAAAAACTATGATAAATAGTATGTGATAGCTCAACATCTTTGTGATATCATGATGATTAGAAAAAACACTAAGAATAAGGAAGAATGAAAAAAATAAATAAAAACAAATAAAAAATGGGAGAGATATGCATCGTTGAAGTGATCACCCATTTAAAATAGAACAAATTTTTAAAGAGAAAGGCGTTGGTTCATATCTCTTTTTTTTCATTCTTCCTTATTTTTACTGCTCTTTCTAATCATCATGATATCACAAAGATGTTGAGCCATGGCTCAACATCTTTGTGATATCATGATGACTAGAAAGAGCACTAAAAATAAAGAAGAATGAAAAAAAATGAGTAAAAACAGATAAAAAATGAGAGAGATATACGTTGTTGAAGTGATCGTCCCTTTAAAATGGAATAAAAACATATAAGAGTAGCAAAGTCAACCAACGCCTCTTTAAGACTAATGCCTTTCTCTTTAACTCAAAAGGCGTCAGTTTTCACTGGCGCTTGCATGGCTTGTCAGATACTCTGTTCGGAAAATATTTTCTACGGTGTGTCAAATTGGAAAAAAAATTTATAATTTATTATATAAATTCCCCGAAAACCAAATGTCACTACTAGAGGGAATACGAAGGAGCGGTGAAGTTGGATGTGGCCATATGGGATGAGATTTGGATTTGAGAACGTAGAACCATCCAAAGCCCAAAGGACACACCTGCACTGTTGATTGAGGAGAAGCTGACCCGTTAAACGCCCACCACACTTCTACGCCTCTAACCTTCACATTCTCTCAAACCTCCATCCACCTCTCGTTTCCTGCCCAAAGGGAGGCCAGCATCTCTGAATGTAGAAGTAGGCTAGTACTAGAGCTTCAATCCTTGTTGCTTGCCTCTACCCAGTAAATGTTGCAGCTGACATAGCTGCTAGGAACACTTGAGGCCATGAGTTTCACTAAAATAGCTTCAAGGTCCGTAAACATGCTTAGCTCTCCTGTGAGTTCAACAAAGAGACCCACTTTGCCAGCCTTCTTTCCCTGCTCTCCGACCACTGGAAAGCATTACAGGTATGGAGTAACCTTACAAGGGAGGGTGATCTGCTCGGCCCTACAAGAGACAGCCGCTGCCACAGGTGCGTTGCTGCTTCTGAATTATGTGTTGTGCGTTTCACTAGAAATGATTTGCAACTTATCTTGTTTAGGGCCATGCACATAAATAAGAGAGCAGGTCCGATTTTTCATATGTGAAATGTTTGAAGTGTCCTATAAATAGGTATTTTAACTACAAAGATGCATCTATCTAAAGGATTTGTCGTTGAAGCTGGTTGTCGAAGTTTTAGAGTAACTGTTGTGTAAATGTAATACTCCCTCAGTCCCGTAATAGGTGTCCTATTTGATTTCCAAGAATGGATCATTAGCCTCCATCTAGTATTTATTAGGACCAGAGCACCTTCAACAGGACACTTCAAAAATATGCTGATATGGCATATTTAACATAGCTCATGCATGTGTGGAATTTTGAAGAGTGAGTGAAGTCCAACATGCCACTTTAAATTATTTTTTTATTAATATTTTAGTATACTAAAATATAATCATTCTCTTTATAGAGGAGTTTAAGTGAGATAAAACAAATAAAGAATGTATAAAGAAAAAATGGCAGACCATTACCCATATGCCATTTATAATATATGGAAGTGGTCTGCCATTTTCCATGCTCTAATAGGCCAATAATAAGAAACCAAGCATACCTATAAAGTTGTAGAATTAACCATTAGACTTCAACATTATCTAGTTAGTACCTTCACGTTTCTATGTTAATGATCTAAAGACAACTAGTCAAGGAACTCGGTCACTTCCTTGAGTCTTCTTGAGAGGGGCTACGCATGTGTCCACAAGTCAGCTTAACAATATAAAGTATACTAAAGTAGTTAATTATAATGGTCAACTTTAGGTAAGATGATTATAACTTCGGCAATAAATCTACGAAAGTTCCAAGTCCTATAGGTTTGCATATAATTTGAGTGATCTAAGATGGCAAGATCCCAACACTTGGGGGGGGCTGATGCACGACACGCTTACATACCTTCATTGAGTACCTGCTCAATTTTTTTTAGGTCCATAAGTAAGCATCTTGTGAACTAACAATCAAGAGCCATGACAGTATCTTTCTGATATCTTATGGCATCTATTGTTCTGATTTTTTTCTACCAATGAATTATGATCTAGCTCCTGAAACTAAGGAGATTCCAGCGGCCAAAAAGGAAGCCCCTGCAGCACCTAAGCGAGCGGCTCCTGCAAAAGCTCCAGCTAAGCCTTTGCCTCAACTTATGGAAGAAGACGTGATCCCTTCCCTCAAAGCTACCCTTGAAGCTCAGGAAGATCTCTCCGAGATTGAACTCTCCTTTCAAGACAACAAGGTTTTTACCATTTCTCTGGCATATTTGTCCATGGCATATTTGTTACAAATCTATGCAAATCAAACCAAAAGCCGTACAAAATAGCTAATGTAGAATACTTATTGCATTCTAATGTATTGGCAGTTGGAAGGGTCATTTCTACAAAATGGCATATCCTACTGCTTCTGGGCCTTTTTCCCTAACGGAGTCCTCACAGGTACTTCATTACTAATCATATGGAAGGGTCATTTTTAACAAGATGGCATTGCGAGCCGCCGGATTGAAATCCAACGGCACACATCAAATCAGAGGCGTTCAAACCTGCCTGCCCCTGATTGACTCGTGCCGTTGGATTTCGATGTGATGGCTCGCGATACCTCGGATCATGCAGATGCGCATGGGCTGTGTCTCATACTAAGAGGACTCTTTATATAATTGTACGTTTGCGTTTCTCTTAATGCCATTTTCACATAAAAAATGCAAAGCCATACTAAAGTTTTTGTATTTGGGTTAGGGCCAAAAGGATTTTCGTTGTCTTCATATGGATCCGGGGCGAGTACAGTGGAGCCCTTCCTCATTGATGAGAAAAAGATAACAGCCAAACATGTGGTCTTTTGGGTTGAAAAGAGGCTGGCAGCCCAAGGCATTCTTCCTGTGTGGTAAGAGTAGGCTTCATGGGGAGTTTGTAAAGTTGCCTACAGGAAATTTTGCACAATGTGCTTGTTAAAATGACGCTGTTACTTGTAAAATTCCTTTGTAACTAAAACTTCAAGGAAAGGAGAAGGCCAATGGAGTTATTTTTTTGGAGGGGAGACTTCCCCAGATAAATTGAATGTTTCCACACATTTATATACAAGGAAATTACCTGAATTTCTTACCATTAAGGATGACCGTGGTCCATGCTGCCAACTTAAGCTTTGTCGTAAGCAAAGCACATTCCCATGGCCCTGCTTAGAGAAGCCCTTTCTAGCATACCTTGGCTACAAATATTTGGGATTTAGCATCCCATACACTAATCTGGTGAAGAAATAAAGACAGTGTTCTTTAGTTTCTGACCTCTAATAATTATTAACAACGAAATTGAGTCCCTGATCCATCTTACCAAGCAGAATGCTAATATGATCATTTAACATTAGGATGCCTTAGCAGAATTTGATATCCTGTTGAGGTATTGTCCTCAACTTTTCATATGCGCGATTATTATAATAGCCTATTATTACCAAAAAGCCAAAAAAAGTTCCATGCGGGCTCAAAGCCTCAAACATGGTCCTGCTGTATAGCCCCACTGGCCTAAGACAAAGACACACTTCGTGACATAAAAAAAAAAACACTTCGTTGAGACCGTGCTAACGGCGTTCTCAAGTGCGAGCGCATGTAGGTTTTTCATTGTAAAATACTCCCTCTCGTCACTTTTAATAGATACAATTTTTATCAAATGAATTAGTTTTTTAGTATATTTATTAAAAACTGTATCTATTAAAAGTGACGAAGTAAGCAAATAGCACATGCGTACAACCGACACCACTTGAACATTTTCCTATTTCTTTTTGAAAACTGGCCAATTGAATTAACATGACTTGAGCAGGGGCCCACAGGATAGCCCTCTCGTGATGAACATGATTCCCCCGAGAGGAGAATTTATTCGTGAAGGAAAATTTCATTGATAATAATGGAGCCTTCACTACAGAAGACAGCCAATTCCAGCCTTTTCCCTCACGCCTTGTCCTTTCTTTTTTTTTTTTGGTATAATCACGCCTTGTCCTTTAATGGAAGGCCCACTTCCTTCCAGCAAGTCTTGTTCTTTCGGTTGCGGGCCCCGACCACGTGACTACTGTACCCTAACTTTTTGAATCCAGTAAGTTAGCCGTCGGCGCACGTGCCAACAAAAACACTGCAATGCCTTCATCAAAAGCTTAAAGCGGGACAGTTAATTTACTCCCCATACCCCCAACACCAGACCAAATAAATACAAAAAAAATGTGGCATTTAATTAATTGGAAGAAAGGCCGCCCATTTCCCAATCCATTCTTAAAAATTCTTAGCAAAAAAACCACTCAAACATTCACCACTAGAACAAATACATCAATTCTTAACATAATAAGAAGGAAAGGTTCCTAACTTTGCCGAGCATATCCTAGCTTGCCAGCAAAAGGTTATTTCATCACCTTTCCTGGCAGACAAAGGAAGTTAACGCAAAAGTACGAACCAATATAAAATATTAAACAGCTATCACATTAGTCTCAAAACCAACAGTAAAAGATGGACTGCCTCCACATTTGTGGAAGGGCCATCAATCCAATATCCTCCTAGTCCACGTCAAACTCCACAAACATAGATAGATACCCTACCAACATGGACTTGATGATACCATTGTAAGTGTGTGGTACATATGCACAGGTATGGGAGCCATCCATCCCATGAGAGAGAAGCAGACGACAAGCCAAGCCATTACCCACATGAAAATTAAGAAAAGAAAATAAATGCAATGGAATGCGAAACTGACATTTCATGATAGACGAGAATAAAACGACCAATAATTGCTGCCTCTAGTTGATTGATACCACATCCAACAATCTATTACACATTTAGGAACAGAAATGGCATCAAGTAATTAAAAAAAAGAATTGAGAACATAAATCTCGTTTTCTGCAACTTTATCACTATAAAATTACATTCTAAAATGTGGAACATCATGTACAACACATCTGCAAATTTCGCAGAAGAGAAACAAAAACTGGAAAAACAAATGAATTTTAAAAGGCTTCTAATTTGTAGGGTAGAGTGCAGAAAAAGAATCGAAGCTGAGCAGCTTCCATATGCAGAAAAGAAAGAAATAGCAAAGAACAAAAGGCCTAGCAAAAAAACATCGCCATCTTGGTGCTGAAAATAATTTAGAGAATGGACTGCGAACCTGTACCAGTTCAAATAATAATTTTCAAGGATTTATGTTGCACTCTCGAAGAAATACTTGGTCATAGTCGACAAACTTTGCCCAGTAGTTACGGTATTTTGGTATGCCTATCTCAAGCCAAGGTTTCATGTTTCCATTGTAATGGATCACAGCCGCCCTATCAATATCCTTCTGGTTGACATTTGGGTTGTAGCCAAGGCCCAGTACATGCCAAGATTTATCCAAAGGATATGTTCGCTTCCAAAATGTTATCAAACCAGGAGGAAGAGTTCCAAGCTTCCAGAGCGTCCTGTCCTGATTCTGCAAAACCGGAAACCATCAGTAACATACCCACTACTGGACCCAAAGGAACTAAGAAGGTTCCCTCTACTTATTCTTCAATACAATCATCAGCACACTAAACCTTTTACCAGTTATTCTTATGTGAAAATTTTCAAATTTTAGGCTTACATCAGGCCAAACAGGGAAAGGCTTTTTTTATCAATTTATGATTGACTTTTGACGCATTTACCCAGCCCTATAAGGTAAAATATATATGACAGCAGGACTTTATGAATCGCAAAAGAACATAATCACTAACCAGATTCTGCCACGAGTGATAGACCTCCGTTATCTTCTGCTTCCTCCATTCCTTCAAATCAAATACATTCATCCCATATGCCCATCCACAGGCACGGGGGTCAAAGTTTTTAGAAATGAGAGGGTTTGAGAAATTGAGATACCTATCAAAACGGTGGAAGCTCTCTCCACAGGTTTCAATCGCACCATTAACCTTGCCTTTTAAATCCAGTGACCAAAGACCAGTCAAATCTTTTTTAACAACTACATCATCATCCAGGAAAAGAACTTTGTTGAGCTTGGGGAAGATCTCTGGTAGATAAAAACGTAAATGATTTAATATAGACAGGTACTTTGGATTGCGGTACTTCAAATTTGAGTCAGAATTTGTCCGGTGTGTTCGGAAATAATAGTCTATCATGGAAGGAGACTCAAGTTGCTTGAGAACTGGACTATAACTTGAGTTCAACCATGTAAATTCCTCAATGTTCTGGATTTGGATGGTAGCCTTGCCAGCTGGATTCGCCAGAAACCACATCCTCATTGCTGCATAATTAAGTCTATCTGTAACAATGTGAAAAACATGCTTTGCTGGTTCCTGAAAAACAGTGTGTAAAAGTCTGTAAATTTATACCATTTATCTACTAAAAGAGCATTACTTTTGATTAGGCAATGAGTTCAACTTACTTTGGCATGGAATACAGTAGAATTCACAACCACCGCTGCTGCCAGTATGTTATCTGAAAATAGTGCATAATGATACAAAGTGGGATCTTCTAACTTATCTTGGTTTGGAAACTGCTGTTGTGCTGCACTAAGTGAATAGTATTCAACAGAAAGACGCAAGGGAAGACAGTGAAGACCCTTTGGAAGGGTTTTTGCAGCAAGCTGGGTTAAAAACATAGTCTGCTTCTTATGAACTCGGAGCTGGTCTTCTGTGGAGTGTAAAATTGCTCGAAGTTTCTTGACAATTACAGAACAGTCATCTTGTACTAGCTTAGCTTTAGCTAACGTTTGGTCCATTGCTTTCATTTTTTCATTTGAACTGGAATTTTTCAGTAACAAACTTATGTCAGAAATGTGCTATTAAAACACATAAGAAACAATTCCAACAAACTGATGTACAACCGACACTTACTTCCTTGGTAACTCTGAATCTCTTGTTGCATCACCAACAGCTCGCTGGACTTCCCTCAGTCTAAGGCGGAGCTCCTTTAACAAAGTAGGATTACTTCGAACTGCTCCCAACCCAAGGAAAACCTTGGCTCGGATCAACTGATCCCTAAGGTGTCGAACTCGGCCATCAAGCATAACTGGCCTACCACTTGATTTCTCATTATCAATCTTAAGAGGTCCATGCGAGTCAACACTGACAGAAGCTTGACCAGATTGCTTCTCGAGCTTGTTATGCTGACAATGACACCAAAAGAATATTATCGATTGGTTTTGCTTAATACCTAGATTAAGCACATATCAACAATTTAACTTTTTCGATAGTGTCAGCAAAAAATGCTTCAAACTCTCTTGTTTTAAAAGTCAGCTAGTTTTCCTTACATATACCAAATTAATCCAATTTTCTTTTCTCTCCACCCTGTAAATGTGAGATGCAAACCAGACCTCAACTGAGAGAGGTCGTTTGCTTCATACTTCCAGCAAGTCTTATAACTATGAAACCTTTGAATACTTTGGCACACTACGGGATTCTCCATCGAATAATCTATTCACCATATGAGGCAATAGCCGCAAAATACAATTATCGTCTAGCACAGAAAATGATCCAAGGAATATCATCTTGATAATTGAAGGCAAATAACTTATTTCCACTATCCACTTGCGATTAGACTGGTCTTAGCAGTTCTATTTAAAAAATGAGCCATTTTGTCTATCTATTACATAAGACAAGAGATGCAACCTCCAGTCTATTACTAAAATTATTTTAAATTAGAGAAAGATTATCTTCGCATCATCCTAAATCCAACTATCCAAGTAGTTAATCCACATAGGCGACATAAACCCTCAATAAAAAAAAGTTAACATTTCCAAGAACAAAAAAGAAATTTGCAAACAAGAGAGAATGCAAGAGCATCTCAAAAACATAGTAGGGGCAAAAGGCTTACTTCTTCTGCAGAGACTCTCTCTGTTATCTCCACTTTCTTCTCAATTTCACTAATTTCATGAACCCTGTCTGTCACCTCTTCAATGATAATCTGCTTCTCAGATTGACCCCCCTCCTCAGCTGCTGATAACACTCTCGACTTATGCTCTCCAGATTTCGTCACCACTGACGATTCTGAAAAGATAAAGTAGCATTCAATCAGATTACCAGATAATTAAAGTTCTGCAAGCTGCCAGATCTGTGCAATTCTGAAAACTACATATTTGTTGCAAACTCCAAAAACATCAGATTTTTTTAGAAAATAGACCTTCTAAAGCTGGTATATCCTCGGTAGCCGACGCCACCACAGATTCTTCAGAACCTAGTTCGTTCAAATCATTAGAAGTACTTGTCTTTTCCTGATAAATAAATCCAACTGGTTCTGTCAAATTACTCGGCATTTCCTGTGAACAAGAAAACAAAACTCTTACATTTACATAAAAAAGAGAAACTAAAATTGGCAATTAGAATTGAGGACAAGACAAAATTACCTGAGTCAGCGCATTTGCTTTGCTAACATCACCGCCAAAAGCCTACATTGAACCCAATTCATAAACCATTAGCATCAACTTTTAATCACATACAAATTTGGAAAAAAAATTGCCAAACAAGAGAAATGAAATTACTCACAAGCGTTGTAGAATCTTCCAGAAATTCGCTTCGACCTGCAAAGTTCACAAACAAAGAAATGCATTTAAACATTTGCAAGAACCAAACAGAGAAAAGAAATCAACTTTTCAAATCAAACAGAGAAAAGCGAGCGACTTACTGGTAGAACTGGAGAAAGTCCCAAGCTTTTCAGTGTAGAGAACGATAGGCGATAGAACGGTGAAGCAGAGCAAGATCAAGACCGGCTTCCTCGGAATCATCTTTCTCCCCCACCACCCCCACCCCCACCAACACAAACCAAGAGAAATGACGCCTAAATCTCCACTAATCTCTCAAATGGCCGCCACTCGGACAAGAAAAAGCACACATTTCCTCCGCCTGTAAATCCCGCAAACTGCGGAGGAATGAAGACCAAAACCGCTCCTTTTCTTCCTTCTTCGGCTTCCTTCTTTTCCAAAAACAGTAGAGTCTGGTTTCCGGCGCCGGCAAACCGCTTTCTGAGAAACCACCGGTGCAACCTCGGGATTTTGCCAAATCTCTTGGTGGACTGATTAGAGAGAGAGAGAGAGAGAGAGAGAGAGGAGGGAGCGGAGCTTCGCGGCTGGAAGGAGGAGCGGCCGCGCGATTAACAGAAGAGCAGGTGATGTGGACGTCCACGTGAGGGATTTGTTGGCGATGTCTTGTGCCACGTCAGATAACGGAGACAAGCGCCGTTTGGATCTGCGATTCGGCGATTCCTCGGCGCATCGACGAAAGTCGGGAGGGCAAAGGGGTAAAAGCTAAATGCTTTTGTGACGGACCACCATGGCTACCCCGTGACCAAAACATTTTTGTATGCTTCTAAGGTGGTACACATCCGTTACCATGTGCTTAAGTAGTACATATATATCTCCATGTAAGAGCGGAAAAACCACCCTATTCCCCCAATCAACTGGACACTAAAATTACCCCACCGATCCAACCTTATTGCAAATTAGGGTCAAGTGTGGGTTTGAATTTTTTACCTGTTTTGCAATAGGGTAGAGTAGGTAATTATCCACTTACCCTCACAAACTGACGCAAACTTGATTCGCCTGTTAACAAATGTGATAATATATTTATTTAATACTAAATCAATCATTTTGAAGTCATAATTTATGTCTATTAAAATTTAGTCAAATAAAGCTCGATTTTTTTTTACCAAAAAGAAAAAAAAGGGCAAGAAAAAAATGAAGAAAGATATAGTTACCCGCATCTGATCCAACCCGACCCGACCCAAGTTGGGTAAGGGTTGTGACCTGGCCTTCTTTAAGGGAGGATCAAGGACCCAGCCTGACCGATTGTTAGCCTTATCTTTATGTTATAACTTTAGCACTATATATAGCATGGTCATGGACCCATGGTAGTTTGGTCACGGTGAGCGGACACGCTAGAGGAAGCTTTGTTTGGAAACTAGAGATATCGATAAAAGCTGTTATCAAAAGAAGATGATATCCGATAAATACGACGGATCATTAATATGCTTTTATTACTTCGATGTTTCTTAAATAGTTTTTGCCACTTGGATTAGGAGAGACATGAGCATATAAACGTGAAATTTAATGAGAAGAAAAGGTTCTGCTCAGTTCTTTAATGGTTTCAACTTTCATAAAAAACCGATGTTGCAAAAAAAAAAACTTTCATAAAAAACGACGGACATGATGCTTATGGAGCAATAAAAAGCGACGGACAAAAAGCAAAATGCTTTTTTTTACTGGAAGTTGACCAAGAGACTGTCTAACTTCTGAGTTCTGAGACGAGGAATGGAATTGGGTCGTCGACAAGTCGCTGACGATCGTTGAGATTAGCCATTAAGCTTGCAGCTTTTCGGTGGTCATTATCATAATCCCCAACTCATTTTCTCTCTTTATCTCTGAATTTGTGATAAAAATAATCAGCCACTCAATTGGGTTTGATGGAGCCGACAAAAGTGTCGGCGCGCACCCACGTAAGTGCGGAGTTGTCAACTGTGGAGTGTTGAGAGCTTGGGGGACCATACTTGAGTAATTCTTTCAAGTGAGTGATCGGAGGTTGGCTTGTCCCATTCATCCATAAGCACCGTTTCTTTTACTATGAAATTTGCCAAAAATAAGGCTTGGCTTGCACCAGCGGAAAGAGATAGAGTGTAATGAATTGATATGGACTCCCAATTAGTTTTTTCTATGTTGGCAACAGGCTCCCAATAAGATTTGAATGTAGCACAGGTATATCCTTTACTTTGCATTAAAAAA
Organism: Houttuynia cordata; assembly: GCA_039654745.1. Classification (NCBI taxonomy): domain Eukaryota; kingdom Viridiplantae; phylum Streptophyta; class Magnoliopsida; order Piperales; family Saururaceae; genus Houttuynia; species Houttuynia cordata. The sequence continues at coordinate 46,947,958 of CM077502.1, read as the reverse complement.
CTTCACGCACATTTTCCCTATTGCATTATAATATCTTCTGGTCCCCCCTCAGCGTGCGTCAGAGTTCAGACACTTCTCGATGCAACTCTTCCGGCTCCAAATCATGTAGGAGTACAATTTTTAATCGAGGTGGCAATTGTGGCCTTTTGCAAATTGCATTTGGATATGGGCTCACGGTTGAGTCTGCTTGGAGTCGGAGGCCCGGCCGGGTACCTATCGTTTCAATTGGCGAGCAAGGTGGTCACTGGTCAGGTTGTCTCTCCATGTCAGAAATTTGTTTTTATGGGCACTATGTCTGAATGTTAATTTTAGGCTTTGTGGTTTTATCGCAGGAAGATCGATAACGTTCTCTCCTGTGATGTCCAAATTTAAGTTCTGAACTATTTCGGTCGGAGCAGGTGAGACCAAAAACAGATATGCGATTGACAAGGAATGAAAAAGTATAGAACAAGAAAGGACTGGGGTTCTAAATTTTTTGTGACTGATCATGGTTGTTGGACATCCTATTTGTAATCATGCATCATGTACTGCTTTGCTTTAATTCCCAATGAATGTGGCATATTTTCTAAGTCGATCGTAAAGCATTCGTTCCGCGTCCTGCTTTGATGTTGAATGACGTTAAAATAATTTCGAGACAGGAATGAAAAAAGTCTTTGCCATCTAATATGGGAAGATTAACATGTTAGCTGTCTGAGCTTCCATTACTATCTTAATCTCCCCTAGCTTTCATTTATGCATTGGCTCGTTGGCAGGAGAATGCAAATTTTAACCTTCTAATGAAGCAGCCAAATGTTTCAAATGGCATCAAGTTACGACCTAAAGCTCTTTATAACGCGTGAAGACAGAGAGAGTTTAGTTCCCTTGTCCTCTAAACTTGCCATTGCTTCCCAACACACGTCACACAAGTTCCGGCCTCTCAATATGCATGAAGCAAGCGTGGTAATGTATCATCGGGGCGCAAAGGGTGTTGAAGTAATTGGTTAGCCGTGTTAGTTAGGTGCCTAAGGAAAATGGTGCATTAGGGAATTTTACATACACTCACAAATTTTTTTTTAGTTATACATAACTACAATGCTAATTTTTTCAATCAAATAACATCATGAGTGTGTCAGGTTTATATAAAAAAGATTAAAATGCCCATCTCTACAACGAGCAGGAAGTGGTATAATTATACTTTTTCCAAACTAATATAATTATATGTTATTCTTGGAACTCGCCTGGCCATGGCTACACAGTGGGGACACTGCCTAGATAGTTATTGGAGGTGGAGATGAGGAGCCTATAGTGGGCGTCGATGATGAGAGACCTCGGTCATAGTTGACATTGCCGGCGAGACGGGTACCAGCGAAGAGAGGAACAAAGAAGATGAGCGAGATGGAGATGAGCAACGACGAGACCATTGATGCCATTGAGCAATGGTCTCTCTAGATGGCCTGACCACCTAGCACAACACTTTAGCATTACCTAGTTGCTGCTATAGTTGGCCCTCGATGACAGTCACATATCACGCAGTAGCATAATTATGTTATTTCTGAATAGCATTTACTATCGGATGGGAAGAAGATGGAAGGAATGCCATATCAGATATTGATAAAATATCGGTCGACCAAAGTGGCAAAATATCAGAGATATATCAGAGATATTGTGTAAAAAAAATATTGATGGTCGAAAACTAGTTTTTATCATGTATTTTCACAATATAACTTTTAAAATGAGTGATACTAATTTAGACAAAGCATATATTTTAAAATATGCATAAAATATATATATATATAATTCAAAATATATGTACGTGTTTTAAACCTGTATCCTGTGCCATTTGGCATAGGACACTACAACAAAAATGGTCTGAAGCGACGGATTTATTTTCGACAGATAAAAATCCTTCGCTATTGATCACCTTTTTCGACAAAAAATTTTCTGTCGAAATAGGTATATTATTACCGTCGAATTTTAACGGCAGAAAGATATCTGTCGTTACATAATACAGTAGTGGCGGTTTTCTAACGACAAAGATGCAACCGTTGTGAAGAAGGCATCATTATCGGCAATTTTTGAGACAGATTATAATCAGTCGTTAAAAAAATAACCCCCTCCCCAAGGAAGAAGCTGGGGAGCCACTGGAGCGAGGCCACCAGAACCAGCGGGTGTCTCAGATTTTGGCGGCGGTAGAAAGCAGGAGGCCGACATAGACGACAGCGGAGAGGAGGGCAAGGACGAGGGAGTGGAGGGCTTGGAGGGGGCGGAGGGGAACGGGTCGGTGGACGCAGAGGTGGAGGAGGTAGGTGACCAGGTAAGAGAGTTTTCCTCGACTCCTATCCTCTCTCAATCCCGTGTTGACGAAGGTGGCGAGGCGGTGGACATTAGATTCATCGGTGTCCGGCTTGAAGAGGTGGAATACGAGGTCCTCCCTCTCCGTCTCCACCATCTCCTAGATCATTTAGGAATTTCATCTTCGCTCTAAGCCTCTCTCATTCGCCTTCCTCATTTTGCCAATCGCCTCTCCAACCCACTCGACTCGGCTATTGCTTCCTCTGTGGACAAATTGATGTGGCCACCATCATGAACATTGGAAAGGTACTGTCTTTTTTTCTTTATTCCTCTCTTAGTTATTTATTTATGGTTTCTGTGAGTGCCAATAAGTGCTTTCCGGCTTCATTGCCAATGCTGGCAGTAGCTTACATGGGAAAAGCTGAAAGTCACAGTTCCTGTAGAATGTGATGATTTGGGTTGTGCACGGAAGGTGTTCGACGAAATTGTCAAACAAGACATTGTGTTCAAAAGGGTTAGGTTATTATGGTCATCTCATTTCATGTTCTTTTGGGTCATTCTTTAAATTGCAGCTGGATTTTGTGTTTACTTGGAGCATAAAGCCATGAGTGGCATGTATGATATAATATATGTATGCCCGGAGACAACTCTTAGGTGGACTTCTCAACCCTGTTGCTAATTTGTTAGGGGATTGAATTTTTAATATTTTTCTTTTTCAAAACTTCATTCCTTCCTTGGAGACTTGTTGCACCTCTTCAAAGGCTTGCTGAAAGTCCTGGCATTGCACTTTTTGACGTTGATGAAGTCCACTGTGTCTCTAAGTGGGGTCATGATTTTCGTCCTTACTACAGGTCCTCTCCAATATTATGCTTTGAATCTCAGCTTTATATATGCCTGCTCGCTCCCTCATTTGGAATTGATGTGAATATTTGTATTCATAAATGCTGACTTATTTGTAAGGGAAAGAAAACGTACGAAGGTAATAGAAAGTAATGTAAGCACAAACGAGCATATCCAGGTATGTCTATATCATCTGCTGCTTATATTGATGTTTTTGTGATTTCAGGAGATTGTCAGTTTTGAGAGAAAGTTTCTGTGTCAGCAAGCTAAAATTCTTAAAATCAGATGTATCACTCATGGCACTGACTGCTACTGCTACAATACATGTTCGGGATAACATTCTCAAGTCACTACAGATGTCCAAGGAAACAAAAATTGTGTTGACTTCATTTTTTCTCCCTAGTCTTTGCTTCTCAGTGAGTTCGAAGTGTTTCTGTGTCAATATGACTTTCTTTTATTCAGTGAAATGAGGATCACGTCTTTATTTTGATATAAATAATTTACTTTTATCCATATCATGTCCCAGGTGAAGCATAGTAAGACAACCTGTATGTCTTCGTACAGTAAGGACTTTCGTGAGATACTAGATGCTTATGGTTCTAGAGTAATGAGATGTGGAAAAAAGACTGGTTGCATCAGATGATGGGGCAGTGAAATTTGATTCAAATGAAATATCAGAATTCAATTTAGGTGACTTGGATGATGATATATTTAACAGAAAATGCAGTGATGTTGGTTTTTCCAATGAGAGCTCTGAGTTTTCTTGTAGGGAAGTTCAGTTGTCAGTTGCTTATTTAGAAGATGAGCTTGATGTCTGTCAGGATAGTGATGATATAGAAGGTAACTGTTGTTTTTACCATCTGCCTCTCTGTTACTCTGCAACTTCTTTCCTTGACTTTTTGTCTCCAAAAAATTGCATTTTGCTGCACCTTTTGCATTCTCTGTGGTTATAGGGAGAAATGAATTATTTTATTGGTATTGTGTCTTGACCAAGTGATAGGAAGCAAAATCTTAGAAATAACTGTGGGTAATTTATGATCAGATTGTTCTAAATTTATGTGAAACTGGGGATAGACTGTTAATTTCTTTTGTTATTCACTTTGCAAAAACAGGAAAATACATTGAAAATTTAGAAAGAAAGTACAAGTGCTGAAATGGGGACATGAAAACCTATCCCTTGAAACTATGGAAGGCAAAACCTGTCTTGCCAAATACAGAATTGGAAAAAGAAAAGAAGTCTCAAGAAACAATTTCAGCTTCGGCTGAGTTTAGACATCTCAGAGGCTTAGCATGAGAAGCCATGAATTTAAGGAGATCACATATCTACCACACAACTGAATAGAAAGTAATGACCTTATTCTTAAATTTTCACTTACTTTTCTATATAAATTACAATGTGGGGAGCACAATGTACTAGGACATTGATAAAATTTGTTCTTTTGTGAATATCTCCAAAATTTTGAAATTTTGAAAATAAGCTAGAAGAAGTTGAAATAGAATATGTCCAGACCTGCTGAGCAGATCATTTTAATAGTATAATTAATGGTGTAATAGTAACTCTTTTTGGGTAAGGAGCTTTTTTTTATGTTTTTCTTTTGTGTAAGGAGCTGATTCCTTTGCAAGAGATCCTAAGGAGGTTCCCTACCCCCTTCCCTCTCAAAGAGGCATTTAAGCCGTAACCTTTTTTTTTTCGTCACTCAATGACGGCAAGACCTACCAGAAATTTGCGAGTCATGATTTAGTTAGCGCATCTTTTAAATGTGTGTCAGTTATCCTTCGAATTGAAAATCTTACCACGTCCATGCTAATGACTTATATTGCTGTACTTATTTCACTTTGTTTACTTTCAGTTTCTTGTGATGAACTTTATGGTATCCGTTCCCAAGATTGGAGTATAGGTGGATCTTCTATGACTGCTAAGCCACAAAAGCAACTTGAAGTGTGTTCGGAACCTCTGGAACTGTCTGTAGGATCTGGACAAACCATAATATATGTGCCGACTAGAAAAGAAACCGGTTGAATAGCAAAATGTTTGTGTGAGCATGGTGTATGAGCTGCTCCCTATCAGGCTAAGGTAGTCCAATATATGAACTTGTAATAATAAACATCTCATAGGTATTGATTGTTAGGTATACTTTTTGTCCCTTTCTTATTAGTTAGCTAAAGTACTATGATTCACTTAACAATAGCAGAAAGTAAGACAATTTTTGGTTCTGGCCCTTCTATGTAATGTTGTCCTTGTATATATTAAACAGCATGCAGTTTTTAAACAAGTTGCATTAAAATTCTTTTCGTGTGGGGCTTTCTCAGCTGTCCAAGGCACATTTGAGACATGTTCACGAGGAGTTCCATGGAAATAATTTAAAGGTAAACAAAAACTAGAACTTGAATGTAATACTTTTCTTATTTTACTATCCTTATTAATTTTCAATACAGTTTTCATAATTTTCTTAAGGCCCATGATATAATCGTGTGCTATAATTGATTCTATTTTGTCATCTATGTCATATATCATATGTCATGATCCTTTCTTTCTTTTATAATTTTTAAGATGAGTAATATTGTGTTATTGCATAGTTTGATTTGTGAATGTTATAGACAGGTGGTTCTCTATGATTTTATATGTAGATGGCTCAATCAAGAAACTAGGGAACAACGCAGCCTTTAATCAAGGCATGGTATGAGATGTGCGATTTATAAATATGCATGATGGACGTAGAACCAGGGAAAACAAGTCACTCTCAACTTTTATTTTTGCACTTCACTTTTTACTCAAGTATTTGGCCTCTTGTAACAAGCTTCCCACTTTATCATATTCATATATTGTTTGTGTTTTTACCTTGTAAAGTTGTTATTTTTTTACAACATTGTAAAGTTGTTATTTATCAATACAAATTATTTTATCATGGATTGGCGGCAAAAAGACCAATTGTATATATGTTGTTTGTGCACAATGTGGTAATTATATGAATATGAGAATATCTTTTGCATTTATGAATAATGCTTTTTATCCATATTTAGCATAGCACTGCTGTTTTTTTTTTTGTTTTTTTCGAAGTCTCTACCGACAGATAAAATCTGTCACAAATGAGCTAAACCGTCTCCGTTCTAGATTCCGTCTTTGAAACCGTCGTTAAAAATTTATAGCTACGGCAGAAAACCGTCGCTAAAATATAATTTCACCAGAAACAAATCCATCGGTAAAACCGTTTGTAAAGATATTAGCGACAGATTGCCATTTTTCCGTCGAAATGTCATTAGTGGCGACACCTATAACGACCGTGCTACGGCGGAAAAAATCCGTCGCGAAAAAGCTATTGCGACAGGTTGATTACTTTTAGAGACGGTTTTTGCCGTCGTTAAAGGATATTTTTTTTGTAGTGGGAGATGGGAAACAAATGGAAAAATTGTTTTTTTCTTTTTTAAAAAAAATTATTTGTTAAAAACATTGATATATTGGCCCGAAACTGATATATCGGTTATGTATCGCCAATACATCAATGATATTTTGAAAAAAATGAGATTACACAATATCGTTTTATCAGTTGAGGCCCGATATTGATATATCAACGATATATCGCCGATGCAATTTTCCTTGAGAAGAGGGAAAAATGGTAAGTTTGGGATTTTTTTAAAATAATAAAATTCAAGATTTGTTGGATGACGCTAATTGAAATTTTGAAATAAATATGTTTGGGCTGTAGTTTTTTTTTAAATAAAATTTATTTTGTGACCGTATGTGAAATGCTCCCTGCAATGAAATGGCCAACCTCTCCTACTAGTCCAAAGCTAGCAAAATATGATGTTTTGGATGCAAAGTGGTTATTGGAATGGGAATTGAAGGTGAGAGACTTTGTTTCTATTTTGATCGCTTTCTTGTTACAGCTGGCTTAGCTATATTGCATGTTTTAACGTGATTGATTAATGGAAAGCTTTCGACTAAAATGAAACCTATGTTGTCTTTTGGGAACAAGATTTGGTGGGAAGAACAACCTAGAAACCACACACGTAAAATGCTAGGAAAGAGTGAGTAGTTGGAATTCTAATATTTGAAATCGTCGAAGTGATTACAGAAAAGCAAAAGAAAGAAATACTTCTAGTTCTTATCTTGTTTGTTAAGTATAATGAAACAGTTTCGTAGATGCAAAAAGATGGGGACTGCGTTTGAAGTTTGAACCACATCAGATGGTGGTGGTGGACGCTTTGGTGGCAATGGTTGAGATTGGCTGGCTGAGCACAGAACTCCATATGCAATCCACTCCCTCCGTCTCCTCCTCCTCCGGCCACCACTCTCCATCCACCTTCTCTTCGGGGAAGACAACGGGCGACGGAGGCGAGAGCCAGTGGCGCAGGCCCTCATTGGGTAGCTCATCGGCGGCCACGTCGAGAAGCGACGAGTAGAAGGCCTCGTCGCCGGATTTCCATCCATCGAGCACGAGGTTCTCCTTCTCCCAGGGAAATTCGAACAAGCCCACCTCCGCTGAATTCGCAGAATCGGACAATTCTATCGTCTCTCCTTCTCTTCCTTCAGGGCTCATCACCTCCTGTTTCTTCCTTGACTCACTCCTCATGTTCTTCTCCTCATCCTCTCGTGCTCTCTTCTTGTTCTCCTGCTCCATGGATGAAGAGTCTGCAATATGAACGCAATGATATCTACAAAGATGTATATATATACTCACCTTCAACGTACAAGGAACGAAATGATTTGATTTAAAGAGAAGTCACAAAAGACTATGGCAATGGTTCAATCAAAGTTGCACCAACAACTTTGCATTCATGGAAGAAGAAGAACAAGGAGAGAGGGAGAGATTAGCGATCATAAAAGTAAGTTATAATGAAGAAAGAGGATTTATGGTACCAAATCTGGGTCGGGGAGTTGGTGACTTGTTCCGGTGAGAACAAAGACAATGATTAAGAGAGCATTGCTCCTACGCCACGCGATCCAAACAAAAACACCACACTTTTGATATCTTTAGATCACGCTTTTCGTCTGTCATGTGCTATTGGATTTGCTTTGCTGATGATGGTATGATTTCCCTTTGGGAGGACGTCGTGGGATAGGTTTTACATATTCGGCTGGTCTTTACTCTGGCCTTCTGTCTCTTGGCTAAAAAAAGCATGAGGGGGACCATGACCAGACCATACAAGTTCCCTGTTTCTCCTCCTCTTGCGCACAGTTGGTTCAGGCTCAGTCCCCTCCTGCCCCTTTAAGCCACACTTACTTTTTGCATGAGTCGAATAGACGTGGATGTCTGTTCGATTTCTGGCCGTTGTGGGCATTGCCAACTAGTTAGGAACCACAAGCTAGCTGGCGCTCTTGGTTCAAAAGACATCACAGGAACATAACCTCGGAATGTAGTCTTGTTAGTTATTGAAATCCGAGTTGCTTTTAAGCTAATTTCTAACATGTGTCCGAGTCATTAGGACCCCACTAGAAGGGGCAGTGCAACTGACCTCTTAGAGCACCCATCATACGCACCAGGTGGGATACATTTCCAGGTGGATGGCCGGATGGGCAACGGAGTGCTTCTTCTGTGCGGTTCATCATGTTTAGCTGCAATGTGTAGAATGTTACACTAATCTGTCAATCAAAACCTTTCTACTATGAATTTTACCTCTAAAAACAAGGACTTCAACTGTGACGGTGTGGGTTTGGAACTACTTTTTCTTTGTCCAACAAGAGTTGCAATTGGATGGTTTATATGACATCCAAGCCCACCAAAATAAAATCATCAATATAGGCCAGCATACTACCTGAAGTTACAGAGAGACCCTTGACCACTTGGCTGGGAAGATTGGGCCTATGTCATGGCCATTGGAAAATGTTGTGAGCTCTCGAACAGTTTCACCAGAGCTAATGCCCAGTTGATAATTAGGCCTGCTCAATCTCTTTGGGTTCACCAACTAAACCCAAAGTTCATAAACGCGAGTTACGATTTGCGAAGCTAAACACCAAATCTGTTTAGGCTTGGCCTAGCATTATTGCGTTTTCACAGAAAGGTAAAGCTGGGTGCCATAGTGACAACAAAAATCCCCCCTTCTGAATGTCTTTCTTTTGTTTTAATCAAAACAAACAAATCCTAACTGATAAAAGAACAAACAAATCATTCATTTGTTGCTTTACCTCTGTGTTCTTCTTTTTGAAGATGACACGCTCCTCAGTTTGACCATCGAAATCCGCCCGTCGCCCCAATCTCCATGGCCGCCATGGTCTCCATCTTCAACGACAGCCTCCGTCGCCAAATGTTGGAAGGGCCATCCCTTCTTCCCACTGTTTGTACTCTCTTAACTTCCTCTTTTAGTATAAAATTGGGTGCTTGGTGTTTTCCACTTTCTTTTTGGGATTGCATGACGTGCTAGTTGTCGCTTTTAGGAGTTATCGCTATTTAGGATTGATGCTTGCTAGTTGTCGCTATTAGAACTGTTACAGGGGTTTTGTTGCTTTTTATTGTGCATACATGGTCGTCGATCCTGGAACCCCGACCTTGCCTTTGACCCTGATCCTGAGCGACTCTATAGAATCTGTAGAACTCCTATCAACCCGATCCCTGAAATCCATCCCATGGCGGACAATATGAACTTTGGGGACTTTACTTTGATTTTGCAACGCTATGAGCAAACAAACTTAGTGTTAAGTTGGGAAAACAGCCATTTCATGGTTCAACAGGAGATTGTGCTTGGACATGTTATATTAAAAAGGGGTATAGAGGTTGACAAGGCCAAGGTTGACTTAATTGCTAATTTACCACCACCTACATCAGTTAAGCAAATATGGTCTTTCCTTGGCCACGTAGGGTTTTATCGCCGATTCATCAAAGATTTTAGCAAAATATCATATCCCCTATGTTACCTTCTAAGTCAGGACATGCAATTTGAATTTGATTCGACATGCAAAGACGCCTTCATAACCCTAAAAATCCTCCTCTCTAGCTTCCCCATCATTAAGCCCCCTGACTATACACTGCCCTTTGAAATAATGTGTGATGCTTCTAATTTTACTGTAGGGGCAATGTTAGGCCAACGCATCAACAAAATTCCTTATGTTATATACTATGCTAGCAAGACACTTACTAATGCTCAATTGAATTACACTACTACAGAAAAAGAGTTGCTTGCTATTGTGTTTGCATTGGATAAGTTCAGGTCATATCTCCTAGGCAGTAAGATCATCATTTTCTCTTATCATACAACCTTGCGGTACCTTCTTTCCAAGAAGGATGCCAAGCCAAGGCTGATTCATTGGATCTTATTCCTACAGGAATTTGACTTTGAAATTAAAGATATGAAGGGATCTAAAAATGTCATGGCTGATCTTTATCCCGAATTCCTACTCATGACTTACTCAACCATGAACCTTTGAGGGATTCATTCCCTGACGAGCAGCTCTTTGCTGTCTCCACCATATCCCCATTTTAGTTTGCACATATTATAAATTATCTTGTTGTGGGTCAAATCCCAACCTTTTGGTCTAAACATGATGAATACGTGTTCTTCTCACGCGTCAAACATTTCTATTGGGATGACCCTGACTTATTTAAGATATGTGCTGATCAAGTAATCAGATGATGTGTCCCCGAGAGTAAGTTTCATAGCATCTTATCGTTTTGCCACTCTCAGGCCTGTGGTGGACACTTCGGGGGAAAGAAAACTGCTGTCAAAGTGCTTCAAAGCAGTTTTTATTGACCAACTTTATTCAAAGACGCCTATGCTTATTGTCAATCTTGTGATTGGTGTCAAAAATTTGGAACTTTGTCTAAAAGAGATATAATGCCCTTACAATCCATTTTAATTGTTGAGTTATTTGACGTTTGGGGCGTCGATTTTATGGGACCTTTTTCACCATCTTTTGGTCATATATATATTCTCGTTGCTGTGGATTACGTGTCTAAGTAGATTGAAGTTGTTGCCCCTAAGACCAATGACCATAGAGTTGTGCTAGAATTTCTGAAATCTAATATTTTTAGTAGGTTTGGAACTCCTCGGGCTATTATTAGTGACGGCGGTTCTCATTTTTGTAACAGGTCTTTTGAGGTGCTTCTCAAGAAATACTCTGTCACCCACAAGCATGGAAAATCGTCTCGCCGATATATCGGCGATATATCGTCGATATATCGGTATCGGGCCTAAACCGATACATCGATACCCATCAATATCGTTTTTTAAAAAAATTCTAAATATCGCCGATATATCGGTTTCGGACCGATATATCAGTATTTTTTGAATTAAAAAATTATTTTTCAATTTTTTTTTTTTGAAAAACAAAACTTTTCATGTTTGTTTTCTATCCTAATAGGCATATTTTGAAATTTATTCTTTGTTTAAATTAGTATAACTCATTTTAGAAGTTAGATTATGAAAATATACGGTAAAAACTAGTTTTTGACTACCGATATTTTTTTACATAATATCTCCGATATATCTTCGATATATCTCCGATATTTCGTCTCTTTGGCCGACCGATATTTTACCGATATCCGATACGACATTCCATAGCCATATTCCCCTTTCTCCTTAGACCTAGCTGCCATTCGGACAGTCAAGTCCGTACGTAAATGCTCATCATTTCGTTGGCATTGTTAACGGCTTACTTAAGCGGCTCAGTTCAAAAGCCTCTCTGCTTCCACTTCCCATTTCTCCAAGGCATGGAAAATCGTCTCGCCGATATATTGGTATCGGGCCTAAACCGATACATCGATACCCATCAATATCGTTTTTTTAAAAAATTCCAAATATCGGCGATATAGTTTCGGTATTTTTTGAATTAAAAAATTATTTTTTAAAAAAAAATTCAAATTTTTTTTTAAAATTTTTTTTCATGTTTGTTTTCTATCCTAATAGGCATATTTTGAAATTTATTCTTTGTTTAAATTAGTATAACTCATTTTAGAAGTTAGATTGTGAAAATATACGGTAAAAACTAGTTTTTGACTACCGATATTTTTTTACACAATATATCCGATATTTCGTCTCTTTGGCCGACCGATATTTTACCGATATCCGATACGACATTCCATGCCCACAAGGTCGCCACTCCATATCATCCTCAGACAAGCGGCCAAGTGGAGGTCTCAAATCGCCAAATCAAGCAGATTCTGGAGAAGTCGATTCATCCCGATAGAAAGGATTAGTCCTTACGAGTGCATGATGCGTTATGGGCTTACCGGACAGCGTTCAAGACTCCTATTGGCATGTCTCCTTACAGATTGGTATACGACAAAGCTTGCCATTTACCTGTGGAGTTGGAACACCGGGCTTATTGGGCTATTAAAGCTTATAACTTTGATATGGATAAAGCCGGTGAACAGTAGAAACTTCAACTAAGTGAGCTAGAGGAGATGCGCTATGAGGCCTATGAGAATGCCAAGTTATAGAAAATGAGGACTAAAGCTATCCATGACAAGATGATTTCCAACAAGTCCTTTGTTCTTGATCAGAATGTACTACTTTACAACTCTAGGTTGCACTTATTCCTTGGGAAGCTCTGATCTCGGTGGTATGGCCCATTCATTTGAAACAAGTCCCCATGGGGCTATTGAGATCTGCAATCCAAACGATGGGAGTACATTCAAAGTCAATGGCCACCGATTGAAACCCTATCTAGGGGCTACAACAGACATGGATGTAATGATTGTTTACTTGGATGATCCCGACTCTATAGCATGAACGTTGCTCAGTCTGACTGAAGACGTTAAACTTAGCACTTGGTGGGAGGCAACCCACGTATTCAGGTGTATTCTCTCATTTTTCTTCTCCTTATTGTTATGCTTTCATTGTCATTGTGTTTATTTTTATTTTACATCGAGGACAATGTACATAATAGGTTTAAGGGAGATGATATCACTTGAGGATAGATTTTTTTATTGAAAAAAAAATAGTAGAGATACGATCGATCGGACATAAACAATTGATCTCCATGCAATCGACGCCTTATATGGACGATCGATCGCCAGGCAATACACTAACGCCGTTCATCTATGATATGAAAGGCGCCATTTCGCATTTTATAAAGCGATCAATCGGATTGTTGCGCGATCGATCGCGGGTCGTCTTCCTTGCGCTTTAAGTTCCAGCACCCGTGGCAAGAGAAACCTATTTCCGCTCGCCGCCTCCATTTCTGACCCCGTTTTGGACTGAAACTCCGCCCCCGAAGTATTTTTACATGTAGATTCCAGATTCAGTGCGGTTTTCACGATTTCCCTCTCCTTTCCTCACAATCACTCATTTTTCTTCCGGTAAGCCGAAACTCAAAAGCTTGATTTTTCTTGATTTCAGGTAGTTATTTTTTAAATTAGTCTCCTGCATGCTCTTATATTGACTATTGCGATGATTATGCATGAATTTCCGCTTTTGATTCTTCGATTTTAGGCATTTTCCCTAATTTTTAGGATGTGTGTTCATATTGTGAACAGTGTTATGTTAAAAAAAAAATTCGAAAATTGTGAAGTGGATTTGTTGTTTGTGTCATCTACTGTTACATGACTGTTGTGATGATGAAGCTTAAAGTTACATGCTGGAAAAGTGTACTTTGCTATGATTTTTATTATTATCTTTGGTTTTCAGGTACAATGCCTCAGAAGACGGTCACTCAGAAACGCCACAGGGGTGAAGCGTCTACGTCACGCCCTGTTTCGTCCACTCCTGCACCTGAGACTCCTCCACAGCCTCGACTGATTCAGTATGAGAGACAGGTCATCCTTAACCCCTACATTCCCGATCTTCCGACGCAAAGATGGATCGAGGTCCGGCCGGACTGGGTGCAGTATTTCACCCACATCGCTGAGAAGAGACAGAATGTACATCCAATGGTGCATGAGGATCCGGTCTGGGAATTTTATACGAATGGCACCATAGAAGATAGCGAGGATCCAGAACGGGTGGCCATCCAGAGTGTAGTATGTGACACTCCTGTCTGGGTCCGAGTCACCGAGATTGCGAGTGCCATGGGGTGCGAACGAGGTACTATTCATCATCCCGATTTTGATGGGTATAAGTTTCCAGTCTTCCGCAACGTCACAGGTCGGAGGTCGAGGTGTTGACGAGGATGTTGCGGCAGAACCCCTCCTCATGGGAGTATGGAAAATTATCTCGCCGATATATCGGCGATATATCGGTATCGGGCCCAAACCGATACATCGATACCAACTAGTATCGGTTTGTTAAAAAAATATTTTAAAAAAAAACTTTCATGTTTGTTTTATCCTAATATGCCTTTTTATGCATATTTTGAAATTTATTCTTTGTTTAAATTAGTATAACTCATTTTAGAAGTTAGATTGTGAAAATATACAGTAAAAACTAGTTTTTGACGACCGATATTTTTTTACACAATATCTCCGATATTTCATCTCTTTGGCCGACCGATATTTTACCAATATCCGATACGACATTCCATGCATGGGAGGTGCCGTCTGGGAAGTGGTGGCCATTTTTCGACAGTGGGTGGAGCCTGGAGGGGCAGAGCTTCACCGCCGAGCGTGGTGAAATTCATAAGCGTGGAGAGGGAGGTACAATGATATGCAGTACTTTTAAGAACAATGCCAGTTCTGACCATGGAAAACGTCTCGCCGATATATCGGTATCGGGCCTAAACCGATACATCGATACCAATTAATATCGTTTTTTCAAAAAATTCCAAATATCGCCGATATATCGGTTTCGGACTGATATATCGGTATTTTTTGAATTAAAATTTTTTAAAAAAAAAAATTTCAAAATTTTTTTTTTGAAAAAAAACCTTTCATGTTTGTTTTCTATCCTAATAGGCATATTTTGAAATTTATTCTTTGTTTAAATTAGTATAACTTATTTTAGAAGTTAGATTGTAAAAATATACGGTAAAAACTAGTTTTTGACTACAGATATTTTTTTTACACAATATCTCTGATATATCTCCGATATTTCGTCTCTGCCGACCGATATCCGATACGACATTCCATGGTTCTGACTTCTGAGTGGGCATGAGGCCATCACATCCAATGTTGCATATAATGTTAATATGCATATCCTTCCAAACATGGTTAATATATAGCAATGTAAGATTTGCATGAGGCCATCACTACCAATCGTCCATGTAATTTTGACATGCATATCCTTCCAACATGGTTAGTATCTAGCAGTGCAAAATCTGAGTGGGCACGAGGCCATCACTTGCAATCTTCCATCACTTCTAGTCCTTTTTTGGCATATTTTCACTACTTCAGGGGCTTGCTCAAAATACTCAACCTGCAGTCTCATCTTTGTTGGTATGTATCTTGAGTTGCTGATTTCTTCTGAGGAAACAGAGATGGGTCTTCAGTTGAAAAGCACGGGATGCCAAGCAGCATGTCTATTCCATGCTTTTGTAGCCGGTTTCTAGGAGGCACTGTTCACACTTCTATATTTCTTCCCCCCAAGTAAAAGCCTAGACCCTGCATAACGTGAGGCCCCCATCTGAAGAAGGAGACTTCCCTCTGCTTGTATTCCTGCATGGCTACCTTCTCTACAACTCCTTCTACTCTCATCTCCTCAAGCACATCGCCTCTCACGGGTTCATTGTTGTTGCCCCTCAAGTTAATTCTCTACTATCTTTTGTGCCTCTCATGCTTATATTACTCCATAATATACTTTTCTAGACTTCCTTTTTATTATGCATATATCCAAGTTCCAACACAGTGGAATAAACTATATAGATATAATTGCAAGTAAAGAATCCATCAAGTTAGCTTAATCTCAGGTTTTGCTAGTCTACATAGTTGAAATTCCTATCACTAATCAGAAATTGGTAAACCAGATTTATATTGAGTAGTACTCCTTCCGTCCAGAATTATTATCACCATAAGTTTTTTTAAAACGAACTAATTTTAGTTCATTTTGAAAAGCATTAAGGTGACAATAATCCTGGAGGGAGGGAGCATACAACTACAATCATCAAGAACTTGATCATAAGGCTGTACTTTCTCTTTGCCATAAGTATAAACTTGCAACCAGTATCCGATATATGGAGGCATGGAAAAGGAGAAGGCCATTTAGAACATGATATCCAACCTACAAAATATCGATATGCGATCCCAATATTCCTAAAGAAGGAAAATAGCGAACTTAACCACATTATAAAACAATGCTACTTGTAATACAGATCATTATAAAACTGGAGCAATATTAACAAACAATTTAGGTGAATTACTATCAATGTATACCGAAATAAGATAAATTGAATGTCATTTGGCTGTTAGTGGGGATGTTCTGAGAATGTTCGTCAATAATAGAAACTAGAAAGTGAACATGGTCATGAACGCAGGGTCATTCAGATGTCTGCCACTTTTTCATTTTTGCAAGTCATATATTGAGCATTAAGGTTTAAAATTGTAAACTATTCAACTGACATCCTGTATGGCGAATGTTGTACAGTTATACCAAATTGCTGGACCAGACTCTGGTGCGGAGATCGTTGATGCAGCTGCAGTTGCAGATTGGCTAATGCATGGGCTCGGCCTTGTGCTTCCCACAAATGTCCGCCCTCTTGTAACCAAAGTGGGGTTGGCAGGTCATAGCCGTGGGGTAAGGTAGCATTTGCCCTTGCCATTGGCCATGGGAAGACTTCACTTAAGTTTTCAGCACTGATCGGCATAGACCCAGTTGACGGAATGGACAAAGGGAAACAAACCCCACCCAACATCTTAACGTACATTCCGAGATCTTTCCATCTGAATATGGCAGTTTTGATAATTGGTTCAGGTCTAGGGGAAGTGAAGAGGAACCCTTTATTCCCTCCTTGTGCTCCAAAAGGAGTGAACCATGAGGATTTCTACAGTGAATGTAGCCCCCCTGCATGTTACTTTGTGGCTAAGGACTATGGACATATGGACATGTTGGATGATGAGACCAAAGGGCTTAGGGGAAAGGCTACCTACTGTCTTTGTAAAAATGGAGAATCAAGGAAGCCTATGAGAAGTTTTGTTGGAGGGGTTGTGGTGGCTTTCATGAAAGCTTACTTGCTGGGTGATAATGGAGATCTGATGTATCTGAGGGGAGATCCTGATTGTGCACCTTTGAAGCTTAAAAGTGTTGAGTTCCTCATGTGAACTCTTTTTGTATAGCAAGTGTTCTATATGTATACTACTAAACATCTTCAGAGTCAGCAAAGTACTTTTGAAGACCATAATCCTAGTTTTACTTTGAGAATTACTGTCGCAGAGTGTCTGCACTGACAATTCTCTGAATTTAGGTCATCTTTTTTTCAGTTTGAGCATTGGAATTGTGCTAGCTTGCAAAAGGTGCAATACTTGAGATGAATTAGCTGGGTTGTGAGTGGGATTTCCATGTAAATATTAAGAACGGGAAACTAATAAAAACTTTGAATTTTTTTATTGCGGATAGTGTAATGTGATTATCAAGAAGTTATGTTCAGCTCGAACTTCACTTGAGACTAAGTTAAAGCCGAACCCAACATAAGAGGAGTCAAGTGGAGCCTGCTGGACTTCTTAGCACCCCTACCAGCATCTTGATGCCATTATTAAGAAGGCTGGATATCCTTTGCATTTAATCACAGAGGTTTAGCATTCCCATCCTGGTACTTTACGAAATAGAAAAGCTGAAGGACTTCTGTAGAATGTCAAAAGTTCCAGGGACACGCATGCCCTTGAAGATACATTGATGTCCTTCTGTACAATTGTCTCAGAAAATATGCACAACGTACACTCAATGTTTGTTGTGAACCACATGAACCTGGCCTGACCCAACCTGGCCTAAGGTTTGCTTGTTCAACACTTCCAATTAATAGGATCCGGTCTTGATCGGATCCTGATGAACTCTAGGTTCAATCTCGAAGGAGAAACAGAAATTTGGTCCAAAAATGCAATTTGTATTGATGAAATTATGAGATTACACTTTTGATTTTCTGATTACAAGAACAGAGGAAGAACAGTGGAAAACATAGCAATGGAACAAACTAAAAGAAACATAAAACTCACTAAATCCACGATGAGGCGACGTCCAAATCCATGGTCGTCTAGTTGGATCGAAATCAAACTCTCTTTCAGCAATTTTCAATCCCCCCAAAATGGATTAGAAACTCTGTATTTATAGACAGACAGTTAAGTCTGTTATTTCCCGCCAGTCGATTTGAAACACCACTTGAAATGACTTAGTTACCCCTGTCGTTAAGTAATGCGCAAGTGTTTGTGGAAATGCTTCAAAGAGCTGGCTGCATTAGGACTCCCCTGCTTGAAAGAAACTCGTCCTCGAGTTGTCTTCAGAAAGCTCAGGTAAGGGAGGATAATAGGGACTCAAATCAGCAACGTTGAAAGAATTTGATATAGCGAAATTGGAAGGAAGATCTACAATGTATGCATTCGAACCGATTTTCTTAAGAATCTGAAAAGGTCCAAATCGACGAGGTGCAAGTTTGGAATATTGGCCAAATAGGAAATAGTTCCTTTCTGAGGTGTACCATTACATAATCACCAACCTCATAATGTTGTTCTCGCTGATGCTTATCAGCATCAGATTTGTAATGAGTTGTAGTGAATGAGTTGGGCTTTGTCTGATTGGTGTATCTTCTGTAAACAGTCCAAAGTTTCCAGAGCTGAAGGATGCTCACCAGGTGATTTGAGAATTAATGGCAAATCAAGTGAATGGTGAGGATTGTGGCCATACATGATACACCACCTATAACACCCAAAAAATTAGTACGTTAACTAAAAGTTTCTATTTTAGGAAACTGTTTTAAAATAAGAAAGTTTTGTTGCCTGATGTAATTTTTGGTTGTGCGATGTGCTTTGATGTGTTACTTGACTTTTATGATGTGGTATAAATTGACAATTGCATAGCTAATCATGGCAGAGCACCAGGACGCGGGGTTGGTCCTGGCGCTGGGCACAACCTGGCACTGAGACCAACTTGGCGCCAAGGTCTAAGAACACCTGACGCCAGGAGTGGGGCCAGGCGCTAGAGCATGTGTTTAGTAAATGAGACTCATGTGAATTTCATAATTAGTAAGTTGATTTTGGTTTTGTTGCGTGGTTCGTGGTCTACGCGAGATAGTGTAACAAATAGTGCAACCGCGGGACATTAGAGACATGTGCGTGAAGGACTCAAGCCTAGACGCAAAGGGCCTGGGCGCATAGCCACGTGACACTGGCCCAGGGGTGATTTATGAACGTGGATGACATGGCATGGAGTGATCTCGAGTCGGTTGGAGTGAATCTTGGTGCAAATCTACGGTTTAACCTAATCGCGGTAAATAAGGTAAGTATCGCGGAGGATTAGAAGGTTATCGGTTCAATTGAGATAATTATGGAGAATAAATCTTAACAAATCGGAAGTGATTAGATCACCTCTTATGAGCCAATAGGAAGGCGGCGTCTTGTGTAAGTGGGAGTCCTATTGGATGGCTCATATTTGGTAGTTTCCTAGTTGTGTAGGGAATTGGATTTGATAAGGAAGTATCCTAACCAAGAAGATTGCAAACCTATCTAATTATGAGATTAGCATGTTGAGCATCCTAATCTTATTTGAAGGAAGAATTCTTATTGGTTAATGAAGATTTGGGATTAGGAAAGTATTAGATTATGAGTGATCCTAATTGGAGTAGGCATTGGCTATATAAACCAATGAGGAGGCCGGCCCAAGCTTTGCACGCCAAAGCTTTGTGTCGACTTGTGCAAACCCTAGTCTCTTCTCCCCTTCCTTGCCACCAATTCCAGCAACCTTACATCTCTTCTCTTAACCTCTATTCTTGTGTGATCGAAGGTGTGGAAGCGCCGTTGCGAAGGAGAAGGAAAGAGCTACGCGTAGAGGTGTATTTCGCATACATCTAAGTGGTAGGATGATTTTTCCTAACCAATCTGATTTAAACTCTTTTGCTTCATTCTTATTATGATTATTTGATGATCCTATTGATGTTATCTCAGTGATAAGGTTGTATTAATATTTGATTCATGAGAGATTCCTTGTTGTTTATCAAGTAAGAGTATCTTTGTTGATATATCTCATTTAATGCTTCGTGTTACTGCATACATGCTTACTTTTTATGGAAATATCGGTATGGTCATCTCTTGAACGGTGGAAGTCATAAAATTCTCTTCTTTATTCTGTAATGTTCTGTTTTAATCGTCCTATATAGTTAATGGATGTATTATTAATGTTAAAAAGCTTCATTAGATCAATGGTGATGCCTTGAGACTAGCTTAAGGTTTTTAACAGCAATTAAAGTCATGAAATCACTAAAATCCAGAAAGTACTAGAGTCTATAATTACTCTAGGAGGGGATTAGTTAAGGGTATTAAGGTCATATTATCATGATTAATGAGTATTAATATGAGATTACTTAATATAAGCAAGTAATATCTTCTCGGCCAGAACTATTCCTATGCCGACAGTGCTCAGTATAAAAATTATAACTAAATGTACAAAAATAATAAAAATACATAGTGGGGTTATAAACTAGACTCATAGGAC
This sequence comes from Houttuynia cordata, assembly GCA_039654745.1. Taxonomy (NCBI): domain Eukaryota; kingdom Viridiplantae; phylum Streptophyta; class Magnoliopsida; order Piperales; family Saururaceae; genus Houttuynia; species Houttuynia cordata. The sequence goes on along the minus strand of CM077502.1, from coordinate 46,927,411 downwards.
TATCTGTTGTATAAATTTCAGAGTCAGAGTCCTTCTGTGTTGACAGTGGGGTCAGTCGTAAGTGGGCTGTACAGTATAAGACAATTTACTGGAATTAGGGTTTTAAAGCACTAATAAGTACTATTACTCATAATATGATGTAATCGGATCAAAATAATACTAATACAGTATAGTAAGACCTCTTAATGGCTACTGCAGTAAGTAAGGGAGTACAAAATATTTAGACGTTGGAAAGAGTCAGTGTACCTTGGAGTCAAGACAGTTATTGCTTCCTTTGAACAGCGTGGAGTCGGTTTGAGTATCTAATTAGAGATCAAACCTTCCTAAAACCATCTTGATATTAAGGATAATACAATTCCAGACCTAGAGATGTTCCTATCAAAGGTAAAACTATGATGCATGATGTGTGATCGATGAGTAAAATTCATTAATACTCCTACAGTGAGTCATCCATTGGCCAAAATTTGAAATCTCATTCGTGTTCTTACGATGAACTTTGTGCTACTGAGAGCAATTATACATTATACTCAAGAGAGTGAGTCATATATTATTGAGAGACCTTGATGATCCATTTCATACTCCATGAGTGAGAGTTACCTATTCTCAGAAAGATGAGACCTATGCTTTTGTTGAACCATTGTCCAGTTCGACATTGACCTATTCCTCTACTAAGAGTTCTTTTTTGAAAGATCTCCTGGTGGAATCATAATATGCTCACAAGCCATTGCTAAATCCATGGTGATCTCTAATATTTATGAAACGTGGTTTCCTTATTGCCCGAAGGGAGGCAAATATGTACGTTTAGACTGGTTGACATTATGGAAGGTCTTCAATCTCCGCTCATCGTGTCCGTAAACACGGATGGGGCCAGCATGCCTAGACGTGTGGCTAGGTTCCGAAGGGAGAACATCTAGGATGCTCTGGTATATTTTACCACACGGGATTGGTAAATTCAATGAGCAGAAATTGTAACTCCTTGCACTATGGATGCCTGGAGCCTTTGGTATTTTGACCATTATCTCCTTACACCGGTATTTGTTTGGAGTCTTATTAATATTATTTTTCCCTATACGTGTGCATTGGGACTGTTATTATTTGACCTTTTTGTTCAGGTAATGTAAACTTCTGATTGGTCTTTCAGAGAGTGTTTATTCCTGGTTATCTGAGTGATCTATTCTTCATATCCTATTTTGTCTTCCTGGTGAGTTTTTACATCCTACATCCTATGATGTAGGACTTTAAGGATCAGTAATTCAAGACTTTGCAGCTCGAAAAGGTGAAGCGGATGTGTGGAGGACGTTTATGAAGAAGTGCTGTTATTTATCGTATTTCTTTTGTTAGAACTTTATTAGTATTTGCCAGTGTGTGCCTTGAATTGATGCTTTGTTTTATTGACAGTTTTTAATTTATATGCTGTAATAATTTAAGTATGTACCATTTGTTACATTGACAATGTTATTTGAGATTGAATGAAGGATTTCTTAGTTCTATATTTCTGAGTTTTGTTCATGAGTTCCTGGTGATGTCGATTACACGTTCTTTCGTGACGATGTAATTGACCCATGTGTGATCGAGTATCCGGTCGCGTCCCAGGGTTCCTACCTCGGCTTTGATTTGGTTTATGTAAGGCTTTCGCACTCCGATCGAGGTCAGGGATTTTGGGGTGTGACACCACCTGAAAGAGAGTATAACCAATTGCTCTACTGGTGGAAGAGTTGTAAGCATACACAGCCTGAGAAAGACAGATATCTCATTGCTTAGGGTGAGAACTAGTAATGTTTCTCAAAATATTTCCAAGAACTCAATTTATCACTTCAGTCTAACCATCTATTTGAAGATGACCGGTGGTATTAAACTTCAAATTAGTGTTCAATCGATGCCAGAGAGTTCCAAAAGTGGCTGAGAAAACGAGCGTCTCTATCTGAAGTGATGGAAAGAGGTATAGCCGAATTACTTCTCGAAAGAATAAAATAGTCACCTTGGTTGCATTTATAGTTTTGGAACATGCAATAAAGTGACTCATTTTAGATAATCAATCGACGACAACAAATATGGAGTCTACACCCCTCTTAGTTTTTGGAAGACCTAAAATAAAATCCATGGTAAGATCTTCCCAAGGACCTGTTGGAATTGGAAGAGGTGAATAGAGTTCTGTATTATTAGTTGTTCCCTTGAATTGTTGACACATAATACAGTTTTTAATCACCTTGATGACATCTATGCGACAATGAGGCCAATAGATTTTGGACAAAACAAGGGCTAAAATCTTATCTTGGCCAAAATGGCCTCCGAGACCTCCCTGATGTAACTCAAGAATTAACTTGATTCTCAAAGAGCTAGCTAGAATACAAAGAGCATATCCTTTGAATAGGAAACCATCATATATAATGAAATCATCATATCTAGAATTGTACTGCTGACAAGCTTCCCATATTGTTTTGAAATCTGTATCAGTGGCAGAGTTTTTTGAAACAGTCAAATCCAAAGATCTGTGCTTGTAAACGATTGAATAATACATGTTTTCAACTGCGAGCATCAACAACTGTGTTTGAATGGCCAGCTTTATGTTCGATGACAAAGTTATACTCTTGTAATTCAGTAACCTATTTGGCATGTATCCTATCCAATTTGGTTTGACCTTGAAGATATTTCAATGCTTGATAATCTGTATGGACAATGAACTCCTTATGAATCAGATAATGTCTCCAATGTTTAAGAGACTGAATAAGAGCAAACAATTCAAGTTTATAAGTAGACCACTGAGATTGTGAAAAAGAAAGTTTTTCATTGTAATATGCAATTGGTCTGTTTCTTGGGTTAAAATTGCTCCAATACCAAGAGTTGATGCATCACAGTCTAATTTGGAGAGCTTATCAAAACTAGGTAATGCTAACACAAGGGCATAACTGAGTTTTTGCTTCAATAACTCAAAGCTGTTTTTAGTGGTTTCAGTCCATCGGAATTTATCTTTCTTAAGACAATCAGTGAAAGGTGTTGCTATAATGCTGAAATCACGGATAAATCTTCTATAAAAAGAAGCTAATCCTAAGAAGCTGCGAAGCTGAGATACAGTTGTAGGGGTAGCCCAATTCTGTATTACTATCTTTTTGTTGTCCACATGAATACCAATGTCAATGTTGATATAGCCAAGAAAATTCAATTTAGAAGTCACAAAATAGCATTTCTGAATGTTCAAAAACAGAACATTATCCTTCAGTACTTCAAAAATACCCTTTAGATGACTTAATTGATCTTAAAGATCCTTGTTGTATATTAAGATATCATCAAAATATACTACTGCACATTTGCCCAAGAATGGTTTTAATACTTGATTCATCAATCTCATAAAAGTGCTAGGTGCATTGGATAAACCAAATTGCATAACCAACCATTCGTAGAGACCTTCTTTGGATTTGAAAGCAGTTTTCCATTCATCTCCTGGTTTGATACGAATCTGGTGATATCCACTTTTAAGATCCAGTTTAGAAAAGACTTTAGCTCCTTCCAATGAATCCAGCATGTCATCCAATATGGGAATAAAAAAACTATACTTTATGGTAATCTTATTCACTGCTCGACTGTCAATACACATTCTCCAGGTTCCATCTTTCTTGGGAACCAACAAAGAGGGTATTGCGCAAGGGCTTAAACTCTCCCAGATTAGTCCCTTAGCCAACAGCTCATCAATCTGCTCCTGTAAAATAGCATGTTCTTTTGGACTCATACGGTAATGTGGAAGATTTAGAATAGTTGATCAAGGAATGAAATCTATAACATGTTGTATATTACGCATGGGTGGTAAATAATGGAAATTCTCAGGCATAAGACACTGATATTTGTCTAAAAGAATTTGAATGCCGGGAGGAATTTTTGTTTGGACAGGACTGAATATGAAACCAAAACTGTTACTATAGCCAAAACTAGATCAACCTGCTTCAAAGTCTTCCCTATATTTTGAAGCAAAATAAATTGTTTTGAAGGATAAGACTATGAAGTAAGTTTAGATTTGGAAATAGAGGAGGAGGCTACAGGTAGGTTACTGATCTTTGGTTCAGGAGCAGTAAAATAAACAGTCTTAACAGTGGCTAAAATCAGTTTAGGTTTGAGAACAATTTTGACTTCGTCATGATAAAAGGTATATGTGTTCAGTCTGCCATTATGTATGGCTTCTACATCGAACTGCCAAGGTCTTCCCAACAAAATTTGACATGCAGACATATCTAACACATCACAGGTAAGAATAGTTTTGTAGTGTTTTCCAATGGAGAAAGGAAACTTACAAGTTTCTGATACTATAATTTGTCCAACATCCTTAATTCAACCAAATTTGTAAGGTTTAGGATGCTTTTCAGTAGGCAAGTGCAGCTTTTCCACCATAGTTCTGGCTATAATATTTTCAGAGCTTCCTCCATCAATTATAACACTACAAACTTTATGATTAACTGTTCCTTGGATTCGAAAGATGTTAGGCCTCTATATTTGATCCTCAGAAACCACTGAACATAGCAATCATTGGACCACCATAATCTGATATTGTTCTTCCCAATTGACACCTTCATCTCCAGTTTCTTCAATGACATTCTCCTCAATAGGTATAGATTGGTTATCTGAGTTCCAAATTGTAGATGTAGTATTTATGTTTTGTTGATCCCTAAGAGGACATTTGTTAGATGTGTGTCCAGGTTGTTGACATCTATAGCAAAGCTTTGGAGTAGGATAAGCATAGGGATTTGGGGTTGATACTGCAGCAGAAACAAGAGTATTGGACTTATTTGCTATAGCTACATTTCCTGATTTGAACCTTTTGGATATATTTTGATCAACTTCACTGGTTTTCTATCGACTGTTACTGCATGTTTCATAAGTTGATCTGGAGAAAGAATAACCTCTGGTAGTAGATTGAGAAGATAGGGATTCATGCCGAAAAGCTGCTTGCACAGATTCAATGAAAGCATGTAGTGTCTGGTTGGCTAATTTCAGTTGTACTTCATGTTTTAATCCACTAGTAAATCTAACAATTTTTTTATCTTCAGATTCTTGCAGATTATCTCTGGCAGATAGTCTTTGAAACTCAGTTAGATAATCAGACACTGACCAATTTCCTTGTCTACAATCTTGCAGCTGTCTATATAAAATCTGCTCAAAATTCAATGGTAAAAATCTACTTCTCATCATATTTTTCATTTGAGTCCAGGACTGTATCGGATATTTACCATTTTGAATTTGTTGCCGCCAAGTAGCAGCTCCCCCTTTCAATTTACAGGAGACCAATTTTACTTTAAAATCTTCAGGAACTTCCATGCAAGTAAAATAGATATCAACTTCATAAAGCCAGTCTAAAAATTCTTTTACATTGATTTGTCCACTGTAGATAGGTAGATCCAATTTAGGACAAGATCGATATTGATCATTATGCATACCTCTTTGATCAAATTGAACAAACCGGAGCAACTTCTTTTTCATCTTCACTAGAATAGCTACCTCCTGTGTTTGGAATAGATCTATACTGCCGATTAGGGCTCATGGAAGAGGAAATGGGAATTCCATTATTCATCCAAAAATTTCGGAGAGGCTGAGCTCGATTCAGATCTAGATTTTGTGGAGTTCCAAAATTTGCATTCAGTAATTGCATTTGCTGAAGGAGCTATTGCATCATTTGTAACATCTGCTGTTGAACTGATGCATTATCACCAAAATCGTCGATAGCCATGGAAGACAATCAGATGTTGCTTTGATACCGCTTGATGAACTCTACGTTTAATCTCGAAGGAGAAACAAAAATTTGGTTCAAAAATGCAATTTATATTGATGAAATTCTGAGATTACACTTTTGGTTTTCTGATTACAAGAACAGAGGAAGAACAATGGAAAATAGAGCAATGGAACAAACTAAAAGAAATAGAAAACTCACTGAATCCACAGTGAGGCGAAGTCCAAATCCATGGTCGTCTGGTTGGATCGAAATCAGATTCTCTTTCAGCAATTTTCAATCCCCCCAAAATAGATTAGAAACTTTGTATTTATAGACAGACAGTTAATTATGTTATTTCCTGCCAATTGATTTAAAATACCACTTGAAATAACTTAGTTGCCCCTATCATTAAGTAATGTGCAAGTGTTTGTGGAAATGCTTCAAAGAGCTGGCTGCATCAGATCCTCATAAGGTTAAGCCTTTAAGCTCGATGACGACCTGACCCTATCTAAGAAGACCAAAGTTTCTAATCCCCCCAAAATAGATTAGAAACTTTGTATTTATAGACAGACAGTTAATTATGTTATTTCCTGCCAATTGATTTAAAATACCACTTGAAATAACTTAGTTGCCCCTATCATTAAGTAATGTGCAAGTGTTTGTGGAAATGCTTCAAAGAGCTGGCTGCATCAGATCCTCATAAGGTTAAGCCTTTGAGCTCGATGACGACCTGACCCTATCTAAGAAGACCAAAGTAGGGTTAGGGTTTTGCGTGTTTATCCCTTTTAATTAATAAGATTTGGTTAAGATCAAGGCCGATCCAGCCCTTTTGGAAAGTAAAAACACTTCAGTGCACGCGTCCATATGTGCAAATGAGGGGGGGGGGGGACTCATTTATATCCGTATACCATGTCTCCATCTCAGCCGTTCTTTTTCTCATTATATCTCCACCATCGATTGTAGATAAGCTCTCTAGAAGCTCCTGGCAGCCTCCAAGGACACCCACGGTCTGTACACGTGTCACTGTAATGTTAGACATTTCCTTGTACATGTGTCACTATCCTTAGTACTCTATTATTGCTACGCGGGCCCTATTCTTCTGTGGATGCTTTTGGTCTTTCCAAAGCTTTTACCATCATATGAGCTTGTCATCGTCAGTGACTTCACGAAAGATGCAAAGCAGGGGTTCATTTATCGATTATCACGATGGATTCTTGTTAATGTTACCAGCATAATGTTTTTCATAGATACGATCACAATAGTTGACTACAACATTGGGAGTAAATAATTACTTTTCACATCCTGTTTTGCTCATCATGCACCATTTCGCTTTCCACCTTCATTTTTTTTTAACCTTTTAGGTACACACCCTCAAACGCTGTACCTCTGTCACAAAATTAATTTGGCTTTTGTTCGGCTTTGGGGTTAATTCGGTTCAATTCGAATAAGTTTGGGAAAGAAAACTTGACACTAAAGTGAAGGCATAATTAATGATAGGGAAACGATATTTGTACAGCAGATTCCTACACATTTCCATACACAGTTGATGTGTATGGAAATGAGTGGGTGAACTGATGTGAGTGTAGGAATCTGCTGTAGGGTTATCACTGTCCTTAATGATACAAGAATAAATATAATAAGTATCCAATCTAATAAAAATAGTAAAATATTTCATTCAACTAGAGCAAGATTTATATAATGTAAGACGCAAAGAGTAAACAACAAGTCACAACTCATAGAGGTCTGTACATATGACCTGGCGCCCAACTATAGATTTCTCATATTACCCGAAATCAGTTGCTTTCTTCCATATGAGAGTTTTTTCCATATTACCTGGCGCTAACTTTTGTTTTCCCATATTACCTGGTTTTTTCAGTGAAATCCCATATGGCCATGAATCGACACCTAAAGTACCGAAAATGCCCTTCTTTTACGTTTTTCATGCATTTTGTATCCTAAAATACCTGGTTCTTCACAAAATACTTCATTCTTCACAAAATTAGCGATTTACAAGAGCATCCAGTTGGGGAATAAGACATTCCGGCGAAGGTCCGTCCATCATCGCGATTCAAATCACCGCTGGCGTCGTCCAACTCGAAAAAAATAAAATTTCATGCCGAAAAACAACAAAATCAGAGGGAAAGACGAGAAAAAAATATATGATGAAGGGATTTTAATGTAAAAGCAGCGGTGAAGCCCGCCCAACTACAAAAATTAAGATCTATATATAAAGAAACATATATAAAAGTCATCAATTGGTGTTCGACCACTCTTGGATATGAAATAAGAGAATAAAAATGGGCAAAAATGTGAAATACTTGCCGGCGAGCGACAAGTTTAATTTTTATATCTTTCTGTGATCCTCATGAGGTAGAAGAGGAAAAATGAGGAAGAACGCAAAAAGTTAGGCAAAAATGGATGAAAAATGAGCAAGTTATGACATTTTGAAGATTGTCATCTTATCGTGTAGGATATACACGACTTGGGTATTTATCATGTATACGACATACACGATAAATACCCAAGTCGTGTATATCCTACATGATAAAATGACAATCTTCAAAATGTCATAACTCGCTCATTTTTTATCCGTTTTTGCCCATTTTTTTGTGTTCTTCCTCATTTTTCCTCCTCTTCCACCTCATTAAGATATAGTAGGTAGAGAAAAGAAGAAAAAATAAGAATAAAGAAGAAAGTAAAAGCATTCCCACGTTCGGAGCTTCGCCGCACCACCTACGGTAAAAAAAAACTATGATTAAAAGATTTTGATGTAAGAGCAGCGGGGAAGCCCACCCAACTATAAAAATTGAGATCTACATGTAAAGAAACACATATAAAGGTCACCCATCGGTGTTCGACCGCTCCTGGACATGAAATAAGAGGATAAAAATAGGCAAAAACGTGAAATACTCGCCGGCGAGAGACAAGTTCAATTTATATATCTTTCTGTGATCCTAATGAGGTGGAAGAGGAGGAAAAATGAGGAAGAACACAAAAAAATGGTAAAAAATGGATGAAAAATGAGCTAGTTATGACATTTTGAAGATTGTCATTTTATCGTGTAGGATATACACGACTTGAGTATTTATCGTGTATATGACGTATATCCTACATGATAAAATGACAATCTTCAAAATGTCATAACTCGCTCATTTTTTATCCATTTTTGCCCATTTTTTTTGCGTTCTTCCTCATTTCTCCTCCTCTTCTACCTCATTAAGATCACAGAAAGATATATAAATTGAACTTGTCGCTCTCTGGCGAGTATTTCACGCTTTTGCCCATTTTTATCCTCTTATTTCATGACCATGAGCGGTCGAACACTAATGAGTGACCTTTATATGTATTTCTTTAGATGTAGATCTCAATTTTTATAGTTGGATGGGCTTCCCCGCTGCTCTTACATCAAAATCTCTTGATCATAGTTTTTTTTTGGCGTGGGTGGTGCGGCGAAGCTTCGGACATCGGAATGCTTTTAATTTCTTATTTCTTCTTATTTTTTCATCCTAATATATCTTAATGAGGTGGAAGAGGAGGAAAAATGAGGAAGAACGCAAAAAAATAGGCAAAAATGGATGAAAAATGAGCGAGTTATGACATTTTGAAGATTGTCATTTTATCGTGTATGATATACACGACTTGAGTATTTATCGTGTATGCGACATACACAATAAATACTCAAGTCGTGTCGTTGACAACTTTCACGCTTTTGCTCATTTTTCAAAATAATGGGCAATTTTCAAAATGTCATAACTTGCTCATTTTTTATCCATTTTTGCCCTTTTTTTTGCGTTCTTCCTCATTTTTTCTCCTCTTTCACCTAATTAAGATCACAGAAAGATATATAAATTGAATTGTCACTCGCCGGCGAGTATTTCACGCTTTTGCCCATTTTTATCCTCTTATTTCATGTCCAGGAGCGGTCGAACACCAATGGGTGACCTTTATATGTGTTTCTTTACATGTAGATCTTAATTTTTGTAGTTGGGCGGGCTTCCTCGCTACTATGACATCAAAATCCCTTCATCCCGCTCGTTTTTCTGCTTTTTGGCTCGAAGATTACCTTTTCCGATTTGGACGGCACCGACGCCGGCGATGATATGGGGGAGATGCCGGACGGAACGCCTTCTTCTCCGACTGAACGTGAGCTTCTCCGGGTACCTACTCCTCAGATTCCGGGTAATATGAAAAAACGCAAAGTGTGGGTGCTTATACCTAAACCTAAGAGTATTTTTGGCACTTTTCGGGTCATATGGAAGAAAGACAAAGATTCTGGGTAATATGGGAAACCCAAAGTTGGCACCAGGTCATATGTAAAGAGCTCTCCATATGACCCGAAAAGTACCAAAAATGCCCTTAGATTTAGGTATAAGCACCCACTCTCCGTTTTTCCATATTACTAGGAATGGGAGCGGCTACCCGGAGAAGCTTGCGTTAGTCGGAGAAGAAGGCATTCTGTCCAGCCTCTCTGCCCATATCATCGTCGGCGCCGGCGCCGTCGAACTCCAGAAAGGTTATCTTCGTAGCAAAAAGCAGAAAAATGAGCGGGAAAGACCGGGTATTGGAAAACAACTTCAACGGAGGCACCGTACATCAAAAAACCCGTAGGTGAAGTTCAAATATGACGATTTTTATCATGAAAGTTGGTTCCAGAGAAGAAAGTTGAAAACTTAGCAAGTTTTCAACTATTGTTACAGTCGTGTCATCGACAACACGACTGTACAATAGTCGTGTTTGATGAAACACGACTCATAGACGTTGCTTTTCACTCATATACGGTTTTCAATATATTGTATCTGACGATTTTTTAACTTATATCAGTATTTTAATGGCAGGCACGGATGGAGAAGATAGTTGTTTGCTTACACTATGATGAAGTTTTTACAAATTCTGATAAGTACGTGGGCGGGGAAACGGAAGCTCCTGCCTATAGATACACGAGTAAAGTACCTGAAACTGTTACAGCAAGTGGAAGAAAGATTACCGCTTAAGTCTATATCTAGTACATTAACTTTGTCATATCGTGTTGACTCTGAATCCACATACCTCCTTGAAGACAATAAAGACGTGGAGTCAATATTTATACTTCACAAGAGCAAGCAAGGCACAAATGGACTACTCCGCCTGTACGTGGAGTGGACTTCTATGGGCAATAACATGGAGACTTCGACTCTCAATAAGGAAATAAATGCTAATGCAAATAAGGAGGAGGAGAGGCTACCAGAGGAAGAAGTGAGGCCGGCCAGTAAGACACCTCCAGAGAGGCCGTCCAGCCCGGGCAATAAGACATCCTCATCAGCAGTCGAAGGAGGAAGAGATGAAGATTATGCAAGGTGAGACTTAGGCGCGGATACAGGCAAGTCGTGTACTATTATAGTCGACTATAATAGTACACGACTAAAAATTTTGTCGTGCCTTATGCAACACGACTATATACATAGTCATGTTTCATAATACACGACTACAAATGAATTCGTGTTGCATAAGACACGACTTCACTACGTGCTATCGTGTTCTCAAGTCCATTCATACATCTTTTTTCATGCAGATTGGGAGATGGAGAAGAAGATGAAGATGAAGATGAAGATTCCAGTCCAGATGAAGAAGAATTGTTGGATGAAGATGAATTACTGTGGTCTGCAGATGAGTGGGATGAGCCTTTTACAGTACCACATTTTAGCCAGGCAGATCACATGAGAACATCGACTTCTAGAGTTCCCACGGCAGGAGACACATGTAAAGGGAAATCTGTCGCATCGGAGGACGATAAGTACCTCAATATTGAGGGTGATGGTGGTTGGGATTGGGATACCTATTCTACACAGGCCGGTCCTTCAAAACATTGTGAAGAGGATATGATGTTGACTGGAAGTTTGCAAGCAGAAGACTACGAAGCACAACTTACCTTAGGGGCTAGGTTCGAAAGCATCAAGCAGTTCAAGATGGTTCTAACTAATCTGGCAATCAAGAGAAAGTTCATGTTCAAAGTAGCGGATGAGAGCAAGGACACATTCGCTGCAACGTGCAAGGTTTCGGGGTGCAAGTGGTACATGCGGGCGTCGAACATATTTGATGGAGTCAGCATGACAAGGAGGGAAGAACGGCATACATGTGCACTTCTGTAGGTTCGAAAGATCATCCATTGGCTTCTCACCTCTGGATTGCGAGGAAGTGTCATGGCCTCCATAAGGATTCAAACTCCATAAAAATCTCAAATATCCAACAATACATTGAGAAGCATTGGGGCATGACAGTCAACTATAAAAGGGCATGGAGGGCGAAAGAGGAATTGATCCGATTGATCGATGGCAACCTTGAAGACGCATATCGCATTTTGCCACATTACGGAAGGGAATTAGAGCGGTCTAACGCAGGTACGCATGTGGTGATAGAAAGATCAGCTGATATACCTGAAATCCCAATTGAATTAGCCGGCTACGACTTCAGACATGTGTTTTGGATGTTCGGCCCGGTCGCAAGAGCATTCCGAAGAACACTGAGACCATTGCTCACGCTTGATGGAACATTCCTAAAAGGAAAGTACCCTGGAGCATTATTGGTTGCTACAGCAGTCGACGGCAATCAACAATTAATGTGTCTTGCATATGCAATTGTGGATAAAGAGAATATCAAAACGTGGTAAGTATAGAAGCAGGAAACATGACTATTCTGATAGTCGTGTTTTCGACGACACGACTGGGCACACATTTGTGTCTTCGAAAACACGACTACTCATACAGTCGTGTTTTTTATACATGACCTTCTAATAACCTGAAGCATTCTGTGTTTAATATGCTTTGTCTCTCACTTGTACAGGACGTGGTTCCTCACCTTACTAAAATGTTTTCTCTTTACGGACCCCTCGGCCTCTCTGGACACTATTGTCTCTGATAGACAGAAGGGCCTTTTGAGAGCGGTCGCCGATGTCTTTCCCGAGGCTCACCATGGGTTTTGCCTAAGGCATATGGCCGCAAATATGCTTAATACTTGGAAGGATAAGTACCTGAAGGAACTTCTATTCCGAGCTGCAAAATGCTTTAGGAGACCAGAATTCGATGCAACCATGGAGAAGATGAAGGAACACAATGAGGCGGCCTAGAAATATGTTGACAATATTCCGAAAACACATTGGGCTAATGTAGAATATCCGGGTAAAAGGTACGACACTCACGTCAAACGCATCCGAAAGTGTAAATAATATGCTTTTGAAGGCTAGGTTTTGGCCAATAACCCGGTTGATCGAGCAAACGCGGGCGACCACAAGCGTCCATTTTCAGAGACGCCGAATGGAAGCAGAAGGGCTACCAACTCCGTTAACAAAGTATGCACAGAATCATATCAATCAGATGAGGAATCAGAGTGCTGGAACAGTTCGAGTTCAACCGCTATCATTACGGCAGTTTGAAGTGACATCTTTATACCATGTGGAAAGCATAAATTCGTTTTCTGTAAGAGATGACTATACACAAAGTCGTGTCATCGAAGACACGATTAGTCATATAGTCGTGTCTTCGACGACACGAGTATCCTTGGAAGACACTAATGTTGTTCATGTTTTCGCATCAGGATGTTATTGACCATACGAATAGAACCTGCACATGTGGCTTCTTCCAGAGCATGGGACTTCCATGCAAGCACGCCATGGCATGTATTGATGAGAGGAGTTTTGAACCGGTAGAATATTGTGAGAAGTGGTACTGCGCAAGTACGTACCGCACCACGTACGAAGAAGTAGTGTTTCCTATTTTAGACAGAAGTCAGTGGGGGAATTACGGGGTTTTATTTAAATGCGAACCCCCCATACTTGAAGCTCCAAAGAAGGGCAGGAGAAAGACAAAGAGAATTGAGTCACAGCCCGAGCCACCTGCAAGGACAAGTTCGAAATGTGGGAATTGTCGTCAAGCTGGTCACAACCGTAAGAGGTGCTCCAACAGCCCGGTTCCGAAAGAAAATAGGAAGCACAGGAAACGAACACTTCCACAACAAGGCAAACTGACTACGAACAAGACATCGCATATACGCCGCTCCGGCTTACCTAAGCCCCCACCATTCTTCACTTAGGATGTAGTCAAATTCTTGTATAACGCATATTAGCTTATACCGAAATGTACGCCTGTAAAAAAAAAGAAAATCAGAAATGATAAAACAATCTTTCAATGCATCATCCGTGTATTTCCATTATAGCCGAATATTATAGTACACAACTATCTATACCATCGTGTATTGTGAAACACGACTATTTACAAAGTCGTGTCGGGTAGTACGCGACTATATATAAAGTCGTGTTGCATGAGAGATATTTATATACGTAGTTGTGTTGCATGAAGGCCGTATTCAAAGTGATGCTTGTGAAATTTTGTCTAAGGCAACCATGTGTCAAAAATGAATTCGAATTAATTGAAAGAGTATTGTACAACAATGTGTCAAAAATGAATTCGAATTAATTGAAAGAGTACTGTATGTACACCAAAGAAGCTTTGTATAATAAAAGAATGTGAATAAAATGAATATGAATTTAGTCTTTATCCGGAAGCCGCATAAAACCCGCAGCTGTGACGGCATCTTTTTTTACTCTTCTGGAATCGCCGTCAAACTCGTTGTTAATAACCCCGCGAATCAAGGTTGAAGCGATGACTGGTCGCCAAAGTCGTGTAATTGTGGACTGATCAAACTCCGGTGGGCTGACATTGGACGCCAAGTGTACGACGTACATCATGATCAAGATGCCACAGTCTTTGGAATTCTGTTACCACGGCGCTTTGGCGATCTAAGTCATCTTCCAGTCGAGCAAACCAAACCACCCCAACTTGTCTGCCATCACAACGTTCATGAACTGCGTGAATTTGTCAGCAGCTTTTCTGTTATGTGGATATAACTGGGATCTGCCAGACAGCGGGTTGTAGAAGCGCCATACACAGTGCGGGAAATGTAGATAGACGAGGCAGAAGTGGGAGCCGGTGCGGATTGGAAAAAATGCGTAGAACATGTTCCTGTTTAAGCCGTCGAGCATCCTCCCAAGCTTTTTTATCAATTTCGCATTATTTCCTCCTTCTTTGTGTTCTTGCAAAACTGCAAGAGAGTCAGACAACGATGCTGGGAACATCATACTTAATTACTTATCACTCCTTATGCACAGAACACTTACGTTGTCGAATATCTCTTTGAATGCGTGGCATCCAAAAAATGCCCACGGATACTTCATCCGGTCTCTGTCATTGCGCTGCCTCAATAGACTTAAAAACGTATCTATAACCTATAGAAAAAACAGCAACAAGAGTCATAACAGTCGAAGTAAGGCAATATACAACTTCTAATTAAAAGTCGATTATTGTATATACGACTTTCATGATAGTCGTGTCGTTGAGAGACACGACTATGCATAAAGTCGTGTTTTGCAAAGACACGACTATGCGTAAAGTCATGTTTTGCAAAGACACGACTATGCATAAAGTCGTGTCTTCGAATACACGACATAACGTAAAGTCGCATATTTAAAAAAGTAAAAAAGAAAACATATGAGGAACATAGGTTTACTTACATTAGTGTTTATTTCTGTTGTTTGTAGGAGGGATACGTAGTCGTCATCACATAGCGTTGGGATTGGATAAGCCTTCCTCGGATTGGCGATCCATCCATCTATTGCCACTCTATCCCGCTCTAACAATACCCCCATGTCGAATTCATTTTCGGGGAGTGCAATTATAGACTTACACTTTTGAGGGGTTCGGAGGACATCAACGTCAACAGGCCGGGATGCGGTTAAGCCAGTTCCCTCCGCCACCTCCTCCTCCTTTGCCAGTTCCCTCCGCCACCTCCTCCTCCGGCACCTCCTTCTCCTTTGCCTCTTCGTCGTCCTTCACCTCCTCCTTCACCTCCTCTTCCTTCACCTCCTCCTCCTTCGCCTCCTTGTCCAGAACATCCTCCTTCGCCTCCTCCGACTCCTCCTCCTTCACATAAGCCTTCACCTCCTCCGACTCGACATCCTCGTCCTTCACCTCCTCCTTGATGGTTTGGATATCCGACTGTCGTAAGAAAGAGATGACCTCATCGATGATAGAGGTCGCTTGTCGATCGGATATGGTTTCTTCGGAGTCGGTTTTCAGCTAAGGGGACCTATTCCTTCTTTCCTGCTCCTCCGCCATTCTCCGTATATGGTCATCTTCCCTAATCCTCTGCAATTCCCTCGTGGAGGCAGTCCTCATTCTCTTCCTTACCACTAGACCAGGGGGGAATAGGTCCTGTCCGTACGTCAGACGGGACTCGACTTCTGCATGCTCCATATCTTCGTTGAATTCTGGTTGGAACTTCTTCAGAAACAACTTGGCGGAGGATCTCTTTGTAGCCCGTTGAATCTTGTCTTCCTCATCCGCGCGTTTGATGGGAGCTAAAATCACATTTTACTTATTCATGCCAGTAGCAGCACGATAAAGAACATAGTCATGTTTTATGAAACACGATAAACCACATAGTCGTGTAGCATGAAACACGACAAATATAATAGTCGTGTACCATGTGGCACGAGAAAATAAATAATCGTCTACAACTTTGCCTTTACCCCATTTCGTCAAATCGATATGTGACTTCCTTGCCAGCTCCTTTGTCCGCATACCAATCGGAGTTTTCTTCATATGCTCCTTGTCATGGGGCTGCTTCTTTGGCTCCATCTGATGCACCGATGACTTCTTTGGCTCCATGTGGGGCCGCTTCTTTGGCTCCTTCGTCGGCTCTTCAGTCCTCTCCTGCTTGGGATGCTCAAAGATCTGACCCTCTAACAGCATTGACGCTGAGGCGGCAGAGGCCTTCATAGAGTGGAGAACCTCTCGCAGAGGTCTGACACTCCTTCCCATCTCCTCATACGAAGACAGAGCTATCTCAATTAGTGATTGTATGCCTTGAAGCGCACCCTCCAATCGCCCCATTGCAGTTGCAGTGGACTGGGCAGCCGTCCTCGAGGAAGGGGGTGCAGGTTGGTTGGGATTCCTCTTCATTTCCAGCCTCTCCGTCCTCTGCCGTCGCGGAGTTTGGGCCACTGAGGTTGACGAAGCAAGGAGAGATGCCTCTCCGGCCATGGGGCTGATTACGTCGACGAGTTCATCCCATACTTCGAGATTGTGGAACACTCCCGTCCAATAGTCAGCCATACGGTGCTTCTTCTGTTCACCTTTCTTCACCTTTGTAATGAAGGCCCCACTTCCTGGCCATTTTTTGGCCTGTGGATTGGTAGGGCCCACGACAGGATGGAAGATTGTCGTGTGCTCTAAAAACCAAATCAGCATAGTAAACAAATGAAAATATTATTACAAGGCGCGGTTGCCTTAGTCGACTATAAATAGTACACGAATTGAACTATGGTCGTGTCGTATACAACACGACTATATACCTAGTCGTGTTTCATCAAACACGACTATAAATATAGTCGTGTAATATAGTCGTGTTGCATAAAACACAACTATAAATATAGTGGTATTGCATAAGACTTGTTTGCCTTTCGAAGACTATGAATGCTACATACCTGAAGGACATATGCGGCGCCGTTTAGGTATCCACCACCCAGGCACCCTCCTTGCGATCTCGCACCCACTAGTCTGCTGGTGTGGGTTATACCAGAAACCAACATGTTATGCATAGCCCCAGCCCAATTGTATGACCTCAATCTTGGGAGGTCGTCAATGTAACGGTACAAACAGGGATGAACCACTCTAGTGCTGTGTGGAAACAGCACCGTGCAGAAGAGGAGGCAGATGATCATCCTCGCCATGTCCTCCTCTTCCATCTTCAGTTCGCCCGCGCTAAGCTTGTCTATGATTTCCTCAATCTGTGGAATATCCGCTCTCCTCGCGGTGAAGTGCTTTCTGAAGAATTGACCTTCCGGTCGGCGTGTCAAGGAGGGGAGGACCTCAACTCTTTCGCCCTTTGCGGGCAATCCAGTGATAAGAGCAACTTCTTGCTCTGTGAAATGTAGCGTCCTGCCTTGATATTGAAGACCTTTGCCGACTCATCCCAGTACCTGACCAAATGGTCAAGGAGGTTCCGAGATACAACTACGTCCTCACCTTCAAAAATGACAGTGAAACCAGCATCTTTGATCACTTGGGCACATCTTTGGTGACGCTGTAGGAGGGCCGCACACTTTTTCATTGCTCTCGGTTGACAAAACGTCTGAAGCGCCGGTCGCACATTGTATGTTCTCTTTACTGGTCGGTCCATCGGAGCCTTCCTCTTCTTGCCCCTCTGATTTCGCTGTCGAGGTGCCAATATAAAATCCTGATCCTCCTCCTCTTCTGATGGTATTTCCTCCATAGACTCATCTCTATTTTATCCATCTGCAAGGAGAGAGGTAGAGTGGTCAGTAGAAAAGTCGTGTCGGTAAAACACGAAAATATAAAAGTCGTGTTGTCGCGTACATGACTAAATAGCAAGTCGTGTCTTTTACAGACACAACTTTATAGTTCATAGTAAAAATTTAAAATCCAAATATCGGACCTTATGAAACTAAAATCAGTAAGGATTGTTGTAACTTACCGTAGTTTAGTCATGTATGTGTGTATTTCCTCGCAGGTGCCTTTCATACTCTTCCTCTCCGTCAACCTAAGCTCAATCGGTCAATCCGCCGGTTGCATGCAGGCGGAGGGAGCCGTGGGGGAACTCAGAAGGTTGAAAATCCGAAATACCGACGTATACGCTTCCAATCGCCGCCTTTCTGGATTCTCCCTCAGTCGTGTCGTCGAAATCCAGCAGGGGGGTATCTCCAAATCGAGATGGGGGACGCGAATAGGCTCGTCAAAATCTGCCAGTTGAATCGCCGCTCGAACTCGCCGGTCGCCGGTGAAGTCGCCGATGGAAATCGCCGGAGAACCCTTGTTTTTTTTGGTGTTGTACACAACACGCCTCTTCGCACAGTATTAGCACGAAAAAACAGAAGAAAAGGCATTTTGGGTACTTCAAGTTCAGATTCTAGGTCATATGAGATTTTACGGAAAAAACCAGGTAATATGGGAATATCAAAATTGGCGCCAGGTAATATGGAAAAAACTCAACTCATATGGGGTAAGACTATTTTTTTCCTAGTGCATAAGCGGGAAAGTGCCAAATATTCAGATAAAATCTGCATTATTCGGAAAATTGAAAGAATAGTCGGCCAACTATCCGTTTGAGCTTTTGATTCAGAGAATTTTAAGAATATTCAGCCAAATTCAAACTTTGTGACAGAGGTCTGTACAGCTATGGGGATTCAACTCCAGAACCTATTCCATAAGTAGGACATATTCAATAGCAGATGGCAGGGGTCACTAGTCAGCACAGGACCCTCGCACAAATATTTCCAAAACAAATATCTTCCTGTGCATGCTCTCTTCTCAGGAAGTTGCAATGAAAGAGAGTGTAGACTAGTACTCTGGGGGTGCATATTACTTTTGTACTAAGTGGCGGGCCAGATAGATATCCCGTAATGGCACATGAAGGAGGGAGAGTAAATACAAAGCATAAAGGCCACCCTGGTAATCTAGAAGCAATTCCATGTGCTCACCAACCAGGCCACAAAGTGATGGATCCGATCAGTAAGCCCCAAAACTATAAGCCCCAAAACTATCTAAGGCACCACATCACTATGTACGAAATGAAAGATTTTATCCACTTACTCTATCTAGAAGGAGGCCCCAAGGTGTCTGCGGTCTCAAGTCTCAAGTATCTTTTCATGGGCCATGAAGAAGAAAATGACTCGGGGGGGTTTTGTGAGCTTCTTTGCATAGGCCGGCTTCTAGAAGAGATGTCACCTGTCCCTCTCCCTTGATTTCTGACAATTGGAGGCATGATACTCATGTCCCTAAGGCCCCATATGTATTTATGTTCATGCTCATGGATAAGAAGCTAAGATCGAGGTTTGCCAAAGAATGAAGATAAGAAGCAAAGAGGAGCATAGTAATGGTCAATTGACATTCTATTGGTCTTGTAGCCAACTTTTCTTTTTTGCCTATCCAAAAAAAAAAACTTAACATGGCAGACTTAACGTGGAAGATATGAGTTGACATCCATATCTACATCAATGCACATACTTAAAACATTTGATTAGAAAACCTTATGTCTTCACTTTCAAAAAAAGGAATGTTTCAGCTACACTGCACTTTTATCCTTTTTTTAGTACAGCTGCTGTATCTTGCTTAACACTCTTATACGCTAGGAAGTTTTGGTGCTCTTCATCATTTGGTGGTATTTCATGTGAGCAGAGTTTTCTACTTCACCAATTTTTTATTCCAATGGTCTCGACGAACTATGTGGCCCAACGGCATGAGTATAATTCCATGTGCCATTGCACTTATAATTGATATAAAGCATTATCTAACGTTAATTGTCATAGAAAAACTCATGAAGGCATCTGGCACGTCTGGATGATCGTTGACAAATTTGGTTATTTATATAACAGCTGTTTTTTCTGATTCCATTGTTAGCTCTCAGCTGATGGAGCCACAGGAACAGATGAACATTACTTTAAGTGATTAATTACAAATTCTTTGCATAAACAAAAAAGGGTAGTTTGCTGTCTGGCAAATGATTGGTGGGAAATTGGGAATACTGCAGTTTTTCGTTAAACTGGTCTAATCAAGCATCTGTTTAATTAATTATTAAAAAAACACTCTTCCATTGAAACTTGCCAGCTAACGTTGCCACTTAATTGCTAAATCAGTAAATCAGGTTCCATGAGATCGAATAGCAACACTAAATAGTATGAAACATACAAATCTGGTTGAGAATACAACAAATATTAACATTTGGGAAGTAAAGTGTCATAATTCTTGCAATCAACTCTACATTATTATAGTATCATAAATCCAAAATTACCAAGCGGGTAGAATCCTACTTTACATTTATATGTATATGCAATTAGTTTGATTTGAAATTCCCTCTTGAATCTACGTCCCCCGACCAAAAAAAATGAATGCAGACACATATCGGTACAGATACATTTTGTAGAGTACTAGCCACCGTCACAAAATAGGGCAATAGTATGAAAGAATATGTTTTAAAAAAAAGGATAATATGGAAGAAAAACGTAGAATGTATGAATAAATTATAAGTACAAAATATTAAATATAATTATTACATAAAAATATGAAGCTAAAATAAATTAACAATGTGCAAAGTACAGAAAAAAATGCAAAAATCTTGTATATATTAGCACTTGATACAAATAAAATTTTTACTACATGAAAGAAGACATACTATGAAAAAAAACGATTAGCATGGCATAAAAAACAACTAGGGCAGGGCAAAAAAAATGAATTATATGCGTATAAAAATGCGTACTCTATTACATAGGTACTAGGACCAAGCCGTAGAGGAGGGCTCGGAGACGGCTCGAGCAAAAGCCAATAGCAAATCTGGAAAATGATAGGTATCTGCCAATAGCAAATTCCAGCCCTTGAATCTGTGTCCCCCTCAAAAACGCAAAAAACACCATTGAATGCAGATAAGTATCGACGCTAGTAAGGATACGTTTCGTACAGTACTTGCAGTAAGCCATAGTTGAGGGCTCGGAGCCAGCTCGAGCTGATGAAAGCAAAGCCGACGCAAGAGTTTCTAGAAGTTCTGCCACGTCGGCACCAACTGGCTAGACGCGGTTTTCATACACCAACAACGCACCACCGGAATCCAGCGCCCATCGGTTATAATAATCCTATTATTCCTAAAATACCCTTCACCATTCTTTGAAATACCCATCCCATCCCTTTCCTTTTATATAAGCCTAACTGCCCCACCTTCCCTCCACCAATCTCGAAGTTCAGACCGAATTCAATGTTTCAAACCCTAACGATTCCCGTCGCCGGAGGAACTCTCTCCGCCGTCCGACTCCCCGGACTCCGGCCCCCGACCAGGCGCCTCACCGTCTCCGCCTTCGCCCCCGCCCCCGCCGCCGCGGAGGTGAGGCGGGCGGCGAGCCTCTACGAGGTGCTGCAGGTGAAAGAGACGGCCACGCCGGTGGAGATCAAGACCGCGTATCGAAGCCTGGCGAAGCGGTTCCACCCGGACGCGGCCGACTCCGACGGCCGGGACTTCATCATCATCAGCGAGGCTTATGCTACGCTTTCCGACCCGGCGGCCCGTGCGCAGTACGACCGATCGATCGGGCGGATGGGCCAGGCGAGCCGGTTCGCGTCAGCGATGCGGCCGAGACGGTGGGAGACGGATCAGTGCTGGTAGACGACAAAGATCGGTGACTGAGTTCTGACATGACTGGCGAGGGATCGCCGCGTGTACGATATTTTCTGACATGTAGTTGACACGAAAAATGCCCTTTTGTAATATAGTAATTGAGAGAAAAAGGAATCGACTTAATTTGAAGATTAGCTACAAACCCCACTTTGTAATCATCAGCAGTGGTGACTTGAGCTTTGCTTTTGCTGTTGGAGGGGAATATATAGTTCAATTTTTGGACAAGCATGCACCATCTTATTTCTCTCAAGTTTTTGTAAGTTCAATGAAGATGAAGTTCGTCTACATTGCAAAATGAGTGAATTTTATTACTCTTTATGACGCGTGTAAAAAATAGAGATTTTTTGTTCCTCTTTCTTTGTATTTTGCCTCGAGGGAGCAAACATCCATACGAGCTCCATTGGACAGAGGGAGCATGTTCAATCACGTTAATTTTTTTTTGGCATCCATCCAAAAAAAATCACGTTATGTAAATGCTCATTAGGAAAGTGGAAGAGATAAGAATGTTTTTTTACGTGAAGGAAAAGATAAGAATGTTAGTCAGACTAATTATAAGGAGGTATGCTTTACACAAATTATTGCAGTTAAATCAACGTCTGATTTCTTAGGAGCCATGTCATAATCCATGGGCTAAACAGTCCACAAGCTCCTGGTTCTAATATATTCCAGTTGGGCTGGCTAGTGTACGGGGAGAATTGAGTGTGGTAGTGGGTTTTGTTCTGATGCAGCGGCTGCATACACGGCCACATGGCAGTGGCGGAAGTCGAACCTAGGGCAAGATGGACAGGCCGGATGCCCAGCTATTAGGAATCCTATGATGATTTAGGGGCCGTTTGGAGCATAATTATAATTATAAGCAAATATCTAGAGTAGATTTTTCAGATTCACTGTAACATCCATGTTTTTTCCCTCTCCAGCTGAAACACAACAAAATATAGATACTACAGTGTAGCAAAACATCCACTTAAATTCCTAAAATCATTACCGGCTATGACACGGACGCCATATATATTCTATTTATTGGGGCTGGGATTCAACCCCGGGACCTCTCCCTCGACAGGGGAAGGTCGAATAACTTTACCACTTAGCTTGGATTGGTATTGTCAGCGATATGGCACAGTCTTCTTAGTTCCCTGTATAAATTGCTAGTAAAGAATGCGAAAAAGAAGCTCAAATGCACACCATTTGAGAGGGTAACTTGCCGCGCTAAGTATATTTTCGTATTCCATGTATTACCATTTTGAAGGTTGTGTTATGATGCATGACCAATTACAGTAAGAAAGGCGGTGGCGCTTTTACCATGCAATACGCTCAGAACAAGGTACAGAATAATGGATGTCATCGATAGTCAGTAGAACAAAGAGCAATGCCAATTTAAGTGAAGAATCAAAGAAGTGTGAACAATAGAAGCACCTTCCCCGCCTTTACATTTCTTCTGAAGGAGCATTAATCCTTTAAAAGTTACGACACACATCTTCCATTTCCCACCAACTTGCATCTCTTTAAAAGAGAATTTAGCAGGCGTGCCTAATATTCTCTACAATCTCTTCCTACCACTAACCAAACTGCGTGAACCTAGACTGCACAATGAGACCGATATAGATGAGAAAAGGGTACCTATGCCTTCAATGTGTGGAAGCATTTACAATTCATTAGCAAGGAGTGGATGAAAGAATGTCCTTTGATAGTGGGATTCGTAGCAATTGCCACATTGCTCATCCACTCCAGCTTTTGGTGCGTGACATTGCGAAGATGGCACGCCAACCTCTGGAGAGCGAAGGGAATTTCTTCAGCCATTGCACTTCCAAGTTTGACCAAAAGAAATGCCCCAAAGCAAATCATTATCAAGAAATTCATCCTGGTGCATGCGTAAGATGATATAACAAAAACAGCTCAGAAAAAGGAAGCGTTCAAAAATAGACGATAAAAAACGTTTCACCGAAAGAAGAAAAAATCAAGAACGAGAAACGCTTCATGTCAAATTTTCCCAAAAGAAATATATATAAAAAAAATCCCAAAAGAGTTAAACGATAATACAGTCGGGAAATTGCTAAAACGGAGTCTAGTTGTACCGCCATAAGCCAAGGATTACATGTCTTTCCTAAAAATAGCCAGAATCTGCAATCGAATTAGAGCTTAGTCGACCTCCTCCATCTTGCTGCCCTCGGCATCAGCATCCTCAAGAGGTGGCATGTCGGCATCCACATCAGCAGCAGCTTCCTCGTCAATGCTCAAGCCGAGCTTCAGCATCCTGTGAATTCTGTTACCAAAAGTGTTAGGGTCATCCAGGCTGAATCCAGATGTCAGGAGAGCAGTCTCGAAGAGGAGAAGGACCAAGTCCTTCACAGACTTGTCATTCTTGTCAGCTTCAGCCCTCTTCCTGAGCTCGTCCATGATGGCATTCTCTGGATTAATCTCCATGGTCTTCTTTGAGGACATGTAGCTCCCCATGCTCGAGTCTCTCAGCGCCTGGGCCTTCATGATCCTCTCCATGTTGGCAGTCCAACCATACTCTCCCGTGACCAAACAGCATGGAGAGTCGACAACGCGATCTGAAACCACAACCTTCTCAACCTTGTCACCCAACACATCCTTGATAACCTTGCAGAGCTCCTCAAACTTTTGCTTCAAGGCTTCCTTCTTGGTCTTCTCGTCCTCACTCTCATCAAGCTTGAGGCCCTCTTTAGTTGCGGACAACAACTTCTTCCCCTCAAACTCTTTGAGCTGCCCAACAGCATACTCATCAATGGCATCAACCATGTACAGGACCTCATAACCTTTCTTCTTCAGCTTCTCCAAGAAGGGAGAATTCTCAACAGCTTTCTTGCTCTCACCAGTGATGTAGTAGATGTCACTCTGGCCCTCCTTCATTCTGGTAACGTAGTCCTTCAGGCTGGTCATCTCATCTCCACTCTTGGTGGAGTGATACCTCAGGAGCTCGGCCAACTTGGTCCTGTTCTGGGAGTCCTCATGGATTCCCAGCTTAAGATTCTTAGAGAATGATTCATAGAACTTGTCGTAGTCCTCTTTGTTCTCAGCAATCTCAAAGAAAAGTTCAACACACTTCTTAACCAGATTCTTCCTGATGACCTTTAAGATCTTGTTCTGCTGCAGCGTCTCACGAGAAATGTTGAGGGGAAGATCCTCAGAGTCAACAATACCCTTGATGAAACTTAGGTATTCGGGAATCAATTCCTCACAGTTATCCATTATAAAGACACGCCTAACATAAAGCTTGATGTTGTTGAGCTTCTTACGGGTGTCAAACAGATCAAAAGGAGCCCTCTTGGGAACAAAGAGGACGGCCTTGAACTCCAGCTGACCCTCTACAGAGAAATGTTTGACCGCAAGGTGTTCCTCCCAATCATTTGTAAGGCTCTTGTAGAAAGCTGAATATTCTTCCTTCGTTATCTCCTCAGGCTTTCTCATCCAGATAGGTTTCTGCTTGTTGCAGACAGCCCATTCATGTGATACCTCCTTAATCTTCTTCTTTTTCTTCTCTTCTTTCTCTTCATCGACATCTTCAACCTTTCCTTCCTCATCCTTCTTTTCTTCCTCATCCTCATCATCTGAAACCTCCTTCTCAGTAGTTTTCTCCGTCCACAGAGAAATGGGGTAGCTGATGAACTCAGAGTGTTTCTTAATGAGATCCTTGATACGGCGCTCCTCAAGGTACTCCGCCTGTATGATGTGAGATGTGAAGCACAATTAGCAACTATAGGTTAAATAAATCAGTAACGAATGCAATTATGGAAAGCCTAGAAAACCTCTTAAAAAAACACATTGAATGATTCTGCACTGAAATAGAAGTAGACAAGATTTTAGAAGGTATAGCTCAATTTACCCTTATAATAACAAATTCAGCTTACTTTAATTTAGACAACACAAATGAACAAACTTAGAAATGTTCCAATTATTGAATCCGAAAAGCTACATATTGATAAACAGTTAACAACTAGTCAATCAACTATTAAAAATTGCAATGCAATATGAGCCACTTCTTCACCAGATGGTATTCTAGAACACAATTGGTTCCTCTTCTACCCAAAGATGCATGCACTCATCATAGGAAAACAAATACAGGCATTTCCTTTTACTCCAAATGCAGACAAGTGCAGAATCTGAGGCTTGTTACCAAATTAGATACATAGTAAACTCCGGTAATGCGAACATATCAAACTCGCCAGTAAAAAACAAACGGCCTTCTTATGAACCAAATTTTGCCACACATGATATCAACTCCAATTAAACATAGCTATCCACACATCTCTCACCCAAGTTTAAACTACCTCTCAAACACCAACGAGAAAAATGCAATCTTTGGCTAGAACCAAAACTAATTTCCGAAGTGAATTGCTAGCATGCCTGCCTTGAGATGGAAAATGTTCAAGTCATACGATGCCACAAAAGTGACCCGCACTAGTTTCATAAGCAAACTACTAACATCTCGGTTTCGATATGACAACATTCAGATCACATGATTCCGTCAGAGTGTGGTACCTACCACTAAAAAACAATGAAAAAACTAAGATTCGGTCCTTAAGTTAACTGCTAAGATCCATGCTTGACGTCGAAGCAATCAACTCACATGATTCCTCAGGATGTTTGGCATACCTACCACCAAAACATCAATGACAAAACGATCTTAAGTGACAGACCCTATTTGGAGATTAAAAACATTCAATCACATGAGCTGGCTCCCTAGTATGGCCACATGGATGCACAAGGTCGTCTGTCATGCCAAAAACTCGTCAAATAGCAGCTTACACCAATTGGACTCATTATGAGTAGGCATGAAGACAAAATCAACCTTCAACAACGCAGCATTATACAACTAAAAGCAACTAGAAAACATAAATCAACCTTAGTAAATGCCAAAAGTACTAGCAAAAGTTGTATGGGTTTCCAGCTCATTCTCAAATAAGCAATAGAGAACTGTATTACCACAATGCATATTATTACCAATAATACACAGTTAAAAGACATTTACAGCAAAAACACCAATTACCTGATCCTCCTTAAGGTAGAGAGTGATCTTAGTACCCCTTCCAAGGTTCTCCCCAGACGTATCCCTGGTCACAGTGAAGGAACCACCAGCCTGCGACTCCCAAACGTACTGTTCGTCGTCATTGTGCTTGGTGGTCACAATCACCTTCTCCGCGACAAGGTAGGCAGAGTAGAACCCCACACCGAACTGCCCAATCATGCTAACATCAGCACCGGCAGCAAGGGCCTCCATGAATTCCTTAGTGCCGGAGCGCGCAATAGTTCCCAAATTGTTGACCAAATCTGTTAAAACACATATAAATGCGAGTAAATAGAATAACATATATCAATTCATGCAAGCATATAAGAGTATCTCTGAGGAAATTAAAGTAACCTGATTTGGTCATGCCAATCCCACTGTCGATGATGGAGAGAGAGTTGTTGGCCTTGTCAGGAACAATGTGGATGAAGAGCTCGGGCTGCGCATCGAGCTTGCTTTTGTCGGTCAAGCTCTCGAACCGGATCTTGTCCAGCGCCTGGTACAACCATTCAAACACAACTTATTCACAAAAATCAACACTATTTTGCGAAAGCCAGACAACCCAACACTGCAATTGCGCGACTTCACTTTCACGATCAAAACACAAATAATCAAAAAGACCTACAAGACGAGATCAACTCACGTCGGAGGAGTTGCTGATGAGCTCACGAAGGAAGATCTCCTTGTTGCTGTAGAAGGTGTTGATGATCAGACTGAGGAGCTGGTTGATCTCCGCCTGGAAGGCAAACGTCTCCGTCTCCGCCATCTTCTTCTTCTTCGAGGATCCGCTGAGATCAGAGAAAACAAACCAAGGGGGATGAAGAAAGGAAGGAAGGCGCTTTTGCAAGCTGCTTCTGTCGAGAAGAGGGCGATGGAGGAGCGGAGGAGGCGAGGGTTTTATATAAAGAATGTAACTAGGGTTTCTAGAGACTTCTATAGACTTTTCTGAGGGCCTCTTTGGGTTGGACTGATACAAAACCCCGTATGAAACGCAAGGATTTCGCAAAATTTGGTTTCCTTGAAGAATGATGCTATTCCTCCCACTTTTTTATCACGGCCAACCCCACGTACTAGTGTGGTAGAAAAAAATAAGAAATGAAATGTGGGCTCATAACATTTTCCGGTGGGTACGTGAGGTTGCCGTGAAAATAAAGCGGGAGGAGAAAGCATCTTCGTTCCTTTGAATTTATGACGTATAATAGGTGGAAGGTGGTGGCCGGGCCCTGGATTGGTCTTTTTCTAATTTGGTATTGAAAATGGGTTAAGCTTAGGGGTGCAACTTTTGCTGCCTGCACGCAAGCCCGACCCTATTCGGCCCGTAAAATTACGGATATGGGCCAGAATTTTAAGGCATAGGGTCATGCCGGGCCGTAAAATTTTAAGCCCGTTAAATTTAGGGCCAGGCTCGGGCCCAGATAAAAAAACAGACTAAGCCCAGAAGCCCGTAGGCCCAAATATAGTATATAGAGAGAGAGAGAGGGGGGATGATATAGTGAGCCGCATGTTTTGGTGAGCTCATGGCCACTCGTTTCTAATCGTGCTGTCCAAAGTGAGGCGCTCTCCGCCAATCACGTTTTAACTAATTCTATTTCTTTATATTTCAGAAATACCCTCATCTTCCCGCATCTTCGATGAACACTAGCCAAAACCTGCAGCTCAGTGTCTCCCTCGCCCTCCACTGAGCTCGCCTGCCCATCTGCTCCGGCGGCTTCTTTGAAGAGCTTGACTCCACCCGACCGCAAGCCCAACCAGTAGCCCCACGAAGCTTCATCAAACACCCACCTGACCCTCTCATTCTCTCTTAGCCAAAGCCAAAGTCTCTGCCTTTTGGCCACCCAAGCCACAACCAACCCAGATCAGGGATGCCTTAGCCAAAGTCTTGACTCTGAAGTTGAACACATCGGACTTGGCTGTGGTGGCGATGCGGCTCTGGCTAAAGCTCTCCAGTGGGAGGTAACCGATGGTGCCATCGATACGGCTTGGGTCGGCGATGTAACTCCGGCTAAAGCTCTCCGGTGGGAGGTTGGTTTTTGCTATTGCATTTTTTTTTATTATGATTGTTCAATGAATCAAATCTACTCATTCAGGAATGAATGAAATATGTTTGATGAAATGCTTCACTGAACTATGTTAGGAAAAAATCAGTGATGCAAAAAGCTGGCAAAATGACTAATATTAGCTGAGTATTGGAGAGCAAGAACATTGATAATGGAGTTATAAGTGAAGCAGACCAAATAGTGTTTCAGACCAAATAGTGTTTTACTTTGATGATAATATGTAGCATTTTCTTTGCTTCAACATTTATAGGTAGGTCTTTGCGAAGTAACAACTTCTTGTTTTATGCAGAAATATCGTCTTTACTTGAGTAGGTTGTAGAAGCAGAATGAATCCGAGACTCTCTGTGGAGCTAAACAATCAGATTGCAATTTAAATGACTATTTGCCAAAATTTGACTTACAGAATCCAACAAAATCTCAACAAAACTTAGCTGCAAGTTTCGGCTATGCAGGAAACAAAAGCTTGGTTCAAGTGGGAGGATCTGAACCTCATGAAAATGAATTAAATAGCATGGCAGATCTACTGCCATTGACAGAAGAAAGAAAGATATTTGCAGGAGATGCGAAGAAGACAAGTAAGGTGGAAAATGCATCCCATGCGGAATTGGGTGTGCTGCAAAAGCCGAATTACATTTTTACCAAATTCATGCTGATCACCGCCTAGTCACACGATGTGTTGATGCATATTTAAGGACATTCAAGGCAGATTTTAGACAAAGAATATGATTGTTCTGAAGAGGTTGCTATCTACATAGACTTGTTAGACTACTATGATCCTGCTTCCATTACTGAGCTGACAAGTCAAAGCTATGATGTATCGAGGCTTGGTTGTGAGAACATATGGGATCCAATGGAGTATTAGATGAAGGTCTATTTATCATGTAGCCTGCTCCACTCTGCTTTTTTCATTTGCAGAGAATAATGCTAAATGGCTGTTTCACGTTTCATTTTTGGTGACTTTAGTCTCTACAATTCCTAATTCAGTGAAACTATTCAAGGGTTTTAAGACTTGTAAAGTTCTACTCCTTGCGTATTTATATGTCCGAATTTTACAGAATACTTGAAAAATAAATAAGCAACTATTATCAATAAGGATAAGAAGGTTTTAAGCATCTGGAGATCATTTATGTTCTCCCTCATGCATGGCAATTAGCAGGATGCAGCATAGGGCATGGGGTGCATTGGCTCAAAGTCATCCTCATTGTCCTACATGAAACCATATTAACACAATCGTTTATATTTTTTTACCATCTGACTTTATTTTATTTGACACCATCTGGCTATTACCATTGTTAAATGTGAGTCCTGATCCTCTTCTGAGGTGCTACATTTGTGAACACATGAAAACATGTAGTTTTAAGGACATTCAAGGCCTGGTTTGAGTCTCAAAACTAAACAACAACAAGTTCATTTGGGGGATTTGACCATTGGTGCTCATGTTTACTTTATGCATGAACTTATGTACCTTTCATTATTTCCATGGAGAAAGTACCTCAGTTGCTCCACTGATTTTGTTGCACACATCAACAAAGATAAGCGAGATCGTTTAGTACTTCAGAGTACCCAATTTTCTTATCATTTTGTACCACAACTGGTCAGACAAACACATGCGAAAAATAACATCCTGGGACAGATCTGATATTCTATCAATACCATAAAACTGATTCTTGTAGTAATTTACTATTCACTTTCATCAGGATGAAGAACACTGCCAGTTCATGCTAATTGCAAAACCTTTTGCTTAGCTTTGAATATTAAGAGAAGTGTTTTCACGAGTTCTTTCTTTGCGTAATGAAGTAAAAGAACAAGTTCTTGTGCTCATGATCTTCTCCTTTTGATTCTTTGATAGATCACTTTTGACTGGAGGTCGTGGTAATGGTTGGTATTTTGATTCCTGGACTGCAGCACAGCTCGAATTTCTTCCACGATTGGGAGATATAGGAATGGCGGCATGAATCTGCACAATGCCAGCATGTAATGAAAACTGGCAATTTGGGAAGAAAATTACTTCTACTTGTTATTCTTAACTGCAGTCTAGTCTAAATTCCTATATGTTATAAAGAAAAGACTACTTTTGCTACCTTCTTAACTTGATTCATCTGCTGTGATGTTTGCGAGTGGAAATCTGGCAACGGCCTAGCATTGAAACCTACGCTATGGTTTAACTCATTGTGCTTCCTCTCAACTTGTCCCTGGCAACATATTAAGAAATTTTAGTCAAAGTTTTCAATTGGTAAAAGCTTTTTCTTCCATGAATTACTTAAGCAATGTCGACTGTCAAAAATCTGAAGCAGCCTGCTGTATGGATAAGAATGTAAAAGATTGCTGTCATAGGAAAAGCTCAACTTAGTAGGAAAAGCTCATTTCCTCTTCAAGCTCTTCACTTATAACTCCATTATCAATGTTCTTGCTTTCCAATACTCAGCTAATATTAGTCATTTTGCTAGCTTTTTGCATCACTGATTTTCTCCTAACATAGTTCAATGAAGCATTTCATCAAACATATTTCACTCATTCCTGAATGAGTAGATTTGATTCATTGAACAATCATAATAACAAAAAAAATGCAACAGCAAAAATCAACCTCCCACCGGAGAGCTTTTGCCGGAGCTACTTCGCCGACCCAAGCCATTTCGATGGCACCATCGGTTACCTCCCACCGGAGAGCTTTAGCCAGAGCCGCATCGCCACCACAGCCAAGTCCGATGTGTTCAACTTCGGAGTCAAGACTTTGGCTAAGGCATCCCTGATCTGGGTTGGTTGTGGCTTCGGCGGCCAAAAGGCAGAGACTTTGGCTTTGGCTAAGAGAGAATGAGAGGGTTAAGGCGGGTGTTTGATGAAGCTTCGTGGGGCTACTGGTTGGGCTTGCGGTCGGCGGTGGAGTCAAGCTCTTCAAAGAAGCCGCCGGAGCAGATGGGCAGGCGAGCTCGGTGGAGGGCGAGGGAGACACTGAGCTGCAGGTTTCGGCTGGTGTTCATCGAAGATGTGGGAAGATGAGGGTATTTCTGTAATATAAAGAAATAGAATTAGTTAAAATGTGATTGGCTGGGAGAGCGCCTCACTTTGGACCGCACGATTAGAAACGAGTGGCCATGATGAGTGCGGCTCATCCGGCTCACCAAAACATGCGGATCACTATATCATCCCCCTATATATAAATACCTATGATCTCACCCACTCTTTGATGTGACACACTCACCTGCCTACTAATTTGATATCTACCATCCGATCATAATCTAACGGCAATAAAGATTGGCCTCATGCTCCTTATATGAGAATGATCTCATGTAAACCCTTCTCATATATATATATATATATATAGAGGGATGATATAGTGAGCCACACTTCTGATGAGCCAGATGAGCCCCATTAATTTGGGCCGCTCGATTTTGATCTCGCGATTAGCATTCTGATGCTGGACAATCCATTACTCCACTTGCCAGTCCCATTTTTCCTGATTTGCCCTCCCCACCCCGACATGTTTTTTCCTCCCTCTCCCTCTCCCTCTCCCTCTCCCTCTCTGCCCCATCCTCACCTCCCTCCGCTCCCGCTCTGCCTCTTCCTCCTCCGACCGCGCTCTCGCCCTCTCCCGCGACCACCTCCACCACCCCTCTCTGTCGCCGCTCTGCCCCTTCCTCCTCCGACCGTCGCCCTCTTCTCTGCCCCTTCCTCCTTCGACCTCGCCCCGAAAGCTCGCCCTCGCCCTCGCCCTCGCCCTCGCCCTCGCCCTCAGCAGAAAATCTTCTTAGTATATGAGGGAGTAGATCTGTTTTGGTTGATTCTTTTATATATGCTTTGTTATTTGGATGATTTTTACTATATGCTTTGTGTGTGTTCTTTTCATTTTTCTTTCAAATCCAGCATATGGGTCTGATCTCGTGTGGTTTTTTTAGTACGAATCGATTCCGAATCGAAAAGAGTTAACTTTGGATGCAGGACAAGCGAAACTGTTATCATATACTAGGATTATTGGTCAGATCAGTGTTTTACAGTCAGACGTGTGGATGGATTTGCAAGAGAACGCTCGAAGAGGCAGAATGGAGCTTTACCCCGACATAGAACCTTTCAATTCGGGGTTTTTGAAGGTGTCAGATATCCACACAATTTACTGGGAGTAGTCAGGAAACCCCGATGGGCATGTGAGTAGCTCGGCTTTGCACACACTTTTGTACATCATGACATTTTAAGGAGTTAGCTGAGGTTTCTACCTGGATTTTGCTGATCATGCATCTTTTTTGCTATCTATATTATTTGTGTATATGGAAGGAAAAACCTCTTCTTCACTGTATATATTAAGATTGTTAAAACTTGTACTCCTTTCATCCCATGTTAATAGCGCCACTATCTCAATTTAAGTGGTTGAGTACCTTGGAAAAAGTAATCGTTAGGAACCATTCAATAAAAACCACTATTTTTCCAAATTGGAGCTATTAATATGGGAGGGAAGGAGTGTTATTTAGAAAAGCAAGCAAGTGCTGCTTATAGTGATCAATGAATTGTGAGAGATACATCTCTTGTCAATGTTTTGTGATCATAGCATGTATAGGATCAATTTGTGCTATCTGTTCCTATTTGCGTATGGCTGAGGTTATGATCAGTCTGGGTTTAATTGGTCTATCCAGATGCGCTGGATTGCACTTTCTTAATTACAATTTCTCTTAGACTCCTAAACTCTTAACCACAGTTCAAAAGCAGCTTCTTTTATGTATGTGTGGATTTCTTGTTGTAGAAGATAATATGGCTAAAATGAGTATATCTTTAAGTAGGCTCACATAAAAATGGAGGAATCAAATGCCCAACTGATCATAAACAAGTCTCCTACAAAGGGAAAAAATTTATATGTGCAGGGTGAAGAGGTGGATTATCGAGGTGTTCTGCATCGTGATGGCTCTATTCTTATGTCTGTAACTCTAGATCAGCTAAAGGTAAACTGAATCTCTCTCCTTCGGTCTTCCAATTTCAGAATCATATTTGGAAACACGTTTGTTATTCTTCAGTTTTGATAACCTTCCCACAGTTTATTCTTACATCTTTTATGTACCTTCACATACTAAGGATATAGGATTTGATTCATCTCTTATGAAATTACAGAGTAGCGGAGACTCTGGTTTGAATGTGAAGCGTCTTGAACAAGAAACTGAGGCGAAAATTCAGAATCTTAAAGCTCAGGCGGCTAGGATATCACATGACGTTGTTCACATGCTCTTGAAGCAAGTGACTACTGTGAAGTACTAGAGTTGTGCTGTCTTATGTTTTTATGTTAAATGCTGACGATCTCTCTTTGAATGAATATTTTAATGATTGTTGTTTTATTTTATTCTGTTGTAGTTTTCTTATGATTGTACCAAATAAATGTTGTTATATTCTAAATCAGCATTTAGTGATTACTGGTGACTTCGGTAAATTCTTGTTCTATTTTTTTCTCATCGTTTAGACTTTAGAAGCTGCTCAAATTTTGATGGTACCTAACTTAATTGAGGATTAATCCCTCATAGTCTAGGTGTCTCAATTTCAGTTTCAACGGTTTCTCACGTGTATGTACTCTTATGGGTATTTATTTAAAATACTATTGCTTTGCTCTTCACTTTTTCTATTTTTCTTTTTTTTTGCACATAGAAAAATGTTCAGAATTTAAATTCTAGGAACTGCTCATTGTTGCTCAGATGTATTTATAGAGAGAAATCTTATTTTCTTTTATCTACCGGAGGATTACATGTATGAAGATGACGATTTCATCTCCATGACTACAGATACATTTAGGTGACATGTATGAAGAGCACCTGTTCAAGAACTTACAGCCATGCTCTCTGCATAAAAATGTTCTCCTGTATTTCATGCTACCTTCATATTCATGTATGATAGTATGCTAAGGAACCGGGATATCTAAGCTTGTTGCACAGCATCTCTTGTACAAGAGCAGCTTCTTCTTACTGAACTTGTTACTCTTCTGTCGGTGGATCCACCCATCGATCGTGGTCTTTAATCAACTGAATTAGTGCTTCAGTCGCACGTTCCATTTCAATTCCCTCTTCACCACCGTCTGCAAAGGATAAACAGATAATACATGCAGTCCAAATTAGCTCTTCCCTGACTTTACTCAACATACAAAAATAGTTCAATTTGCTCTGACAACATACAAAAATAGTTATAACCGAATTTCTGCAAGGTTACAAACCTAGTCAGAGAAAAATTGCCAAAATCAAGTAGGCAATAAACTTGCCCAAGCATGAAACAAAAACCTGAGCAGCTAAAACACTATTATTAATCCGACCCTACCTTCAGGCAAGAGTTTGTTAGCTCCACTTGCCAGTTCCTTGAGATTGACAAGAGCTATAGCATTGGGCAATGGTTTTGTAAGCTGCTCTGACAAAGGAGTGATGACTCCCATGCTTATATCTATCAATCTTTTGAGTGCCAGCCTCTGGACATTGAGGTACCACAATGATGTCATCAGCCTGAATAATTTTAGCCTTTCTATCTTGGACTTTTGAGAAATCAGAATCGACAAATCAGTAAGATCCTTACAGAATCAATGTCTTCTACTGGAGGAAGCTCCCTTACAAAAATAGAGTCAACTGTAGCCAGGTCCTGCAGTAGTATCAGAGTATCCCAAAGCATAAGAATTCACAAAACGGAAAAGTGTCTTGGTTAAATTTGTAAATAATCTAATACCTTAAATGGCATGCCAACCACAAGTTTTGCAGCGAGAGACTTGTATAAAAGCTCTGGTGTCTGATAAATAAAGACATGGATAAATAATAGTTAGTGCAAACGACCATGTCAAGTATAGAACTCACCTTATGAACTTGTTGAATGGCAGATATTATGCTCATATTATCAAAACTGAACAATAACAAACGTGTTTCCAAATATGATTCTGAAATTGGAAGACCAAAGGAGAGAGATTCAGTTTACCTTTAGCTGATCTAGAGTTACAGACATAAGAACAGAGCCATCACGATGCAGAACACCTCGATAATCCACCTCTTCACCCTGCACATATAAATTTTTTCCCTTTGTAGGAGACTTGTTTATGATCAGTTGGGCATTTGATTCCTCCATTTTTATGTGAGCCTAGTTAAAGATATACTCATTTTAGCCATATTATCTTCTACAACAAGATACATAAAAGAAGCTGCTTTTGAACTGTGGTTAAGAGTTTAGGAGAGAGAAATTGTAATTAAGAAAGTGCAATCCAGCGCATCTGGATAGACCAATTAAACCCAGACTGATCATAACCCCAGCCATACGCAAATAGGAACAGATAGCACAAATTGATCCTATACATGCTATGATCACAAAACATTGACAAGATATGTATCTCTCACAATTCATTGATCACTATAAGCAGCACTTGCTTGCTTTTCTAAATAACACTCCTTCTCTCCCATATTAATAGCTCCAATTTGGAAAAATAGTGGTTTTTATTGAATGGTTCCTAACGATTACTTTTTCCAAGGTACTCAACCACTTAAATTGAGATAGTGGCGCTATTAACATGGGATGAAAGGAGTACAAGTTTTACCATTCTCTGCATGTTCAATCAACAATCTTAATATATACAGTGAAGAAGAGGTTTTTCCTTCCATATACACAAATAATATAGATAGCAAAAAAGATGCATGATCAGCAAAATCCAGGTAGAAACCTCAGCTAACTCCTTAAAATGTCATGATGTACAAAAGTGTGTGCAAAGCCGAGCTACTCATATGCCCTTCAGGGTTTCCTGACTCCTCCCAGTAAATTGTGTGGATATCTGACACCTTCAAAAACCCCGAATTGAAAGGTTCTATGTCGGGGTAAAGCTCCATTCTGCCTCTTCGAGCGTTCTCTTGCAAATCCATCCACACGTCTGACTGTAAAACACTGATCTGACCAATAATCCTAGTATATGATAACAGTTTCGCTTGTCCTGCATCCAAAGTTAACTCTTTTCGATTCGGAATCGATTCGTACTAAAAAAACCACACGAGATCAGACCCATATGCTGGATTTGAAAGAAAAATGAAAAGAACACACACAAAGCATATAGTAAAAATCATCCAAATAACAAAGCATATATAAAAGAATCAACCAAAACAGATCTACTCCCTCATATACTAAGAAGATTTTCTGCTGAGGGCGGGGCGAGCTTTCGGGGCGAGGTCAAAGGAGGAAGGGGCAGAGAAGAGGGCGACGGTCGGAGGAGGAAGGGGCAGAGCGGCGACAGAGAGGGGTGGTGGAGGTGGTCGCGGGAGAGGGCGAGAGCGCGGTCGGAGGAGGAAGAGGCAGAGCGGGAGCGGAGGGAGGTGAGGATGGGGCAGAGAGGGAGAGGGAGAGGGAGGAAAAAACATGTCGGGGTGGGGAGGGCAAATCAGGAAAAATGGGACTGGCAAGTGGAGTAATGGATTGTCCAGCATCAGAATGCTAATCGCGAGATCAAAATTGAGCGGCCCAAATTAATGGGGCTCATCTGGCTCATCAGAAGTGTGGCTCACTATATCAGCCCTCTATATATATATATATATATATATATATATGAGAAGGGTTTACATGAGATCGTTCTCATATAAGGAGCATGAGGCCAATCTTTATAGCCGTTAGATTTTGATCGGAGGATGGATATCAAATCAGTGGGTAGGTGAGTGTGTCACATCAAGAGTTAGGTGAGATCATTATAGCTATTTATAGCCATCAGATCAAGATCTGATGGCTACGATTTAAAGTGGCCTCATATAAGCTATATGAGAGCGATCTCATTTAAACTTTTCCCTATATATATATATATATATATATATATATATATATTGAATGGTTACCCAATGCCCGGTTTGCAAATTACAAATCCTAACTCCCCTCGTCTTCTCCGGAGCTTCAAGCAGCAAGCCTTCAACCTTGTGGCCGCCTTCTCCATGGCAACTCCCTCCGACGACGGCGAGAACTGGGTCAACAACGATGGTGACAATGGCGCTGCTCGCTCTCGCGAGAGCTGCTCAATGCCAGTGCCTCCCTCAAGGTTGCCTCCACCTTCCACTTCCACCAAGACCACCACCAGTCCTCCTCCCCCTCCTTGACGACGAGTCCGACCTATTCCTTGCCTTCGACGACCACTACGCTGCCCCTCTCTGCCCATCGCTCCCTGGTACCCACTTTACTCTCAATTAATTATACCACCATTAAAAAATTAGCTTTCTTTGTCTATAATAGCGGAAATGGGTGTTCTACTCACGTGGTGAACTTCTGATCTGGAAAAGCTTGAACACCAGGTATTCTCTGCAATTTTTTTTCTTTAACATTCTTCATTGACATTTTTGCAAAAAATCATATAAGAATTTTAGTTGAGAAGGATGTCAAGTGCGGGCAAGAGCAGCTGATGGGTCAAAGTGAAACATTTCCAATGTTGCAATTGCTGATTCGGTTCTCGTGCTCATCTGGATAAGCAGGCTCTACTACTGTATGAAAAACTATCAATATTTGTTTTGTTTTGTCTTGGAAACTTATTATTTAAAGTTTAAAAAATTCATTTGTCTATAATGAGTAAGATCATCTCTCTCTCTTTTATATATAATAAATATTGTGATACATTATTAGATCGTTCCCTATCTACTCAAGAACTTTTTTTTGGATATTTTTATGGTCAATTTTCTCTCCGGTCAGATCAATGCCAAAAAAAATATTTTTGGTTTTTTCTTGCAAAAGTCGAGATTGTGGCAGGCTCAACAGCATGGATTGGTAGAGGTCTTTCATGTGTTTGTGCACAGCAAAAAGACAGTGATGCCTATTCCCATCCCGAGTACTTCTTTTCCCTTGCATAATTTATCACTTACTATATGAATGAAGCTGTTAATGAGATTCTGCCAAAAATTTTGTACAAAACATTTACAAAAAATATTGTGGTGTGAAAAATATTATGCCAATTGAAAGGCCCAAAAGCCCGCAGCCCGACCCTAAGCCCGCTTAGGGATAGGGCCGGGCCAGATTTTTAGAATTGTCTTAGGGCTCGGGCCGAAGTTCTAGCTGTTAGGGCTCGGATCGGGCCAACCTCCGGCCCGCAATAGCCTGACCCGCTTGCACCACTCTCAGGCTAGATCGACTCTTCCATGTCCTATACTGCGTCAAGATCCAATAGCACCTATAAGAAGGAAGTGATGGTATAGGGTGTTGGTAGCCCTTGAATTTTAATCCAAGCATTGTTGATCACATGTGAGTTCATTTTAAGGGGCTTATGTTTTTTTCTTTTGTCTTTTGCAAAATGGAGCTCTTTGGAGTCCATCTAACGTGACCAATTTCCAATACTAGATTAAAGGACCATGGGGCCATGTAGGCATGAGGCCCAATTCCAGGGCCCCATGCCCACATGGCCCTGGGTCATTTAATCTGGTATTAGAAAGTGGTCACCAAAACATTTTGGATAAGTATTTTAGTGTGCATCACACGACGCTGGCTGTGCATCTCACCATTCACTAAGTAACACATTAGTGCATGTGGGCTCTCATAAAAACTATCACACGCAAAAAGAAAAACCCGCGCCTATAACTAGGGGTATTCACTGACGCGGTCGGACACAGACAACCCTCCGTCCGTGTCCGCAACTGCCCGCTATAATCTTTATCTGTGTCCATCCGCCATTGTCTCTGGCCACGACCACGTCCTAGCTTCCAACCCCAGTTGAGTTTGGCCACTGCCGAGGCCAAGACATGCAATTTGACTAGTGTCAACAAATTGGCAATTAGCAGTATTACTGTTAAGTTTGTTTAGTTTATGCTGTTAAGTTTGTACTTAATTGATTATAACTTAAAACTTAAGGTAGAACGACCATAATCCGAAATCATGTGGTTGTAATGGCATAATGACCCACAAACTAGTCGAATGGATTGTTAACCCAAATGGTACATAATATTCACAACACACAAAAGATCACAGACCAGTCAGACTAGTTTACAGCTCAGATCATAAACTTCCGTTGTAATGCTCAGATCGCCACCCAATATCATGTAATTCCATAGCAAAGCTGTCCCTGCAAGTACCGATATAGGAGAAAGAATCTGAATTGTTGGTCCTCAACAAGCACATACATATATGATACGCGTATTCCATCGGCGATGTGCAATGATTTACAACCCGAGGGCGCCCAGGGGTGTCTTACCCTGCCCGGCCTCAAAGTAGAAGATGAGCATGGCCACCATGGCTAGACGTGCATGCTTGATCTCGGCCAATTTCAGTCTCTCCAGCTTCTCCACGTCGGGCACATAGACGCCGTTCTGGAGGGTGCCGGCCAAGGACAGTGGGTCGAAGAACTTGCCCCCAGGGTAGCCCTGTTCGCCGGTGGCATTGGCAAAGTTCTCGGCGGTCCTAGACCACGGGGTAGCCCACTCCACGGACTGGGACTCCGGGTTGAAGAAGTCCACCCACCTCTTGCTCTCCACCCATCCCATGAGGATCAGCTGGGTCCCCAGCAAGGACCCGAAGGAGAATGGGGCGATTGCGCCAGGGTCGGCGCCGGCCTCGAACCAGGGAATTCCACTCCATGCCTGGCCGACGAAGATGCCGACAACGGCCGCCATGGCCCAGCGGCCGTGGATCAGCTCAGCCTCCCTGTACCACTTGAGGAATGCTGGGTCCTTGCCTAGGCCCAGTGGGTCGAACCCATAGTCCCCTGGCAACCTGTGTCAAAATTACAATAGTGAGCTTCAGAACTATTTATGCACAAATCAATTGCACTCGGGGAACACTTATGCTATGGGCCCATGCAACGCGTTACATGTATCATCTAGTGAGAAATGTGCAGCAATTAACAATTACAAGAGAGAATAGAAAATTGAGGAGGAGCAAACTTACGAGCCATCGAGCCATTCAGGGTCAATCAAGTTGCCTCCTCCCCTGACGCCGGGGACCCAAGACTTCTTGGCGACTGCGGCGGAGACGATGAGCCTGCGAGGGCTAACAACACGTGCGCCGGCAATGGATGAAGATAACAGCGCACGGGCACTTTTTGCGCCGGACAAGAAAGGAGAACTGAGGAGGGCAGGGGAGGTTGTTGCAGCCATTTGGGAGCAAAGGGAGGAGAATGTGGTGTGAGTGTGAGGCTTTCCGGCAACGGCGAGGTCCTCCTGATTCCCTGACGGGTTAAGGATTGTGGTATATGGTCTTTATTGGGCTGATAGATGAGGGAGACAGCAGCCAAAGAGAAATCTGAAGATATCTGATATGTGGATTTTCAGCCAGTGATATGGATCTCCACATCCATTTCTTGCTGTTTTACACATCCACGTGGAACATGTATTTGCCTCTTGTCTCCTTCTCTTCTCAGAATATCCCCTTGCCCAGGAAACCGGATCCGCTGGTGAAGGCAGGTGATTTGTAATACGTGGTAGGCTGGTGAAGCTTCACCAGCGGATCCGGACTCCTTGCCCAGCCTCCTCTGTTTTACAATCAACTTGGAATAAAAATTCCATTCCGGGTCATCTCAATATTTTTATTTAAGAAAGTGGCTCATTTGAGAATGTTAAAGGCGCCATCCTGCCCCCATAACTTATAAATGAACCTGTCTAATTGTGTTCATAATATTGTTTTTAAATTAAATTATTTTTTGGCCCCAGTTATTAAATATCTCCCATACGCCATAGGCTATTATCTTCGTCCAAAAAAAAACTTGGTTGCGTTTGAAAAATGATTATTCGTGATTGGATTTGTCCTACATGCTAATAGATCCTCATGAATGCTAATAAATTTCACTTATTTTCAAATGTTGCCAACAGAAGAAGTATGTGTTTCAGTAGATGCTAGATAACATTGGAAAATCTTGACAAAATGTATATAGAGTCCATAATTATTAAAGACTATTTTTTCATAAACTACTAACTGCCCAATGATAAAATTTTTAATTAAGCAATATGCAGAAGTGTACAATTATCAATGTCACAAGTAGTTATTAGTAGTATCAATAAAGCAAATTACATCTCAAATCAAATAACTCTCAAATACTGCAACATAACGAAACAACTATGAAGCACGGATACTCCAAAACAAGAGCCGCACCAATATCATATTTGTATTGTGACAAATTTCAGAAAATGGTAAACTCTGCTTAATTAGAGCTTGAGCCCAAGACTTCTATTTATAGAGATATACATAGTACAATTAATGTGAGACAACTATTTGTACAGTTGGCATAACTAAAGCCGACTTTGACTTATGACTTCTTTTACTCTTCTTACACCTTCCCTCAAGTTCAAGATCAATGAATGTGAACTTGGATAAAAGAAAACTAAAACGTTGAGATGGCAAAGACTTGGTGAAGATATCTGCAACTCGATTAGTTGTGGATACATGTTGAACAACAAGAGCCTAAGATTGTATCTTTTCTCAAACATAATGATAATCAACTTTAATATGTTTTATTCGAGCATGGAAACAGGATTGTAAGGTAAAGCAATAACAAACAAGTTATCACATAGAATCCTTGGTGTAGTAGGCAATGAAATATTAAAAACACGAAGAATCATTTGTAGCCAGGAGATTTCAATAGCAGCTTGGGAAATGGCATGATATTCAGCCTCAGTAGATGACCTTGCAACAGTCAGTTGCTTTTTAGCAGACCAAGAAATAGGATTACTGCCAAGAAAGACACATGTTCCAGAAGTAGACCTTCTATCAAGAGGATTACCAAGCCAATCAGAGTATGAGAAAGCAAGAATCTATGGAGGACTAGGTTTAAAAAGTAAACCAAAATGTAATTTAAATATCGAAGAATTCTTTTGACTGCGGAGAAATTTTCTTCAGTTGGATGATGCGTAGATTGACATGCATTATTAACAACATAGCTAATATCAAGTCTAGTAAAGCATAAGTATTGTAAGGAACCAACTATTTGACAATAGAAAGTAGGATTAGCATATAGACTTGTGCTTGAAGAGACTTTTCTAACAGCTGCAATTGGTGTAGCACAAATTTTGCAATCAGACATGCTATGACAAATCTGAAGCATATTTGTGCTATGACAAAAACATCCCTGCTGAAGACCTGGAAACTTCAATACCAAGGAAATAGCTGAGATTGCCTATATCTTTAAGAGCAAATTCCATGCTTAACTTGTCAATAAATTGTTGAATAACATTGCTGTCAAGTCCTAATAATAGAATATCATCAACATAGACCATTACAACTGTAGTAATGCCGTGATCTGAGGAAATGAATAATGAAGGATCTGCACTGCTGTGATGAAAACCTTGAGATAGAACAAATGTAGAAAGTTTGGCAAATCACTGTCTTGGTGCTTGTTTAAGGCCATAGATGGCTTTCTTCAGTTTACACACATGAGAAGGATAATCATGATTAACAAAACCTTGAGGCTGAGATATGATCATATCTTCATCCAAATAGCCATTTAAAAAGGCATTATTAATGTCTAGCTGTCTAATTACCCAAGACTGTTGGACTACAAGAGATAAGATGGTTCTAATAGTAGTTTTCTACACAACATGACTAATAAATGTATCATGATAATCAATGCCTTCATCTTGATGATAATATTTGGCTACCAAACAAGCCTTGTATACTGCAACAGTACCATCAGAGTTCCTTTTAATACGAAAAACCCACTTACATCTTATCACATTATGATCAGATTCTTGTGGAACTAAATTTCAAGTGTCGTGCTCTACTAAAGCTTCATATTCAGCTGACATGGCTGTGCGCCAATGTTCAGATTTAACTGCTTGTGTAAAACTTGTGGGCTCATTTGCAAGAAATGCAATTGTAACAACATGAAAACTAAAGGGTACTTTAGGTTTTACAATTCCCGACTTGGACCTGGTGGTCATAGGATGACAAGAACAGGAGGTGGACAAAAAGTAGCTGATGTAGAAGATAAATTAGAGAGTGGGGAAGAAGTAAAAGTTGATACAAGAACAAATCTCTGGAGATGAGATGGAATTAGAAACATAGGAAGGTGGTGGAGCTGAGAGTGTAAGAAAGAGTACGACAGGTAAGTGGAAAAAGAGATGAGACAGTAGGATAGGAAGTAGAAGAAGAAATAGACGAAAAAATAAACATGGTTTCAATGAGCTTAACATGTCTAGAGGAAAACACTTTAGAGGTAGCAATATCATGACATCTAAAACCATTTGATGTAGCACAGTAACCTAAAAAGACACATTCGAGAATTGACTTGAAGTTTATGAGAATGATATGGTTTAAGCCACGAAAAACAAGCACAACCAAACACTCTAAGTTGAGAATAATCAGGTGATACATTGAACAACTTTTCAAAAGGTGTAGTATTACCTAAAATAGAACTAGGTAGACAATTAATAAAAAAATTAGTTGTACTAAATCCATCAGGCCATAATATAAAAGGTAAGGAGGCTTGTTGTAGTAAGGAAAGACCAGTTTCCAAAAGATGAGCGTGTTTTCTTTAAGACACTCCATTATGTTGAGGAGTATATGGACAAGTAAACTAATGAATTATACTACAAGTTTGAAACAAATCTTAAAACCTTTTATTAATAAATTCACCACCATTATCAGATCGAAAACACTAAATTTTACATTCAAACTGAGTTT
Source organism: Houttuynia cordata (assembly GCA_039654745.1). Classification (NCBI taxonomy): domain Eukaryota; kingdom Viridiplantae; phylum Streptophyta; class Magnoliopsida; order Piperales; family Saururaceae; genus Houttuynia; species Houttuynia cordata. The sequence continues at coordinate 46,882,887 of CM077502.1, read as the reverse complement.
CTACATAATTTTGAAACTGAACAAAGTAATCAAAGACCCGTGACTTTGGTTTCAGTGGATAGAACCAACATAAACAATTATAATCATCAATGAACAACAAATAATACTTAAAACCAAACACATATTTATAAGGTGATGCCCCCCATACATCACTGTGAATTAAAGAAAAGAGCCTATTTACAACAGTTTTGGATGAGGGAAACATCAACCAATAACTTGTAACACCCAAAAAATTAGTAAGTATTTTAAAACTCAAATTTGACCCTCTTAATGTTTGTTTTGGTCGTGTTTTGCCTTATAGAAATTAAAGTTGGTGAGAAGAGCTTTCTAACGCCACCTGTTATGCGCAATTTGGCAAGTTGAACCGATCGACGCCTTATCAAAATGATCGATCGTAGTTACTGTGATTTTTGAATGTTTTGTTTTGCGTAAAGTGATCGATCGGCAATAATTACGATCGATCGGATGAAACGTGGTAGTGTAAAACAATGCATACGACGATCGATCGTCGGTTGTGGTTTTGCGATTTCTAGCTCATCTTTGGGGTGGATTTACTTGAGAAAGATACCAAATCCCATTGGGACTTGATTTGTACGTCTCTAAAGGGATCTTGAGGCCTTCTCATTGGTTGGAAGTGTCCATGATTTGGAAGATTAGTTTAAGAATGGATTCTCCTCCAACTCTATATAAACACTAGAGAATTGGCTTGTGCTAACCCTAGAACGTCCAGAGACCTTTTCCCTTCTCCTTCCCACGTTCACCCATCTTCCTTTAAGGCTTCTTCTTGAGGGAGTTTGCAAGAGCTTAGAGCGGGAGTTTTGGAGAAAGCAGAGGAGACGAGCAACGCGTAGAAAGGCGGAATCTTTAGTGAATTAAGTAGGATGGTTTTTCCCCTATTTTTTCATATGATTATATATATTTTTGACAAGTGTTTTGATTCAGCACCTTAGCGTATTATGTGGATTCTTGTGAGATGAATGAATTGTGTCATTATTTCTATGCGTAGTGCATCATAATCATATGTGCATTCATGTTTCGTTTTTAGATGGAAAGTCGCACCTAAAGTCTAATGCTTTATTAATTTTCCAGAGACTAGAAGTTCTGATATTGATTGGTTAATCATGATCCACGTTGAGTTTGTGCCTTTAAGGTGTGTCTTGCATTAATTGTCTTATTTTGGATGTACTAATATTTAAAGACTGTGTTATATGTAAAAGAACATAAGAAAGGAGTGAACTTTTGTAATTTCAGATAATCCTAGGTTCTGTAATTGGTCTAGGAGGGGAGTATATGGTCTGTTAATGATATATTATCATTTATAATGTGTTATTAAGTAAGATAATTAAGTTTGATTAAGAGTCTTAATCTCGGCCAGAACTGTTTTTGTGCTGACAGTCGGTAGTAAATAATTCATAACTAATTCAAATAAAATCAGAAAAATATAAAATCAGTGGAGTTAGAAACTAGACTCATGAGGGTATTATCAACAAAAATTTCAGAGGTTAATCATTATTGTATAGAGCACAGTAACCTTCGGAAAAGGATTGTTGTGTAGGAGGCAGTGAGTTGAATCTGAGAGAAAATACTAAGTATACAAATAACATCATGAAATATGATATGATAATGTCTAACGTGTCAATACCAGTAATTGGACTATATACTTATGAAATATCACAGTAAGAATTGGGTTAGAAGTAATCTAATTAGGAGGGATAGTTTCTTTGAACAAGTGATTCATAACTATCTATCTTAAAAGCGTTGATGTCGGTTTGATATTTCACTTGGAATTCAAATCATCTAAGATTCTTTGATTTTCTTATCTCTGATATTTGTATTGTAAAATCCCAATATGTATAAGGAATTCCTATCTAGGGCGGAGCATGAAAGGTATGTATTGATTGTATGGTACTCCTTGGGTGAGTTATTATTATTCGAAGTGTTTGGGCTGTCTTGTTATTCTATCCATACTCGATGAGAGAGTCTATTCTGGTAAGAAATACCTTATGATCTTAGAGTGTTGTGACCTATATTCCTTTGAGATATTGCTCATATTGATTACATGATTGTTTCTTCCACTGTAGACCTTAAGAGACTCTCCCCATGGTGGATTCATAGTATGCTCAATTAAGCCATTGCTAGATCTTGCGAGGTCACTTATATTTATGAAATTGCGATTCCATACTGCCCGAAGGGATGCACTATACGTACGTTAGATTGTGGACATTACGGAAGGTTCTCAGTCTCCACCCATCGTGTCCGTAAGCACTGGTAGGGCAAGCATCCTAGACACATGGCAGGGTTCCAAAAAGAGGACCCCTAGGGTGGTTCTGGTATATTATTATTAGTCACTTGCGAGCAACCAGGTTAGCGAGCAGAAATTGTAACTCCTTTCACTTTAGAAGTCTGGAGCTTTTGATATGATTATTATTCTCTCCTTACATATATGTTTGTTCGGAGCCTTATTGATGTTTTCCTATACTTGCGAGTTGGAATCGTTGTTAACTAACCTTGCAGGTGTATAGACCTCGGTTCAGTTTAGATGTTGTGGGATGTTCACAATCTTTTGTTATTCTTATTCTCTTCATACTGCTTGTTTTAATTCAGTGGTTTTTTACATCCTACTGAGTGTTTCTATGAAATACTCATGCATCCTCTGATGCATGCGCAAGTGACAATTGAGATCAGGAAGTGCAGTAGTGGAAAGGCGGATTGCAGGCACCGAGAAGAGTTTAAAGATTATTTAGTTATTTGCTTTGCTTTATTGATGCTTATGACATTATTGGCAATTGTGCGCCGTAAACTTATAGGCTTATTTTATTTGACTTTCCTAAATAGATTATTATTAAGTAAATTCATTTCATATTATTCATGGATGTCTGTTATTGTATTACACTGATTGCGGGCATAATCGGTTACACGTCCTTTTGAGATGATTGTAATCGGTTGGAAAATTGACTGTTCGGTCGCATGTCCGGGATCTCTACCTTGATATGTATCTCATTGGTTGGCTTCCACACTCCGATCGAGGTATGGGATTTCGGGGCGTGACATGACTTTTATAACACAAACAAGTAGTACATTTAAAAGTAGTAAGGTTAGATGATTTTACACCAAAATGAGATGCAAGAGCTTGCAACTTAGAAGCAGAAGGATGACCAAGTCGCTGATGAAGGAGTGAAACAGTTGTTACGTACAACAATGCTAAAGGAGACAAAACATGTGAAAATACTAGACAGAGATTATTGTTACTGGGCCCTTGAAAAAGTCCATTGTTAGTTGTTAATGATGGATTGAACTCGTGTCCTCGTCATATATGCATGCGCGTCCTACCTTTATATTAAACACCAACTATAAATTAATTCATCAAATCCTTATTAAGTAATGCAAACATCAAGTAAATGCAACACTTTCCATTGTATTTAAGCTTTTAATGCAAAAATTTACCTAAAATATATCTAAGTAAAAGTTCTAATATTCTAATACACTTATCTCCACTGTATTATATTATTATTTTTTAAAAATTGCTGTATCGCCTTATCCGTATCGTATCGTACTTTGCCCCGTATCCGTGCTTCCTTGCGGGACGGGAACGTCATGCCTCCCAACGGTCTAGTACTTCTTTTCTCGTTCTTTAAGAGGAGTGTTATTTATGGCTACTGTTACCGAAGCGATCGAAGGAACAGATCAACGTCTATCCAAAATAGGACAAAAAAGGTGTTACAAATTCTTGACATTAAAGGAAGGCACAAAGTCATCAGGCACCATCCATCCTCGACAGACCAGTTACACCAAATCCACTGGCTTCCTCAACCTTCTAAGGTTCCACCAACCCCATTGAAACCAACAACCCCTCCCAACAAATCACTTTTACCAGCCGTTGTTCCCAAGTCTTGAACAAGCTCAATTTATTAGGAGGCAGGCGAAGAAGAAGAATAAGATGTGTTGCTCGAGGAGGGTGTGCATGTGCTGCTTGTGTTTGATCGCTGTGGTGGTACTCATCTCGCTTCTCTTCGGTTTCCATGTCTTCACGGACGGATTTCATAGGATCAAGGAAATATTCCATGAATGCGAGGGTAGTAATGGTTCTTCCTGCCATGGAGTAGGGAGACCCTTCTTGGGCTATGGTGCACCACTTCCACAATAGTCTTTGTTTTTGCTAATTTTCATTGATGCTTATAGTAGCTACTGATTTAGTGATTTTATAGCCTATGTTTCTTTGTTTCTTCCCTTTTGGCTTATATTTTTATCTTTTGCTTAGATTTCCCTCCCCTAACTAAAATTTTGTTTTTATATGTCTGAGTGAAAGCCTTGTTAATTGTGTATGATTATTTCGCCCTTTATTGCTAGATCTACAGCAGTGGAGACGAGACTGCAAGCAAAATTCTATGTTCTATTCATTGGCATGCTGTCCATGTCTGAATTATCAGTATAAGCAGAGATTTTGTGAAGATCTCCCCTGTTATTTATAAATTGGCTCTATAGATTAGTGATACTATGAATGTGGATGATGAAATGGTAAATAGTAGAAATCTTGAATAGTAAGATCTGCATTAACGAACTGAGATTGTACACCGACGATTATAATGACGAATGAGACCATTACCTGCACATTGGGTAGCCATCCATACCTCACTATAATTTGTTACTCATATTCCTTTCCATACTTCAATTTCATTCTACTCCAACTCCTACCCTGATTATTAACTACATTTCTCCAGACAAATGGAGGATACTTAACTTGCAATCAACATTATATTCATCTGAAGCAAATTGCAAAACCATCTGGTCATGAGGAAAAGAACTTGGGACCAGCAGGTTTTCTAGTTAAGGAGGCTTTAGAAGCATTAAGATGTTTCGAGACACCTAGTTTTATCCATGTTCGGAGAGAAGCTATGGCGTTGCTCATTGGCTGACAAGCCATGCTCAATACTTGGAGCTCTTGGAGGCTTGGATGGGGAATTATCCCTCATTATGGAGCTAGCTACTGAGGCTGATCGGATCCATTCAATGGATATGTAGCTTCGAGGCTTTTGTGTTCAGTAAAAAAAAACCCAATTCAACTATCCTACAGCTGAAAGTGACATTCAACTAAGAATTCAGCTTGCTAAAAAAATGACCTACTCTCTTTTACTTTTTCCTCTACCTTTTGCAATCCAAAAAAGATTTGTTAGACTCCAAGTTCAATTATGTTATAATTTCCCCCCATTCTTGCAACCAATCTGCAGTGTTTCAAATCAGATAATCAAATACATAGCCTATAAGGTTTATGAACCTGACATAATGGCATGGAAGATATTAGTTGGTGGTTGTCGAGCACACAACAATGTCAAGCTTGGAAGGCTAGCTGGAGAAAATCTGCTTCATATGGATCCTATGGATACAGCAGCCTATGTTCTCATGTTTAACTTGTATGCTTCAGTAGGAAAATGGGAAGAGGCAGCTTACTACAGGAGGATGATGAATGAAAGGGATGTCAGAAAGGAGGTCAGTTGTAGCTAGATTACTGTCAAAGGCAAAGTTCATAGATTTGTAGTTGGTGACAGACATCACCCGCAAACTGCTGAGATCTACGCCAAGCTGGAAGAGTTTAGTTCTAAGTTTGAACCTTCCATTCCTTTGAGCAACGTTTCCAGCAATTTGACTGAGGAGAGAACTGATCAGCGTCTTGATCACAGTGAGAGGTTGGCTATTGCCTTTCGGCTTATACCTACATACCCTGGGTTCCCCATATTAGTTTTCAAGAATCTGCGTGTCTGTGGTGATTGCCATGAGTTCTCTAAAAAGGTTTCGAAACTTTCTGGTCAGAAAATTGTTGTGAGAGATTCATGTCGTTTTCACCATTTTGAGGGTGGCAAATGCTCCTGTAGAGATTACTGGTAATTCTTGATTATGTGGCTATAAAAGATAACACATGGATCTTGGAGGTCTTTGTTTTTGTTTTGTGGGTATATATTGCTTCGAAACTTCAAAAAATTTGCGTGTTTCATCATCAACAAGAAGTTTCATTAATTATCATCTCACAGAATAAAAGGTTGGATTACAAAATTTATTCCTCTGATGGTAACTTGGCGATTCTCATGTATAAATCTGCTGAAGATTGGAGGTTGTGGATGCTCGTTACAAGTTTCTGTGTTTACTTGTTTAGAGCCTTGTCCTCCAATGTTACTTCGCCATGTTGTATACTTTGCCAATGATGATGACAAGCACCAGATCTAATTTTTAACTGTATGATATTCAACCTACTGCTACGAAATTTAATGGAGGTGGCTTTCTACTCCTAACTTAATTGGTCCACCATGGGATATGAAACTTTCCTCCAGATGAATCTTGGAAGCCAGCTGAGTTACAATGAAGTGTGAATCCTTTTTTGTAGATGAAATATATTATGTGAGCACAGTAGCAGTGCAAGTCTAAAGTCTGAATTTGAACAGTCTGAAGAGGACATAGCAGTTCAAGTAATCATGGAAGAAAAACATCTGATATTTGCAGTTGATATAAGAAAGATAAAAAGCCTTGACAATCTCACAGACAGTGGAAGTAAGGTTTTGGACGCTCCCAATGCAAATGGTTTGGTTGGTTTTTGGTTTTCCGATCATGGTCTCATTCTGTCTTAGGGCTTGTTTGGCCTCCCCTCCCTTCCCCCTCTCTTGGACAGAAATGACTCACCAATCTCCACACGGAATCCATGAATGAATGTACTGAAGTTGGTCAACTTCTAAATCTCCTCGTCTTGGTTTTGACAGCAACCACATCTGGTACTGGAATTGGTAACTTGGAGTTGCAACATAGGGGATTTATTAGTACATTTGAGGTAATGGCCATAGGCAGAAGGGAAAAAAAAACTGATCAGAAGGAAGGTAGATAGAAAGCCCTCGAGAAAAATTTGAGATGCTTTTTCAGAAGCAAGGGCGTTCTATATAATTGGTGCACTGCATTGTTTTCCTGCCTATTACTTTTTTTCCCTCTTGTAGGATGAGTTTTATGGAGTGTAACTGGAAACATGGATGAGCATTTCTTTCTTTTCTTTGTTTAGCCAATCAGATGTACATATAGTGGCATTCTATTGACTTCAAGTTTTTCTGAATCTTCACTTGATTCGGCTCAACATTGGCTTCCCAGATTGATGAATTTATTGAACTATTTAACGATAAGAATTTAGATTAAATTATTTGGGTTGTGTTGTTATTACAAGTGTAAGCCACTATATTCTATGCCTATGTTTCAACTAAAAGTTATAGTTGCGGGGCTTTCAACACTATGCAAGTGACTTATTTTTCAAAAAGTTGTGGGATGGATCCAGGAAATTGCAATGTTTTCATGCACTTGTTTCTACTTGAGTAAAAAGTGTTAATGGATGGAATAAAAAGGTTAATACATTAACTTCCATAAAAATCACATTCTTTCAAAGGTGGACAATAAATATTGGATGGGCGGACTACATTTTTCTCTGATAAATTGCCTTCAACTGGCTGTAGTAATGCAACCATGCGCCAGGTTTCAGGTAACAAGAAAGAAAAAATAGACAAGGAAAATGGTATGAAGATTTCTAAGATATATACACTCTCTTAAAAAAAAAGAATGGCTGCTAATTTATCTACTCCCTCCGTCCGGAATTAATATTAACATAAGTTTTTTTCCAAATGAACTATTTTTTTTAGGTTGTTCAAATGAACTAATTTTTGTTCATTGTGAAAGAACTTATGTGACCAATAATTCCGGACGGAGGGAGTACTACTTTTAAATATGCCGTGAGGATACCTTTCCATAATTGCGATATGGGAACTAAGAAAAAATTTACAGTAAAATAAAACTATGGCATATAGAGATAGAATAAACATATGAAGTCAGATGTACAGCTGGACAAAGATAAACGCATGCCATTATATACGGACATTTCCCAATTCCAATAAACACAAAACAATATATATTCTGTATGATTTATATTCAGGTTATCGACCGAAAAGTAGTAGCTGTTATAATTCATGCAAACATGAAAAGAAGAAAGTGATCAGTGTCTCAGCTGCAGCAGCCCCCTCCTTGAGATACAGACCCATCTCTTCCTCCTGAAGGCCCAGGGATTCCTCCATAGCCAACTTTGATCCCATAAGACTGAAAAATGTAACAAATCAAACATTAGCACTATTTAGAAAATTCTTCATAACAAAGATGACAAAGTATTGATGAGAAGGGGTCTGTGGCCAAAATTACAAATCAAGACATAACTCCCAAATAACAATTAAGGCGTCTCTAAGTAATTCATAATCATAATCAAGTAGCACCTTTTCCCAACTATTTGGGGTCAATGACATAGATCTTACGCCGCCATTCAGGCCTTTTTTGTGCCAACTCTTTTGTAAGAGATAGTAAAGTCGTATCCTTTTTTATTAATTCAACAAAAAACAACAACACAACATGTTCCATGTAAAGAATGAAAATTTCACTGATAATATCAGATGCCTTATCAGACAACCCACCGCAAGAAGCAGTCTCCACCTTTCAACAATAGAAATATCTCAGTTTTTTTAAAATAAAGGCGTGAGTTACTAAATACATAACATTCAAAACAACTACCTTAACAATAAGGCAGAGGACATGTTTCTTAACCCAAGATGTATCCATATTTTAGTACATGGTAGAAGGAAGCACTAACCTCATTAGATACATCAAAGACTCCATCCTGAATCTTTTTATATATTGTTCCTGCTGTACTGATAAATGCCTGCAGGAAAAAAAATAACATAAATCAGATTACAAACAAAAACACTATTTAAACAACATTTCCAAACTGAAAATTGTAAAATTACCTCCTCCACATTCTGAGCAGTCTTTGCTGACGCTTCCATGAAGATTAATCCATGCTCTTTAGCAAATTGCTCACCCTCCTCCGTACTAACTGCCCTTCTATGAGCAAGATCACATTTGTTGCCAATCAGCATAATTGTCATGTTGGCATTAGCATGTTGCCTTGCATCTTCAAGCCAGCTTGCCAAATGGTTGAAAGTTTCTCTCCTAAAAATTCACAATCAAAAAAATAAATTCAACATATAGAAAACTTCTACACTTCTAAAGCATCATCAGCAGAAATCAATATGATGATTAGATAATTACTCTCAATAGTGATAAGGTACACTTTTGATTAATCTTGAATATGTCAATGGAAACTTGCTATAAGCTGCTTTACCATGTCAAATATAAGACTGCTTCTGTCCTAAATGATAATGATATCATTAATTGTTTCTTTCAACCTTTGAACTCCATTAGGCAGTTCAAAATTGGTCTAGCAACTTCTTTTGAAACTTAAAGTGCCATTCCTTATGTTTTAATTTAAGCATTCAAATCTTCTCGTTACTAGGAATATGTTGTACAAATTAATACCTGGTGATGTCATAAACTAGAAGCGCACCGGCAGCCCCTCTGTAGTAAGACCTTGTAATTGATCGGAAAGACTCTTGTCCAGCCTGCAATTAATTATATCAGTAAAACAACAAAAAGTTGATAAACCAAAAGTCACACGATTGATATATAGTTGTCACAAAATACTAAGGTATGTACATGGCAGTCAATGTAAACTATTTAAGTTATAAAGACAACATGATACAGATCTATCCATGCCTTCAATTTCAGAGGCTATTGGTCAAAGGAGACCATTGCCATCAGCAGTTTTTTCTTATGAAATAAAGTGTACAAGGGGCACTGTTCTTAGTTAAGAGTTAAGACCAGCATGGAACTTTATAAAAGAAACCAAAACTACAAACAAAGCCAGAGAACACAAAATTCTAACACAAATAAAATAGAATGCATGATCAAAATAATGTTAGAACAAATACTATTAAAGATGGTGTAATGAATTGCAATAAGTACTCCCTCTGGTCACTTTTAATTCAGACCGTCACATAATTTTATTAAGATGTGGGATCCAAAGTAAAAGCCTAGACTTTCCTAGCAAGTGAGTCACCTTTCCTCACAGAGGCCTCTCGACCTTGCCGGGCTGCTGGAGACAGTTGGAGAATAATTGGGGAACAATATCATCTAATTTTGGTACGCTATTTTTGTTAATTGTCTCAATTAAAAGTGAGCGGAGGGTGTAAGCATTAATCAGATCTGTAGAGAAGGAAACAGGTTTCAAGTTTCAACTAAATGAGCATGTACATGCAAGCTTAACAAGTTATCCTTTGTGCATAAAACTCACCGTATCCCATATTTGGAGCTTAATAGGCTTGTTATCAATGGTTATCATTCTAGCGCCAAACTCAACACCAATCGTCAAGTCATGAACAGGTTGAAACCGCTTATCAGTGAACTGCAAAAGCAGACATGACTTTCCCACTCCTACAGGCAAATAAAACCATATAAGCATCTTTCAAAAGCTCAAAACAAGATTGCACCGTCAAAAAAACAGAACACAATTCATCACTAAAACCAGATCATGGAGACATCCATGCTTCAAGTACAATCAACCGCTTAGATCTTGTGTAACACTCAACATACAAAATATAACCAATAAAAATCAATTACATCAACAAACAAGATGTGAACTCATTGTAGTGGTAATAATTCGTGAATTTATACCCAAGAATTCGAACAAAACACATGCACTTCCCCGAATGTAACAAAGGAAACTGAAGTATACCGGTGTCCCCGATGATGATGTACTTGAAGAGATACGCGTAAGACATCGCTGCGTCGCCGAGTCCTCAGACAGACGAAGATCTTGTTTTGGCTTTCTGGGAATGAAATCGGATTACCGAAAGAGGAGGAAGGAGAAGGGGGCGTGGAATTAGGAGGTCGGACAGCGGATTTGTTCCGGCGGAGGTTGCTTATTTCCAGCCTGGCCACCCCTCGTTAAGGAAGCTTGGAACATAGTGGGCCCTGTCCACCTTCCAGCGGAGATCGACGGCTGAAAGAAGGTAGATTTGGGGGGTCCGAATCCAGGGGAATGAGGTTTACTGGTTTAGTAAATGATGATTGTGATTAAGAAGGGGAGGGTAAGGAGTGGAAAAACTTCTTCTCCCGCTTTATTTTCACGGCCAACTTACGTGAAATGATGTGGGTCTATATTTTATTCCTTCCGTTCCAAATTACTATGTATATTTTAAAATATTATTATGATAAAATACTGTATATATTTTGTCAAATCATATGACTTTTTCTTTCTAAAATTAGAGGAGATTTGGAAGAATTTACTAAAACTTTGTTTGTGAACGATCATACGAGTTGGACGGAATATAAGGGAGAAAAAATTATGTGAATTTTTTGTGGGTTTCATAGTCCAATCAAAATAGGAATTTTTTTAAATGTACATAATATTTTGGAACGGAGGGAGTATTTCTTATCACCACACTAGCTCGTGAGGTTGGCCGTGAAAAAAAAGCAGTAGGAATAGCAGTACTCCAGAAGGGAAATTTGTCTTGGCTGTCATTAATGTGTAATGAGGTTTACATTTAAGGTCTGTTTGGTTTGAGAGAAAAAGAGAGAAAAAAAATCAAATAAAAAAAAAAGAAATGAGATGGAGTTGGACTTTTCTCTCATTTTATTTCTATTTGAGAAAGAAAAAATTATAACTGAAATTTTTGTGTGGTCTCCACGAAAAATAAAAATAGTTTTCAGCCATCACATTTTTTTCGCTATCCAAACAATAAAAAAAGAAAAGACTTTGACTTTTCTCTCATTTTTTTTTCTTTTCCTGTTAACCAAAACACCCTTAAACCTTTTTAGAGTGAGTTCGGTGTTAAAGTGATGCGTGCGGACTGCGGAGGCCTAAATCTTGGGATTTTTTATGCCTTCAACGTGATGAGGATCAGGATTCATGGACAAGGAGGTCGCGTGCGCGTGTTGTTCACTTGTTTGTTGTTTCTAATTCTGTTATTATCGGCCCGATCTTTTTTTCTTGATACATCCTTATGGGCCTGATCGGCATGGCCCAGTAGTAAGCATTTCTTTCTTTTTTCCGGTTACTCTGTGCTGTAGATTTTTTCCCCTCCAAAATCTGGTGTGTGTGTGTGTTGTTTAGACAAATTACAAGTAGATTTTTTCCCCAAGACTGCTGTGTTGTTTTGGTTCATTTTGGTTTTCTAATGCAGTCAGGTATAATCAGACAAAGGGAATATTAGATTTGTGTTACCGGTCTGTTACCGTTGTATTCTTACTAAAATGAAGAAGGATCGACTAGCAAGCTGGCTTAACCAGGTATTAATCAGCTAAAAATTGGGGAGTCGGAGACGTCATTATTATTAGGGCCTGTTTGGCTCCCCCAAAAGAAAAATGGACTTTCCAAGGCCAAACTTCCACACTTAAAAGAAGGAAAAGAAATATGTAAATATTTTGGCTTAAACAGTGAACCTTAAAATAAAATCAAAGGAAGTGCCGAGCAGGTGGCCGGACGGTGCCTACTTCCCGACGAGCCTTTTCCTCACGACCTTGATGGCATCCATTCTGCCATGGGCCATCACTGCTCTTAGGGAGCCTGGTAATTAAGGATGAGGAGCATTATGATGGTCAACTAGGTCCACATGTGTCAGGCATCCTGGACTTCCTCATCGTTATCATCCTCAACTCAAGCCCTTCACTTACTAATATCTATATTCTTCAATGCCCTAGTTTTGGGCATTGTCGCATACAATCGTTTTGTATGTTCAGGACTGGGCCATGTATCTCTTCATCCGGGCCTGGATAGGTGCCCAGCTGTGGGCCAAAATCGGATCTTCTCTATAACAAAGCCCAGAAGGTTATCGGATCCTATCTTCTATAACAAAGCCCAGAAGGTGCACCACTCTTTCTTAATCTGTGTTCCATTGTGCATTTCTTTTAAAACCTATGTATCATGTACAATTATAAGTAGGAAATAGAAGGGCACATGCACAAAAAAAGAAGGGCATATGCACAATTGCAAACTGATGTAGGTAGAAGTCCAAGACGAGGAAGCCCAACACGTGAGTGACATATTCACTTTAGTCTCCTCACCCTCAAGGGCCCACTAGACAAGCCATTCCAGTCTTCCAGATGGAGCACCACCCAACAGGGAGACGCTTTGACTTTTATTTTATTAGAATATCTTATTAGGAGTCTTATTATTAGTTAGGATTCTATTTTATTGGCTAATTGTTATTCTCTTAGACGAGGACTTTGCATTATTTATAATCATGCCACTAGGGATTAGTTGATATAAAAGCCAATGTTGGCAGACACATTACTTTTGAGTTATTGTTATTTGAGTTTGCTTAATGCAATAGTGAAAGAGAAAATTTCTCTTGTTTATCTCTATTTCGCTTGTCTTTTCTCTGTTTGTGAGAGTACGGAGTTGTAGAACCCGCAGCCGGATACATCGACGACGTGTTCCAATTTTCTCCCTGCATTCTGAAGTCACTATACGTAAATATTTGAATTTAGGATGTTTGTATTAGTATTACCCCATGATATATAACTATATTCTAACAGGCAAGAGAATATCCACCAGTCAAAACTTGTATCAACGAATGGAATAGGCATTTAATACGTATGATATTTTTTTTGTTTTTGCTTAATAAAATATGCATGATATTGTTGTGATGTTCCATGCATAAAATTAGAAGGTGAGCCGAACCTGCCACCACAGTTTTGCCTTTTTGAGCTTCTAATTGCTTAAAGAACTACTGTCTTGGCCCGTTGCCAATCATACAGGTAAACAAAGCCCACCAGCTTCACCAGCTTTAACTCCTTGTAGCCCAAAACAAAGAAGAAAAAACAGAAACAAACACGTCATAGCTAATTTTAGTGACTACGTATAAGATAATCAAGTTTCCTAAAAATTTAGGAAACAAAAATCTTCATTTATTTTTATATATTCTAACACTACGGGATTGACCAGCAGGTGATGCCATCGTCCCTCGCATGTCCCTATATTGCATACAGAAGAACTTATGAATGATAAGCAAGGACAATCATGAGTCGCTTATGAAATCAAACGTAGTGACTAGTGACGCAAGGGCTTGGATCATTTTACAGCATGGGGCGGCTCCAACTATCTCTAGCAAGCGCAAAGCTATTAGCATGACAACTGTCTAGTGACCAACATTTCTCCTATCATTACTCTTAGCACATAGTCCTGATCAGTCCAACAATATCTTATTTTTGCCCCTTAATTCAAACAACATGCCAGTGCATTTTCAATCACATTTAAAGTTACCTTTTTCTAATAGTGCAACTAGATTTGATTCCTTGCACGAGGACCAAAAGTTGTAGAGTACATTAATGGAACACTAAAAAGATAAAGAAAGTAGGCTAATGGAAGGTTCGCCAACAATAATCCCGCTGCCTCCATTCGCAGACTGCAAATCATTCATTCCTTGGAGCCTCTTTTGATGATTCCTCCACCTTATTATTCCTATTTACTGCCAATTGGTAGGCCTCATGCACGTGTGCCTGGTCGGACCCACACTATATGCACACTTGTGGACCACATGCTCGATTGCACGTGCACCCCAATAGTCGTACCAGTAAAGACAACATAGAGGACGGTTTGGGTGGGACACCAACGAACATAGCACTAATCATATGCTTTACATGCTAATTTAATCATTTGTGATTAATCTTGTCGTGCTTTTGCTAATAAGTTCTGATTGTGAATGGCAGTGGATTAATCATTGTGGAAGCTTTAGTGTTCGCAAGGGTGTGCAGCGTGCAGCTCGGCAGCACTAGTACGTGGTCCATCGGAGCCCATCCTAGCAGCTTATATATCCATGATGTTTTATAGCCTTTGGGGTCCCTTAATGGCCAAATATCGTTTACTTCTTTGAGAATCCCAAGCCTGAAGCCTCATGAAAGGATGAGTAGTTCACCACGCCACATGAGTAATACCTGGTCATGGGAGTTTACATCAATGTAAATGTAGTACATGGGAGAACATAGATTTCCTATGTAGTATGGTCACGGGAATGCGATCAGTCAGGTTTGACAAGTTTTTAATACATGGGGCAATGCCCTTCGCTAAAGGTCAGCACATGCACGCCCCCCTGCTAAACGCTAACCATCAGATCCCGAGTGCATAGACTATGCAAAACCACACATTGAGTACTATCTCGGTCGCTTTTAATAGATACAGTTTTTTTTTTCAAATACACTGAAATTTTAGTGTATTTAAATCGACTAAAAGTGAATGGAGGGAGTTTATAATTTCTCCAATATGGCAAGCCAAAAGAGCTTACACAGCTCGGTTACAATAGAATGCTTCAGGGAAAAATATATTCCTTCCATCCGAAAAAGATTAGTATAGATAATTGAATTATTCTAAGCCACATTGAACCCGTAACGGATAAAAGTCATCCGTGGCTAAAAAATAAGCTTAACTGAACCTATTACTTTCGGACGCAGTGTGGAGAATTGAATTCTTACGCCATATTGAACCCACAAGTAGGAAAAATCCTCTTTGCCTGAGAAATAAGTTTAATTGTAATTATTACTTTACCTAATTTCTTCGAACGGAGGGAGTACGTAATTCAATTAATTAAGGGATGTATCAGAAGGACCCAGCCTTGATAGTCTTGCTAGAATACATCATCTTGCCTGCTACTCCCTCAATAGTGTCGCAATTTGTCCCAGCTCAACTAAAAGCGCAAATAGACAAAAGCCTCCACCTAACAAGCAACAAACTTTCATTACAAAGTAAAAATTTTCATTACTGTCGTGTAATAGCTTGCAACTTATCATAACCTCTCTGTCATAAAAAAGAAAAAAAAACTTATCGCTAACCTTTGTCGACTTGTGATCACTTGTCACACTACAAGTTTTTTTGGTGCAACAAGTTGTCACATTATATATTACAAGTTGTCACACTACATTTACGTTGCTGAAATTGTACGGTTGGATATTTCCTTTTGTGCCATATTATCTTGTTCTTTTTTGGCAAAAGAGTAGTATTATTTTCTGGCTTTTGTTGCATAAGTACCATTTCCTGTTATGTAATGGGGTTGGATGGAGTTTTCTTTTTTGGCAACAGGGTTGTAATGGAGTTCACAACTAAATATTGATCCATAACTATTCTTGAATTATAGAAAAAATATTCAAGTAATTTTCTTGGCAAAATTTTTTTCATGAATTGTGATTAATTTATCTGTTTCCGAGAGTAAATTGTTTCCAATTAACTTAGTGTGGCTGTGAATATGATTGAGTTTTACGACGCTTAATGTTATTTTGCTTTTCAATGATTCGCGGATCCAAACAGAAAAACCCTATTCGTATGAGCAATTCTTCCAACCAGCTTTCCCGTGCATGGCTAATCTGACAAGAAAGGGCAGGCGAGGCCCGAGGGCCAGGAAATAGATTTTGCTTTGTTTTCTTTCTTCAAAAGGAGATCAGTCAATGTTCAGTAGGCCCTCGTGCGCTGCAAATGGCCAGGAAGGGACGACAGTTTGTCCCCCATGTACGTACGAGAGTCAAAATGGAAGAAAATCTGAGATATATTTTTCAACTTCAACCGTCGTCCCAGTGCCATCTCGAACGGTGCGCAATCTCTGATATCTGACAGTGGGGAGAAGATAAATCCAACATTTAGATTATGAAAGTTTCTTCTTTATTTTGAGTTGATTGTCTAAATTTTTTCTTTACTACCGAGCTGTTGGACTCGTATGTGTCGACCTCATGTAAGCGTACATAGAACATCCTATTTTCGAGTACTTAGCATCTTCATCTTTTTTGTTTTGGTATACATTTGCGTCTTCATCTTCTCAAGTCCCCCTTAGTTGATCAAATTAAATGATCTCTTTCTCTCGTTATAATAGAGTTTAGATTAATTATGCGCATCAGCTGTTTAATGATTATTATTGGCTGTACCATACTACTGTTAAGGTTAGAAAATACACTGACATCAGATTTCAAATGGTGGAGACTCAACATTTTCCAAAGGACAAAACGATGTTGTGAGTGCTTTTGCTCCTTTCCTGCTAATTGTGTTGACGAGCCCAAGAAGAGTACGGAGTTTATTGCAAGTTGCAACACGTGCTTGGACTAGCCACATTCTTCTATTTAAGCAGTCAAATAAGGTCCCATGTAACGAAAATTATTGGCTACGCGCCGCTCAGGGCGAACAGTGTGCTCATCACCAATGGGTGATGAGCACGTCTCCCTTCTTGTGGGTCCTATTGGTGATGAGCACACTGTTACCATGTCACGTGGGATTCTCATGCTGGAGCACTGTATACTTTCTCAACATAAATTTTTTCTTCCAAAATTTAGGGCTTTTTACATATTACCTGGCGCCAAGTATGGTTTTATCATATTACCTGGTTTTTCTTCTGACTTCTCATATGACCTGGAATCGGCACCTAAAGTACCGAAAATGCCCTTCTTTTACGTTTTTTATGCATTTTGTATCCGAAATGCTTCATTCTTCCCAAAATTAACGATTTATAGGATCATCAAGTTGGGGAAGAAGATATTCCGGCAAAGATCCATCCATAATCGTAGTTCAAACCATCGCCGGCGCCGTCCAACCCGGAAAAAAAATTTTCATGCCCAAAAACTGTAAAAACAGCGGGAAAGACGAAAAAAAATCTATGATGAATGGATTTTGATGTAAGAGCAGTGGGAAAGCCCTCCCAACTATAAAAATTAAGATCTACATGTAAAGAAACACATATAAAGATCACCCATTGGTGTTCGGCTGCTCCTAGACATGAAATAAAAGGATAAAAATGGGCAAAAACGTGAAATACTCGTCGGCGGGCGACAAGTTCCATTTATATATCTTTCTGTGATACTAATGAGGTGGAAGAGGAGGAAAAATAAAGAAGAACGAAAAAAAAATGGACAAAACGGATAAAAAATGAGCAAGTTATGACATTTTGAAGATTGTCATTTATCGTGTTGTCGACGACACGACTTGATTCAAGTCGTGTACTATTCAACACGACTTGAATCCAAGTCGTATTATATGCAACACGACTTGAATTTAAGTCGTGTTGAATAGTACACGACTTGAATCAAGTCGTGTCGTCGACAACACGATAAATGATAATCTTCAAAATGTCATAACTTGCTCATTTTTTATCCGTTTTTGCCCATTTTTTTTTCGTTCTTCCTTATTTTTCCTCCTCTTCCACCTCATTAGTATCATAGAAAGATATAGGATGGAAAAAGAAGAAAAAATAATAAGAAAGAAGAAAGTGAAATGATAAAAATGAGCAAAAACGTGAAATACTTGTCGGCGAGCGACAAGTTCCATTTATATATCTTTCTGTGATACTAATGAGGTGGAAGAGGAGGAAAAATAAGGAAAAACGAAAAAAAAAAGGGCAAAAACGGATAAAAATGAGCAAGTTATGACATTTTGAAGATTATCATTTATTGTGTTGTCGACGACACGACTTGATTCAAGTCGTGTACTATTCAACACGACTTAAATTCAAGTCGTGTTGCATATAACACGACTTGGATTCAAGTCGTGTTGAATAGTACACGACTTGAATCAAGTCGTGTCGTCGACAACACGATAAATGACAATCTTCAAAATGTCATAACTTGCTCATTTTTTATCCATTTTTGTCCATTTTTTTTTCGTTCTTCCTTATTTTTCCTCCTCTTCCACCTCATTAGTGTCACAGAAAGATATATAAATGGAACTTGTCGCCCACCGACGAGTATTTCACGTTTTTGCCCATTTTTATCATTTCATTTTCTTCTTTCTTATTATTTTTTCTTCTTTTTCCATCCTATATCTTTCTATGATACTAATGAGGTGGAAGAGGAGGAAAAATAAGGAAGAACGAAAAAAAAATGGGCAAAAACGGATAAAAATGAGCAAGTTATGACATTTTAAAGATTATCATTTATCGTGTTGTCGACGACACGACTTGATTCAAGTCGTGTACTATTCAACACGACTTAAATTCAAGTCGTGTTGCATATAACACGACTTGGATTCAAGTCGTGTTGAATAGTACACGACTTGAATCAAGTCGTGTCGTCGACAACACGATAAATGACAATCTTCAAAATGTCATAACTTGCTCATTTTTTATCCGTTTTTGCCCATTTTTTTTTCGTTCTTCCTTATTTTTCCTCCTCTTCCACCTCATTAGTATCACAGAAAGATATATAAATAGAACTTGTCACCCGCCGACGAGTATTTCACTTTTTTGCCCATTTTTATCCTTTTATTTCATGTCCAGGAGCAGTCGAACACCAATGGGTGATCTTTATATGTGTTTCTTTACATGTAGATCTTAATTTTTGTAGTTGGGAGGGCTTTCCCACTGCTCTTACATCAAAATCCATTCATCATAGATTTTTTTTCGTCTTTCCCGCTGTTTTTACAGTTTTTGGGCATGAAATTTTTTTTCCGGGTTGGACGGCGCCGACGATGGTTTGAACTGCGATTATGGATGGATCTTTGCCGGAATATCTTCTTCCCCAACTTGATGATCCTATAAATCGTTAATTTTGGGAAGAATGAAGCATTTCGGATACAAAATGCATAAAAAACGTAAAAGAAGGGCATTTTCGGTACTTTAGGTGCCGATTCCAGGTCATATGAGAAGTCAGAAGAAAAACCAGGTAATATGATAAAACCATACTTGGCGCCAGGTAATATGTAAAAAGCCCCCAAAATTTACTTCTTATTTTTTCCAAAAAAAAAAATCTCTCATTCATCTCTTCTTCTCAACTCGATTTTATATTTTTTTTCGCAATACAACCGTTGCAACTATTTTTTGTGTGTGGATCTTATAGGTCAACCTTATGAGACTCCTAAAGCATCTCCAACCTAGGATGCTAAATCCCGGGTGGCAGCTAGAATGACAGGGCTTTGGTATTCGTAGGGCGTCACACTTGGGTTCTTAAGTCTCAGACCTTGGCACCCCACTTTGGCATCCCGGATTGCAGATGCTCGGGCTCCTATTATGATGTGTGGTGCCATTTTAAAGACTTCATGCAATGTGTGGTTCTCATTATAGGCTTTGTTACCTCCGGTCATACAATTTTTTTAATGAACTAATTTTTTAATTCATTTAAAAAAGTGACCGGAGGGAGTATATTTACACTTATATTTAGACTTTGGCACCCTACTTTGCCATCTTGATACACATGAGAAATGTGTCCTATATTACTTGTTCCATTTGGCTCAATTCAAGTAAGAAGACATCTCACAAGCTTCTTACAAAGCTTGCACCTAACATGTGATATTTTTTAAGTACCGAACCAAGGTTCTCTTAGCTGCGGGTTTCACCATTCAATAAAAATCACTATTTTTTTCCAAATGTACCTATTAGACAGAGGATTAGCCTATATTATACTCCCCTTCTCCAACAAAATTGTTCAGTCTCATAAACAATGTGTTTGTTTTCCTTTTGTGGTATATATTTATTTAACAAATTAATGAGGGGCATGTAAAGAAACTGCTGATGAAATCCCGCTGCTGATGAAATCCCGTAGAGTCAATGAACGACTCCTATCAGAGTCATGTAGAATCAATGATTCAATATGCCTATGGATATTTCTTTTTGATACAAATGTGCTCAACGATTCGAAACTATGCAATGTCTATAGTTCTAGAAGGTAAAAGACGCCGAACACCCCCGTTTATCTCCTAATTGCTCAGCTTTTTTTTTTTGCTACAATAATTGCTCAGCTTATTGAAGATAAGAAACGAACATTTCACTTTGTGTAAGTATCCGATCTATTGGTAAGAAATAAAAAAGACGCCTTTAGTTCTTCACTACTAATGTGAGCAGAGAACTTCAAGAGACTGCGTTCACATGTGACACGCACGTGTTGTAGCCCAGCTGACCTATTCACCCAGGCCTATGGACATGCCCATGAAGCTCAGTGGAGTCAAGAATCAGAGATCAAAGAATTGGCTGCTCAATGCCTGACAGCGAGTTGCCATTTTGTAGTAGATCAGATTCGGTCTTGAATCTTGGATGTGAGCTCTAGATTACGGGAATGTGTGCCACCCTACGATTCCCATGGCATGATCCTTAATTAACTCCAATATGGGAGCTTTGAGAAGAAACTTGGGCCTTTTACTTCAAGAAAAATAGTGCGGTGCACTCAGATTTTCATTCAAAGTTCAACAGCTCTATGACCCTGTACGAAATGTTGCAATAGGCCATATATCACTGATATATCGATATTGGTCTCACCCGATAAAATGATACTGAGTAATGTCTTTTTCTAATTTTTTTTAAAAAATAAACCAATATATCGGTATATTAAAAAAAATATTTTAAAAAAAATTATAATTTTTTTTAAAATAACTTTCCCGTCAGAATACGAGTTTAAAACCCATAAATATATTTTAAAAAATATATATATTTTTATATATATTTTAAAATCTATGTTTTGTCTAATTAGTATCACTTATTTTAAACGTTATAATGTAAAAATATATAATTAAAACTAGTTTTCGACCACCGGATATTTCTATTACCGGATATTTTTATTTTTTTTACACAATATCTTTTATATTTTATCTATTTGGTGGACCGATATTTACGATCAGGCACTCCTTGGTACGATGTGGGTAAGTCGAAACCTACTTAGGACCAATTTGAAGGAGGAGACTCCTGCAGCTGACAGCACAACCCACGAACCATGAATGTGAAAGACTCACGTGAACAAAGTACAAATTATAAGTCCCCTCTCCCAGTCTCCCGAGTCGATGAACTAAGGTGGAAAACTGAAAAACTTTCTGCCGCCCGTGCGTTTTATATTCATGACGGAGCCCGACAATAATGAAGGCCACTTCTAGCTACCAAACGTGTATTACCAGCATCAGAGCAAGAACAACTTTGAAGTGCCAAAGAAAGAACAACTTTCTATGCTTTTTCTGATGGTCATTAGGGTAGCAACTTGTTGAGTGTTATTCCGTTTATTGTCTTAAAAAAGCTATGTAGCTTTCTGGATTTTGAAGATCAAGTGGGCTAGGAGATCAAACAAGGCAGCTGATCTAGTTGTAACATGGGCATCCGCAAAGGGGATTCGTCCAGGTTGAGGGTCACATGGTCGAACCAGTTACAAGTGTACCAAGATGTCTTACAGGTGTACCCCATGTCACAACTTCATCTTTCAGTTAAGTGCAAAACTTTCTTTCATGCTGTTCTTTTTTTAAATGCTAACTCAAGCAATTGTTTAACATCTGCGTTCACTTTTAGCTTATCTCTCAGGTATTTAAGCCCAGCAGGTACTTTAAATTTGAATGGCGGTAACCAGGATTCAGCTGGTTATCCCCTCTCGCTCTAGAGACTTTAGATCCTAGGGCTATAGGTGGTATTTCATTTCCTAGGCTTCTGAATTCTGATAAAGCAAAATTTTCTGCTAAAAGCCTGCTTTCTCTCTTTGGAGATTGATAAAGAGGCGGGGGACCTCACAAAGCTCTCTCCAGTCTGCAGTTGGAGTTGAAAGTGGCTTCATGAGTCCATCAAACCGGAGGATGCTTTAAAGCGTTCCAGACAAAGGGGGAGAACAGTCTTACTTACCATGGTATTAGCCTTCTGCAGTGTCGTTTTGGCTGGGCTGGTAGTAGTGCTTCTTATACTACGCTTGGTCTTCAACCACTACTTGCCCTTGCTTCTGCATGGTAGAGAAGCTCCTAGAGGCAGTTTCGGATGGCCTTTACTTGGTGAAACCTTGAGCTTCCTCAAGCCCCATTCTTCCAACTCCCTTGGGATATTTCTCCAACAACATATCTCTAGGTGCCAATTCCTACCATATTTTTCACTTTTCATGTTATATTGCCACTTTTTCGTGGAGATAAAGTGTTCAAGTGTCAAATGTGTGCAGTATAGCAAAGTGTTCAAGTCTCATCTCTTCTGTTCTCCGACGATTGTGTCATGTGATCAGGAGCTGAACTACTTCATACTACAAAATGAAGAGAAACTGTTCCAATGCAGCTACCCAAAGCCCATACATGAAATACTTGGAAAATCATCCATGCTTGTGGTGGTAGGGGAGTCACATAAGAAGCTTAGAAATTTAGCTTGTGACTCTTGTCAGCACAACCAAATCAAGCCCCGACTATCTCAATGATATAGAGAAAAATGCAATCCAGATCATGGGTTCATGGAAAGACAAAGACCAAGTCATCTTCTGCGAGGAAGCCAGAAGGTAATACTGCCAGTTGGTATAGTTTTCATGATGTCACAAAAAAAGGTTGCAGATTCTTATTTTCTTTTGTTTGGTTGTTTTCAGTTCACATTCAATGTGATAGTAAAGCAGATACTTGGATTGGCACCAGATGATCCAAACACCTTAAATATACTCAAGGATTTTCTCACTTTCATGAGAGGGCTCATCTCTTTTCCCGTCTATATTCCAGGCTCGCCATATGCAAGAGCTGTTCAAGTATTATCTTCTACTTGTGTTAACATTTCCTGCTTTGCTTTTTTGAAGGAAGAAAGACTTATATTGTCTTTTTCGTTAATCCATTTGTACAGGCTAGAGCTCGGATATTTTCCACTGTAACGACACTGCTCAAAGAGAGAACAGATGGCGGGAACCATAAAAGCAGAATGGTGACTTTCTTGAGGTGCTTCTATCAGTCAATGGCTTGTCTGACCAAGAGAAAGTGAGTTTTGTGCTCGATGCTCTCTTGGGGGGCTATGAGACCACTTCTCTCTTGATGGCCATGGCAGTTTCACTTCTTGGGTCAGTCCCCAACTGCTCTGGAACAATTGCGGGTACTTCTTGTTGTATACATTTTTAATGCTAGTTCAGTTTTTAATGAAAAATAGATGCACCTTACTTTTTTTTTTGGTGTATGTTTCTTCTGTTCAGTCGGAGCATCGTGAAATAAGAAAGACTAAACAGAAGGATGATTACTTGAACATGGATGATTATAAGAAGATGGAATTTACTCAACATGTAATCCTTTTCTTTTGTCCCTAGTTGATTGAAATGTATTTGTTTTGTATTACTGTTTTTGTTTCTTTGTATTACGTTTTGGATAAGTACTTCTGTTTATATTGCTATTACTATTTGCAACTTTGTCAGGTTTAGCTTGCAGTTCACTGATGCCCATTTTATTTTGTTGTTGTTGTTCTTTTATTAACTTCAGGTCATTAATGAAGCACTTAGATGTGGGGAACATAGTCAAGTTTGTGCACCGAAAGGCTCTCAAGGACGTCAGATATAAAGGTTTTCTTTTGGCACATAAATGACTCACAGCTGATAACAATGATTTCATTCATAAAAAAAATTGACTTTGGTTTTGTCTTACAGATTATTTGATTCCTGCTGGTTGGAAGGTCCTCCCAAGTCTTCAGCGCTGTACATCTAGACCCATCCCTGCATGAGACTTCCACTTGACTTTAATCCATGGAGATGGGAGGTAACTTGTATTCATTGGCATCTTCCCCATGCATATAACTGTTTGAACATCTAGAGATGAAAGTCATAAATAATGTAATCAAGAAAAGAGTCTTCTAAAATTTTCAGTGCATCCACTCTTTAATAGAGATTTTCATTGGTACTTGCTAAACAGAATCAGAACCAAGCAGCATGCAAAAAATTCACCCCTTTCGGAGGAGGCCCAAGATGCTGTCCGGGATCTGAGCTTGCCAAAGTCGAAACTGCTTTCTTCCTTCACCACCTTGTCCTGAATTTTAGGTAATATCTTATTAATCACATAAATTATGTTCATAATCTTTGCAACTTTTAAAATTGAGTTCAGGGATTTCTGAGCAAATTGTCTACAATCTGGATGCTGTTCTTTTGGTGGGCTCATCTTTAAGCTTTGAGGCCAAGAATCACATGATGGACCTTATTCCTTACTGGTTTGGGCGTGCAAGTAGGGGAGTGAAAATGGTCCACATATTGATATCTGGATATCAAGTGCAGCCCCCCAAGCTAACCGCAGCATTCTAATTCACGTTGCCAATGTCCACATGCCCCACGTCATCTTTTTTTTAAATTTAATCCAGAGGAGGCCATCCTCTCAATCATCCCACCCAACCCTCAAATAGTGATGCTCACCCCATACATATTTTTTCTACAGTTTTTGATAATTTCACTGCATGCATACTTGATCACACTCAAAGGGTGTGTCCACCATATGAATATGATTACCTCACCTAAACAGCCCATCAAAGAGTATTTTTACTACTTGGATTAGGTATAATGCAAAATTAACAAAATAATCAATTGAGTTTTTGTTTTGCAAATGAACAGATGGAGCACAATGGGGTTGGACCCACCTATGGCCTACCCTTATGTTGAATTTCATAATGGAATGCCCTTAAATCTCATCCTTGTGAAGCAGGATCCGGTACTTTGACTGGAGACGATGAACTTGGTGGACTGGAAATGGGCTACTATCAGAAACTGAGGGGAGAGAAACAGAAGGACATGCCTTGTAAGGGTTGTAATGCTTCAGTGAAGCTTGTGTAACTTTCCCAGTTTCTTCTTCAGTTCTGCCACAAGAGTCTTCTCAGTCCTCTCGCATTTGTATGATTTTCTCGTTAGAAATATATATATTACAAGTATTGGTAACCTTTTTGTTTCGAGCGCAGCCTAGACTGGTTGAGTGAATAGGCATTTGATCCTATAAAGATTTAAAACTATTGACTTATTTTAAGTGGATGATGTTAAGGGAGTAGTACCAAATTTTATAGTAAGGAAAGCTGAGACAAGGAGACATGTGATCCTACTACTTGGCACCTGGTTTTCCAGCCTGGAACAGGGCTCAACAATTTCTGTTCCTTCTCAGTTTTATCGACTTATTATATGATACTTTTGATGAGGTTCTTGGATGAACGAATCTAACAAAGGATTCTCAGTTGGGCTCTTTACCTCTTAGGCATTTGGAAAGACATCGAACTAATAAAAATTCAGCTGGGAATGGAAGAAACTTGAATAAAACATTAAGATAAGAAAAAAAATGTAGCTTTCATTATCTGCTAAGTTTCAGGTTCTACTACTAGCACATAAATTTCTATAAAAAATCGACTACTTTACAGTGAATTTTGCAATTTTGTGTGCCATTCTATTTGAATGCAATTGAACATGACTGAAGTGGTTAAATGAGTAAAAATGCTACCATGATTTTCAACTGTAGTAATCCCTTTTGTGTAACTATCGCTTGATGAGGTGAAAAAATGGGGCTTTTGACTGATCTATAAAGCCTCAAAGTGAATGTTGATGTCCCAAGAATTGGTTTCATGAGGAATTACTACTTTCAAAAAATTATCTTCTCCAAATGAGAATTCTAACTCTTCCGAGTTCATAACGCAAGCTTTTGGTTTTATGCTGGAGTATGCGCCAAAAGGACCACAACCCCTCCCTTTGATATGTATCTGACAATTGGAATGGCTTCCCACATAGTCCAGTGCTTCAACAGCTCCTCCAGAGTTGTACATTTTAATTAACCCAATTGGTGCAAATTGAATCTTCCCATTGTAAACCTGTCGAACACCACCACAGGCCAAAGTTTTAGTTAATTCATAAGACCTGGAGATTGACAGAGCTACTTAAGACTTGATTTAGAGGACAAAATTCGTGAGGCATTCTCGAGACTTGTGTATACACTTAACCAACCTTGATTGGAGAAATAGTATAAGTATCACACTCCAAAAGTTTCAATGAGACATCCAGTGATCCTTTCATTGGCAATTTATGGAGAGCTCCTGCAGATAAAATAGAAGGCTAGATAGTAATGTCCCAAAGAAATGATCGCGAAACATAGAGAATCAGGGAGCAGGGGGTAGCTCGTGCCAAGCATTTCAAAGCAAATCAAAGTAGTACATGCTATACCTGCATTAAAGGAAAATACAGCACAATCTCCCATCCAGTTTTTCCCTGCTACTTCCTCAAAATACTCAACATCAGTTGGACTAACTCGTCCTATGAGTTGCAATACCTCAGAGCTTTTTCCGTTCTTCTCTATGGCATCCAGACCTGGCCAGGTTCCTGCTCCTTGGCAATTGAATACACCGATAACTCCGGTAAACTTGTTTAGATTCCAAATCTTCAACAGACTGCAATAACAGTACCCATATCAAGGAATTATCTTTTAACAGTAGTTTTAATTAGACCTCCGATGAATGTTATTTATACCTTTTCCCATCCATAATAGGATCCTGAAATAGGCAATCTCTAGTTGGTCTCCCTGGATATTTAGCTCTTAAGACAGACCCATCAGGCAGTACAAGTCTTTTTAGTATAGTGAAATCATGATGACCAGGCTTGTCACTGAAAGAACAAGAACGAACTTTTGGCAACTGGTAATTCTGAAGTTTCTTGCATGACCAAAATATTCACAGTATATGTACCTAATGTACACCCCACAACCTCCAACAGCTCTAGCTACTGCATGAAACTCAGCTGCATAATGGCGGCTCTGTCATTGATTAGTGAAATTCAGATAAGTACCCAAGTCATATATAGACCATCAAAAGAGTTCATCATAGTGGAATCTCCACTTGTAGAAAAAGCAGACCCTAAAACAGGCATAATTGATGATAGGAGTGGGGTTCCATTCAGGGGATCACTAGTAACTAAATTTCCAAAATATAAGCATGCATAAGACAAAGACTAACCCAGAACATGTCCCAGTCTGGAACCATGACTTCTCCGAGCAAGAGACTATTGAAAGAAACAGCTGCAACGTGCACAGTTTGAGATGATTGGTTTCTTGGCATGTAGTCATCTGATGCTCTAGTAACAGCACTTCTTTGGGAGCTGACATTAGCAAACATAAAAAAGAACATGGATGATGACCATTTGACGAATAGGAAATGACTTTGTGTTTTAAAGATGCTTACTGATAAATTGAATCAGTGTTGTGGGCCATGCAGCAAATTATGCTGTTGTCTTGAAAGTTTTGGGACACAGATTTCTCAAGTGCTTTGTGGAACTGTTGTGCTAAAGATACACGGCCACCGAAGGCTGAGCCAATTGTCTCCAATATATTTTGTACATCTACTTTTACACCATCCACATTCTGAGACACAAGGTAGCTGTGTAGATCATCATAGAATTCATCTATTTTAGCTGGATCAATGGCACCAACCCCATATTTCTCCATGCAATCCATTGATAAATCCCTCAAATGTGAAAGATTGCCAGGGGACTGAGTTGGGTACAGCAACCGAGGATTGTATTTCTTAGTCCCAGGCGCATCTGGATGAAGTCCTCCCCAATATCCCATTAATGCATGCCACATATAAACATATCTAGAATTAGAGATAAGAAATCAGTAAACAAGAAACGAAATACCGAAAGAAACAGATAAGGAGTTTACTGGATCTTACTTCAAGCCAAAAGTGTTCTTTATATTAGACACAAATTCTTTCAGGTCTTTAGCCATCTCATTTCCTCTAAACTTAGAGTTCTCTTTGAGGCTGACTAGCCGGCCTCCAAACCTGAAATTTGGAAGGAATATTTACAATAAAGCACATTTGACAAAGAAAGATAACAAGAACTTGATAGGCAAACATACTGGGATCCTTCAACAAATGGTTCCCCTTCCTTCCGGAACTCATTCTCTGTATCTTGCCATCCATCATCGATGATCAGAAACCTTGCAGGTGTATCTCCTTCAGATAAGCTAAACCAACATAAGAATGAAAAGGATCAGAAAGTACTGTGAAAGGCATTCTCGATGAGCCGTAAAAATTAATACATGACATTCACTTGAATCAGAAGAGTTGATAGAGCACCTAGTTAGTCCATCTACAATCCCTTTTGGGTTGACATCATGATAAAAAGCATCCCATGTACACCAACCAAACCAATCTAGCATTCCTGGCATCTGCAGTCGCAGCAACCCATCCAGTAGTGTTAGCTTTCTCTTTCCTTCTGCTGATTTTAGCATATATAAAATGAGATGCAAAGTTGGTTTCTATTTCTGACTCAGCACTGTAATCAGGACCTTGCCTGTTTGGATTCTCGGCATGTGAATGTACCCTTATGTTTCTCCAAAATTCTACACATTGGTAGAGAAAATTTCAATAAATATTAAGAAGGAAACATGAGCAGAATCGAAAGATATAAGCCCTGTGAAGCCACCTACTTCATAGATTGCTTCAGTACATCAAATGGATTGTCCCCGTAGTTAACAAATACTGCTTCTGGAAATTGTGATGCTGCTAGCATAGGATCACCTGATTTTCATCCCCAAAAAGACAGGCCAAACAAATGTAAACACCAAAGAGGAAAAAATAATTAACTATAATACATTTCTGAATTTAACAATCGTGACATTGTTTATAGAAGTTGTCTCCAAGAAAGTGATGATCAACATTACTATCACTTACCACTTTCAATGCAAAATTCGAGCTGATTTAGTGAATCTCCTTGTAAACTGCTTCTAAATGCACCATCTATTACAGGCAGGAAGAGGATATACAATGGAGAATTGTTAGACTCAGACTGTATTCCATCATCAATGGCCGACTTTGCTGTTGCTTCTACGAATAAAAGTTGTGTCTCAATAGGAATGTCACTAGCAGACTTTCCCATGCGAGGCAGCATCCAAAATATCCTAAATCTGTACAAGCATAATAGTCTGCAGTCCCTGTAATAAGAACAATGATTAAGATTTCCTGCTAACAAATATGGGCCATGTAGTGGGAATTGTGTATGCTGCTCTGTAACTTTCATGCTATAAAACCAAAAGAAGGGTCATGGTTCGGCACGAATTTACAATTAGGCTTCTTTTCTCTGCATTTTTATAACTTATATCATACAAAAGAACGAAACTAAGAAGAGCCTCGCATTAATCTTAACATCAGCACAACAGCAGAAGCTACAACTCTCATTCATCCAGTGAAAGTTGTAAGACCGTTGCCTCAAACAATCAGCATCAGTTACAAAGGGAAACAGTCTAAGACAAAATTTCAACACATGTTTGCAGTAAAAGGACTTCAATTCAAGTAATTCACAGATTCAATTAAGTTAGCACACTCTTACCAATCACACTCGACAACTCAATCACTGGTTACTGTTGACGTGAAACACGAACAGATAGTGGATAGCGAAATTTTCTATCATACTAGCAGTTGAACTAGCACATCCTTATTAATCAATTCACATTCAACAACACGATCACTGATCACGCTTGGCACGAAACACAAGTGGATAGTGAATACTGCAATTTTCTTCCATACTGACCAAAATCTAGATTTTCCATACAAGATTGACATGGAAAAGTACTCATACGCCCATCTTCTACTACGTCAGCAATCCTCTCTAGCAAATATTCAACGAAACGTCCAGCACGTAGAGTTCGACTTATAGACATTAATAGAATTAACACCAACAACGATGCAATTAAGATTCATAGAGATATTATAAACATCACAAAAAACACACTCACATCAAAACACCAAGCTTAAACACCAGACGACTGCTATCCTCCTCCGAGACCGTCCCGAGGAAGGCCGCGCCCCCCTCCGAAGGCGTGACAGTCACATTCTTGGGCACGCTGGTCAGTGCATCGCTGCCATTGATCCTCAGCACCCCATCAGTCAGCACCGGCTGCAGAGTACACAAAACACGCATGGAGCGCCCATATCCCCTCCGAATTCTAGAGTGGGCACATGGGAAAACTCCATGAAATGGAGGCAGTAAGAGGGAGAGGCGAGAATTGGGATGAAGAGATTTAATGGCCAAAGAATTCATGATGGATTTATGACTCCTCTGTATTGAGCAAGCAAGAGAGGAACGAACGTATGAACAGGAACAAGTTTACATGAGTTTGAACAGTTTGAAAGGAAATGCAAAAGAGGGAGTTTTTTGCTATAAACAAAAGAGGGAGTTAGGACTCGGGATATGGAGTGGCTCTGATTTTACCGGCTTTTAGAGGTGGTTGACGATAAGATCCACGTCTGCTTTTACTTTTGTCGTTGGGGATATTCGTCGTCGTTGTTTGAGATATCATTGGAGCTGGTCCTAGATTTTTTATTTGTCTTCTTCTCCAATCATGTGCGGGCACCTTTCATTCCCATTGTTGGTAAGGAAGAGGTGGCGGACTGGTGTTGGCTAAATGTTACTAATCGAAGGCCAAATGATCCAGCGAAGTAGAGCTACTTGAAGTGACTTGGGGGGTGTTGGGTTAGTGAATTTTAATGAATCTAAAATTTAATTAAGAGATAATTTATTTTGACCGAATTGGTGTAAAATAGGAATATCGTTTAGTTGCTAAAATGAAAATTCATAATTTAGTTTTAATTTTATAAATCTCGTCGCGAAAGGATTCACAAATTAAGCATGAATTAAGAGATAATTTTTTTTTTCGGGCTGAATTTTAAATTCAGCCAAGACTCCAAATTTAGGAACCGAACAACCCCTTTAACTTAGTGGCTAGAATTTGAGTTAGAGTCTAATCCGGATTTGTGTTCGAACCATTGGGCCTATGGGAAATCACTTTGATTGGAAGCATGGAATGTCGTATCGGATATCGGTAAAATATCGGTCGGCCTAAGAGACGAAATATCGGAGATATTGCGTAAAAAAATATCGGTCGTCAAAAACTAGTTTTTATCATATATTTTCAAAATCTAACTTCTAAAATGAGTTATACTAATTTAAACAAAGAATAGATTTCAAAATATGCATAAAAGGATAGAAAACAAACAT
This sequence comes from Houttuynia cordata, assembly GCA_039654745.1. NCBI lineage: Eukaryota > Viridiplantae > Streptophyta > Magnoliopsida > Piperales > Saururaceae > Houttuynia > Houttuynia cordata. The sequence goes on along the minus strand of CM077502.1, from coordinate 46,851,345 downwards.
GAAAGTTTTTTTTTCCCAAAAAAAAAAAAAAAAAATTTCAAAAATTTTTTTTTTTTAAAAAATAATTTTTTTTTTTCAAAAAAGGCCGACCCGAAACCGATATATCGGCGATATATCGCCGATATATCGCCGATATTTGGAAAAAATGGGAAAATCGATACTTAATGGTATCGGAGTATCGGTTTGTGTCCGATACCGATATATCGGCGATATATCGCCGATATATCGGCGAGCTGGCATTCCATGATTGGAAGCTCATACCTCATCCTGGGAAGCATTTATCGGCCGCCTCGAAGCTATCCATCGTATGGGAGCCATTGATCATCATGCTCGACAACACACACTTCAGCTGTGCGCTCTAGCAAAAAGGTGCATCCACCGGGATTTTCACCATCGGGTTTGATTGACGACGCACATTTTTTTTTTTACATAAACCAATAAATTGAGCTCCTATTACCAAAAAAATATCAGCCTTCCCTCATCCTATGCACCAGAGGCTGTAACGTAAGCATTTTCTGCCGAACTCGTCGCAAATTTTTTGGGACTGCTGCATAGTGGCACATCCAATTTTGATTACACATGTCTAGCTTCACCAAGCTCTATTGTACATGGGATTCTAATATGGTACAAGAGGACTAACATGGAACATGGCTACACAGCATGGTCATCCGGTATCTATGTACCATGTTAGACCTCTATGTACTATGCTTGGACCACGTACTCCTTATGGCCTCTTTTAATATATATATATATATATATATATATATATATGGGAAGGGTTTACATGAGATCGTTCTCATATAAGGAGCATGAGGCCAATCTTTATAGCCATTGGATTCCGATTGGAGGATGGATATTAAATCAGTGGGTAGGTGAGAGTGTCACATCATAGAGTGGGTGAGATCATTATGATTATTTGTAGCCGTTAGATCAAGATCCAAGGGCTACGATTTAAAGTGGCATCATATAAACTATATGAGAGCAATCTCATTTAAACTTTTCCCTATATATATATATATATACACAAAATTTTTTTCAAGTACATTTAAACTTTAGTTCATTTGAGTAACTTTTTCTTTTGGATAACTACTTAGAACCACTATGTACGGTAGTCAAGGAACCTGGTCAAGGAAACATTTCCTTCTGAGTTATGGCTCGGCGGCTTTTGATCTGGCTCGGTTAAGCGCACGCTTGAGTAAAGAAGCGGCTTCTTCTAACCTTCCCCAAAAGGAGATTCTTTGGGAAAGCGGCTTCAAACAAAGCGCATTGCATTCCCAAGCTGCCTGGCGGGAGGCCCACTGGCCCAAGCCCAATATGCAGTCCAATTGAGGTGGACTGTTTATGGGCCACTAGTCCATTGCATCATGGTGCTGAAAAGACGACATGACTCAAGAATCACTAATTATGTTCCCTCCGTTTAATTTTATTTGTCTGGATTAAAAAATTAAAATAAATTTATTTAGTATATCCTATTTATTTAATCCAGACAGGTAAATTTAGACTAAGTTAGCTTTTAACAATCAATAGGAATTTGGAAAGCGGTAAATTGAACTTAAGCTACTAATTAATTATAAGCTACTAATTTGCAATCGGAGTCTAAACCTTCTCCAAAATCCATATCTTTGACGTTGAAGAAGAGTTCCAAGTTGAATAAATTGATCGAAGGAGCAGAATTGTGGAAAAGATTTGAACTTTCGAAGATGAAGATCACCGTAATGACTGCCGACGAACAGTTCATAACTTTAGACGTCGATCCCGACGAGTCTGTAAGTTCAATTCCTATTCCTGGGTTTTTGGTTAAGTTACTTGTTCAGATTTCATCAGAAATGGCTGTTTCTGATTTGTTTTCTCTGAATTAACATGGTAGGTGGAGAATGTCAAGGCTCTTTTGGAAGTGGAGGTGAGCCAGTTTCTGGCTTCTTTGTTGTTGTTTTTTAGTATTTAATTTGATGGTTATGTTGAGACTCGATAGTAGAGAGTGATGAATTTGGATCATTGGTTTGTTTAGACAAGCGTGTCGCTTCAGCAGCAGCAGTTGCTATTCAATGGGAACGAGATGAGGAATTCGCAGAGGCTTGGTGCTATTGGTGTTGGGGATGGGGATTTGGTGATGATGGTTTCCAACGCTTCTCGGTATCTAAACTTAGCTTTCAAGCTTAAATGCTAAAACTCGTGCAATATTTAGTCTTTTTTAATTTTTCATATTTGTTGGACTTGGACCTTTTTAGTTTGACTTGCAAAGCCTGTTTGGATTTAGTTTACTACATTTAGTTTGGTTCATAAGTTGGGAGATAGGCTGTAGCTTGTGTTGAAGAGACTGACTGTGTAAACTTAATTATCTTAGAGCTTCATCCAACGATCTGAGCTTTAATCCGGACGGTACTGCAGTGAACCCTCTAGCATTCCAGCAACATGTTCGAAGGGATTCTAATATGATGGCACAACTTTTGCAGGTGAACTTGATGACTTGATGAAATAATTTGAATTATTTTTTGTGCTAAATATATGGAAGTGACGGGACTTTCATGCCAGGTAGACTAGACACTTAAACTTGGCAGAAGTTTATGAAATAATTTGAAGTATTTTGTGCTAAATATATGGAAGTGAAGGGTCTTTCATGGTAGGTAGACTATACACTTAAACTTGGAAGCCCCTTTGTACTTGTACAAGACACTAGAGCTCCAATAAGAATAATGTGCTGACAACTTGTGATTTGCTTGGAATAGCCTGGCGTCTATTAAGTTCCTCTTGTCAAAAACTTTCTTGATGAGTATTTCAGACGGCTGATATTTGAATTATTTTGCAGAGGGATCCTCCTTTAGCTCAAGCTATTCTTGGACATGATCTTGATAGATTGCAAAGAATCTTGAAGGAGCGCCATGTGCAGAAACTGGAGTTGCAACGTCAGCAAGAGGAGGAAATGGTAGCAAACTTTTATAAGCCAGTTTATCTTAGTTAAAAGAGATAACACACTGTTTTCCAACACACATTGTACTGAGAATATTTGCATTTTCTTGTTTTGCTAGTCAACATGATTTCTTAGACATGCTCTTGTAGTCTCTTTATACCGTCATGATAATTATTTTCACTTCTCACTTGTGAAATCCAGGCGCTGTTGTATGCTGATCCTTTTGATGTTGAAGCACAAAAGAAAATTGAAGCCGCGATTCGGCAGGTCTCCCTCTCGCGCTTCCCTCTCTCTGAATTTTACCCTATGTAGGTTGGATGAGGAAATCATATCTTTTCCATTTGGTCCCAACGTCAAGAGAAAAGCCAAGGTTTGGCACATTCTCAATCAGTTTGAGAGTAGGGAGGAAGATATGTTACTTTCTAATTTCTTCCTCTTGAACTCATATATTTGGGATCACTCACAAAAAGGGTTTCTTTTCTCATTTAACTTTGAATGTTTGAGGTTTTATTTGATGACCAAACACGATTAATATCTAAACGACTCAGCTCCACTTTTAACAAATAAACTGAGGAGCTTTGTTAACTTTGTCACATCTGAGGCAGCATTAGTAAGGGCCTTTTAACAAGTACATTGTACACTTGCATTGCAGAAAGGTATTGATGAAAACTGGGCTGCTGCACTGGAGCACAATCCTGAAGCTTTTGCACGCGTGGTATGCATGTGTTATCTTCATAAAATGAATTTTCCATCTATAAATCATTCTTTTAAAATTTATGGATTTTGTTCTACTTTAGGTCATGCTGTATGTCGACATGGAAGTCAATGGAGTGTCTCTGAAGGTAGGTCCAGCACATTACTCTCCATTTTCCTAAAAATCTTTGGTGTAAACTGTTAGTTGTCATAACTCTGTTCCGTTTTAGTAGCATGATTTGGTTTTTCAAAACAGAAAACCTAGTCAGACTACGAACATGGTACTGAGGGGAGTTGAACTCCCTTGAACTTGAAAGTTGGAGATGCAATGTTATGAGTTACGGTTTTCACCATTATTGAAAAGTGACCTTGACCTTAAACTACAGTTAGCTGAAAAGTTCAATATATGCTTCTAATTTTACATGGTCTGACACTTTTTCTGCATAGTCTCATTACTCACGTATATAGACCTGAATTAAACTCAATAAACATTTTGTTGAACGGTAACTTGCATTTAGTTTCGTAATACAAGGATGTCAAACAATAACCATCATATCCACCTTGTTTGTTGATTTTAGCACTAGAGGATCTCGTTTGCTTAAGGAACTCTTCTCGTTATTTGCTTGTGCAAGTATTTAGGCCTTCAAAGTAACTAATTCTCTTTGCTTTTAAGGCCTTTGTGGATAGTGGAGCACAATCAACAATTATATCAAAAAGCTGTGCTGAGCGCTGTGGGTATGTTACTGGTTGGCTATATTATTATCTTCTGCTCTTTTGAAAATATCTACTCATGAAAAGGTTGAGTATTTTTTTTGACATATCATTCTGGATTTTGTTCCAGGTTACTGAGGCTCTTAGATCAACGTTACAAGGGCGTTGCTCATGGAGTTGGCCAATCTGAGATTCTTGGCCGAATTCATGTGGCACCAATTAAGGTTTAGTTTTTATGCTTAATGATTTTAGAATGAGATGCAATTATATAAGTTCAATTGCAGGGTGAAAGTTTGTGTCTTACTTCCGTTTCTGTTGACAGATTGGTAACATATTCTACCCCTGCTCCTTTATTGTATTGGATTCGCCTAATATGGAATTTCTTTTTGGGCTTGATATGCTCCGGAAGCATCAGGTAACTCACTAATTGAGCTATATTAGTAAGTTATAAGTTGTATACTTCCATCAACATTTGAATGATGCATATTGTTGCAGTGTATAATTGACCTGAAAGAAAATGTCTTGAGAGTTGGTGGAGGAGAGGTTTCAATACCATTCTTGCAAGGTTCATTTACATTGCCATTTTTCCCCTTATCTTTGTATTTTCAGTCAGATGTTTCCATCACAGTTCTCTTTATCTTTTGAATCCAGTATTGACATACTTCTAGAGATGATATTTTGTATGTAACTGTAATCAATTAGACGGAATCCCTTTATTTTCAGAGAAAGACATCCCATCACGCCTCTTTGATGAAGAAACACTTTCTAAGGAAATTGTGCAAGGATCAGCATCAGCACCAGTAAGCTAAAAATTGCTGAAGCTTTTTTTTAAACAATGATTTGGATATTGTCTTATAACGTAATTAATTTACTGAATTCCAACATTTAGGGAACATCAGAAGCAAGAGGAAGGAATGATAATTCAAGTTCAGGTGATAAGGCATTTTTTTATGTGAAAGTGGCTTCATAATTTATTTGTTGCGTGACCTTCTGAAATTTTAAACGCCTCCCTTTAAAAATGCATAAAAAATTTCACATATTTGAAGTGTTAAAGTTGGCTGTTATCGTTACTGATCTAATCAAATGTGTTTTTTGTGTATTTGCAGGAATTAGTGGTAATTCTACACAGGTAAGACGATTTTAAAGACTTGCTTTTCAGATTTATTTGCGTTTTTTTGGCAATACAGATTTATATGTGTGGTATCTTCCGAAAGATAGGAGTCATCCTTCTTTATTTACTAATCAGATCCTATCTGCGTTAGCGATAAATTTATATCTGTGAGATCAGGGTATATGAACGCCAATGATCACACACATGCAATACATGATGTCAGCAAGTGAAAAAACGATTAGGTTGTAAGAGAAATATATGTATTACTGCTGTTCGTGCTCCACCATTCCGAGGGTAGTTCTACTAGACAGCCTGAAGTCCTGAACAACATAGATTTGTGTTGGCTGATAGGGCTCCTCAATTTCCATCAGACACTTAATCATTCGGCTGTTAACAACTGATTTAATTTTCTGAAAATGTAAGGGCCACTTTTAGTACGAGCTATGATTGGGGGGGAAATTATGTCAAGGGCCCCTCTTTCAATCCTCCATTTTGACACCCTTACAGACTGTGAATGAGGCCTATCAATGGAACTTTTAGTTCTTTTAGCATGTGTGCTAGCAGATCTCTTTGGTAAATACCAAAATAGATATTGAGACAGAGTCAAATGCTTTGTGGTTCTTAGTCTATGGGGATGCTACCGTGGCATTTGAAACTTGTTATGCTTTTGTAAAGATTTGTTTGTGGGAAAATCTAGATTAAGTGTGTTGTAAATCATAGTTTTGTTATTACTGGCTGTTGATATGATAAAAATTTTGGATATACAGGTGCTTAATCTAACTTGTATTATTGCTAGACTTGATTCTTATGTTTTTAGTATTTTTCATGCAGAGGCCAGAATTTGAAGCAAAAATTGCTAAGCTTGTAGAGCTTGGGTTTAGCCGGGAAGCAGTAATACAAGCCCTTACTCTATTTAATGGTAATGAAGAACAGGCTGCAGGGTTTCTGTTTGGTGGTTAAAATAGACTTGATTCATTCCCCCAGTGTGTGGAAGTCTGAACTGATCATATATTTGGAAGGTTCTGGTCCGTTTCTGGTGCCCAGAGATAGATCCAACAAATACGAAAATTCTAATCAACTGATCAATGTCTGAACTGATTTCTTCCTGCTTACTCTATTTAATCGAACTTGTCATGATTGATTTGTTAAATGTATAAACAAATACGAATTTTTCTTGAGAATTTTTTACATTAAGCTGCTGCTTGGTTGAACCATTTAACCGCTTAAAGCATTAATATGGAAGTAGTCACCAGTATACTGTTTAAGATAATTTAACTTAAGAGTTGGCGTGCTTAACAGCAACTGCTTAGAAACATTCAAATACTTTGTCACAAAACTCCTTAGGATGTATTCAATAGTTCATTCTATATTGAAATTTACTTGAGCAGGAATACAGTAAATTTTTGCTGAGAATTGTTTGAGAATATTTTTCAATCAGATAAAAAACTGGAGAGCGACTGGTGTAATGAAGCATTTCCACCCAATATCTTTGTTACATTTAAGCAATGAAATAACCTCGAACCAAATAATATATATACACAAACCAATTCTGTACAATGGAAATTTTGTGTCAACCAAAGCCACAGGCAAACATGAGCACACATATCAAAGCCAAAGCCTAACTTAGAAACCTTTCCATGCTAAGAGGACCTCTTGGAAGATCTCAGCAACAAGCTCCCGGTCCGCACATCTCAGAAAAGCATTCATTTCTTCCTTCATATCAAATATCTTCCCAAACTTTACAAGATACCTCAGACAGCAGCATTTTAAAACAGGCAGCTGGTAAAGAGAGGCATGTTGCAGCCTCTCAAGCACATTGTTAGCATCAATGTCTTCCACAAGACTGTCATGGCAAGCCTCCTTAAGGTCGGCAACATCATATTTATCAGCTGCCCGTAGAAGCGCAAGCCTGTGCTCAGAGAATTCTTCCGCCGAAATGCTTCCATACATATAGTTCAGGAAGGCCTGACAAGCTTCGATGGACATGTCGGATATGTCAATGGTGGATAGTTTTTTCTCCTTGAGATTGTGGGTGAACATACTCCTAAAGACAGGTGATCTCGCAGCGAGGACAGCTACGTGGGCACAAATGCTCCCATCGGAAGCTTTGATGGTAATATCAGCATGGATTCCCTCGACCAGCATTCGGCCAAGGGAGGTCAGAGCTGCTATGCTTGAACGTGCTTTGGTGGAAGCAGTGGTCCAGATGGATGCAGGCTCACCACCCTGTATTTTTACATGGGAGGCAAAAGTGGTGATCAGTGTCTTGCAGTGATCAGAAGGAGCAATGTTCTAATTCAATCTCGGGACGTATTGGTGACTAAAATCTTGAGATAGGATACTTGGAAAGCATCAAGGTCATATTGGCTACTAGTTAATCCCTTAGGCCACTTTTAAATACGGAGACCTTCACATAATTTGTCAATTTTATTGAGATGTAGGGTCCATAATAAAAGCATAGGCTTTTTGAGCGGAGAAGGCAGGCTTTGGGTGCGAGCCCGAGCAGAGAAGGCATCTTTAGGGAACATTATTGTCTAATTTTGATACGCATATTTTTCTAATCATCTCAATTAAAAGTGACCAGACGGAGTAGAAAAAAAACTTTATTGGCAGAATACAGCGAAATGATTGGAACAACTGAAATCAATTTACTTACTATATCAGGGGTGCACAATTGGCTTTGATTTTTACATTTGGATGTCTATCATGAACCAATAATACTTTTCCCGGCTTGAGAAAGATATGACAGTAGGATTCAGAGTAAAAACGACTAGTACCGAAGTTGGATGTCACGCATTCGTGTACAAACCAGTGCAGACGAAGTAACACGAATATCTCCGGTGGTCAGTCTAGGCAATAGGCTTATTGTTTTGCAATCCTGTTTGTATAAATATAATGTCTTAACTATACTTTCTACTGTGCAACCAACTTGTGAGCAAAAGTTTTAAATGTTTTAGAAAAAGAGAGATATACGTACTTGGTGACTTGAAATTTTGAGATCTAGGAATTCGATGTCAATGATCAGTTTACCAGCAAGTGGAGTCTCGATCGCCCACACGAAGTCGTCGCTGTTCTTCAGTTGCTTTTCTATTACTGCACTTCATCAAAAAACAAAACTCAACACCAGAAAGGTTGAACCAGCAATCAGTAAGGTATAGAGAGTGACACAGGAGGTGCAGACCAGGATGACAGAGGATCTTTAGTTCTCCCAGGGAATAGCGAATTCGAGCTGAAAAGGAGACTATTGGTGGCCTGTCTTTGTTCAGATTAGATAACACCGGGTACAGCTTAATGCAAAAAAGCCGATTCTTCTCGACTGATAAATGCCTTCAACAATTCACGGAGAAGAGAAAGTTAATAATATTAGTTCACAATTAAACAAAATTACCGTCTAGACAATCATATATAGAGTAAATGAACAAGTGGGTCAATGAAAAAATTGTCCAATTCTCAAGCAAATTGCCTTCAAAATCGAAATGATGGTGTAAAACAATCTAAAATCATGTCATTAGAAGGTGGTTTATAAGATAAAAAAATATAATTAAACATATCAACTGGAGGAAAGTGAAAGAAATTAAGAAGACATTACCAATTCCAGTTGCCCATCCTGAAGGGATCGGACTTCCGGTAGGTGCAAGAGGAGAGGTTGTTGATCCTCCATTGGGCTAGCCGGGACGTGGTTTCAACTCTGTAGGCATCTGTGTCTGTCATCCTTGCCGGCACCAGGGCAGTGGTGACCTCATTGATGCAGTCTAAGATTCCGTCCAAGAATTCTCCTGCCTTTCCCAGGTTTGCTCCCTGTGTTAGCACTCCACACAAGAAACATGGAACAGAACAGGTGCAGACAGTACAGAGTGAATTAGATTCTAATTTCAAATGAACGGTTGCTTGTCTTATTACTCTAGTTTATACGACTTTATTGGCTGTGGCGTTTTGTGCGCCGATAAGTATGTATCAAGTATCAACTAAAGATTGCTTTTACGCTATTGAGGAGAGAGAGAGAGAGAAAGGGGTTTAATGTAAGACTTTGTATTACGAGGAAGAAGAAGTTTCATTATGAACTAGTTTTTATATGAAATTATGAACTAAATATTTTTAGGTATATGATATTTTTTTAATGACATTAGTTGTATGATATTGGAGATATAATGAAATTGGACCCTTCAAAGCAAAGTTAAGATCACGCTTGTAAGTGGTCTAGTATCTAGATCGGTAGTGGCTATAGCATGAGGCACTGGGAGTTGAACTAAGTATGAAGATGAGTTTCTTCTTCAATGTATTGAGTGGATTGAGCTAATTTCATACTTTTTCCACTGTCTACAACTCAGTGAAGGCTTTTTTGATTGGTTTCTTCAGCTAAAACAGTCTAAAATATAGTGCCCAAGTAGAGTCAACAAAATACCAACTACTAGGAGACCAAAAAATTTATTGGTGGCCTCATTCATTACTGTAATTACTATATACGTTCAAGTTCTTTATACTCCGTTCTAATGTATATTGAACTTACCAAAGAAATTTGTTGGTAAAGGTTTAACACTCATTGAATATACACATTTCCACAGAAGTGATTGTGTCAGCTTCCACACGTAATGCCTTCTTTGGCACAATCTGCTTCCATGTTGAAAATTTGAACGATGAAGATAGAGGCATGATATTATAGACAAACTGGTTGAGTAGTGTGTGATGCATTATTGCGTGCTTTGTCACCTGCAATATGTCATGGAACAAAGGTGTGGCTTTTGTCGCGTTACAAATAATGGAGCTTGTTTGGGATCTAATTACCTGCTTGATTAATGGGCGTGTGAGGACAAGAAAGTATCTATATTGTGGGACACCCTTGACGGAATCTTCAAGTATTTTTCATGTCTGCTGTTTGCAACTTGCAACGCTATCCTACTTCAGCTTTCACCTCTCTATCTTCCTGGTGGGAGCCCACAAACTTGAGACAGGGAAGCTGACGAAATAGCATATAGCCGCAGGGGCTCAGGAGAAAGACCAATTACATTTGTTAGAGGTGGATTATCAGAAGTGTTTTCCTAATTACAAAATTGGTCTTGGAATTTGGATGATTCCTTCCAATGAGAAGAGCGAAGCACCCGAAGTATCTGTATTGAATCTATGATTGATTGAATCTCCATGAAGTACTGGGACCCTTTTTAGGTGAAAGGTGGCACAGCGGTGTCCCTGATATTTTGGTGGAATTGGGATGGGCAAAGATAATGAATTTATTATGTGGGTTTTAGTCATAAGAGAAGGACTCCATGGAATGTCCGATATCGGTAAAATATCGGTTGGCCAAAGAGACGAAATATCGGAGATATATAGGAGATATTGTGTAAAAAAATATCGGTAGTCAAAAACTAGTTTTTTACCGTATATTTTACAATCTAGCTTTTAAAATGAGTTATACTAATTTAAACAAAGAATAAATTTCAAAATATACATATTAGGATAGAAAACAAACATGAAAGGTTTTTTTTTCAAAAAAAAATTTGATTTTTTTAAATATTTTTTTAATTAAAAAAAATACAGATATAATCGGCGATATTGGGAATTTTTCGAAAAAACGATACGGATTGGTATCGATATATCGCGTATCGGCGAGACGATTTTCCATGAGAAGGACAAGTGAAAACGACCTCATTAACAAGTTAGCTGCTCTTGCAAATAGTCAAATTGGAAGCAGCTGATCATTAAATACGCCACGTTAAAAATGTCCATATAAATGAGCAGGATTTTTTTTATAGTGAATCTCATAGATCAAGAACACCCCTGAGGAAGAATTAACATCATACAGTGGAGAAACCTTTGGCACACTACTGCTCCACGCCTTCGAATGTCTTGTGCACGGCTGGCAGCTGTCAGATCATATGGGGCCCACTGATCTGACAGCCGCCCTTCTCTGGCTAGGTTTTTCCTTCCAAAATAATGTGCTAACACCGTTAACAACTCTAGGAAAGAGAAAGATGATTATACAACCGATAAGAGCTCGTCAATGGCCCTAACCACCAAATTTCTCAAAAGGAGAAATCATCCGGGCGATCTTTAAACAAATTGATTACCCGAAGACAGTCGTTCACGAAATCCACTTAGTATGAATCCCAACTCTTTGGCTATCCGAATTGCATTCACATCTGCTAGAATCTTAATGTTCGAGCCGAAAAATTATTTACACAAGTTGTAAACCTAAAAATTTACATCATCATATGAATTGCATGCACAACTGTACTCACACTGCTTCCCTACTCAGGATTATAAACCTGACTCACCGGTAGAATATGACGGTTAGCCTATATATACTCGAGAAGATTGGTGGTGGCGATATGATGCTCTAAGAGGCAGATCGCCCTTTCCTTCCGATCAGGTCCTATAAAGTTGAACTTAGACACCCCTCATAAGAAAAAAGAACATTTTAATCTTTTGTTCTTCTATGTATGTAATTTTTTTAACTATGTAACAAATTTTTGGCAAACACAGATGTAGGGGCTGTGTGGGAGGCCATTTGATGACGGTAAGAAATGTAATTGTTTTCATTTTTCTTTCTCCAAATGAAATAAAAATAGTAGTTAGTTTGGGAGGCTCTATTTTCGATTTTTCTTTAGATCATTTAGGATGTAAAGGGTTGTTTGGGAAGTTCCTTTGAAGCCCCTTTTAAGGTTATTGATGGTCTATTTTCACCATTCTCCTCCACAAGCTTGAGAAACAATTTAGTGTGTGAAAAAAAGTAAGCACAATGTCGAGGAGAATGGTACTTTAAATATTTGTTTTTGATAATTAATACTCCCTCTGTTCCAAATTACTATGTACATTTAGAAATATTATTATTCCAAAATATTGTGTGCATTTTGCTAAACTACATGACTTCCTCTTTCCAAAATTGGAGGAGACTTGGAAGGATTTACCAAAATTTTGTTCATAAACGATCATGCGAATTGGACGGGATATAAGGGAGAAAAAGTCACATGAATTTCTTGTGGGTTTCATGGTCTAATAAAAATAGGAATTTTCTTAAATGTACATAGTATTTTGGAATGGAGGGAGTAATATTTTAGTTTGAGCTCAGCAAATGCGCAACTCCCTTCCTTTGGTTGGAAGGAAATAGGATAAAAAAGGTAGGATTAAATATTACATACTTTTTTGTTAAATTTTTTTTTCAGCAGTGAATATCTCAGCATATGCATGCATGATTCATATTTCATAGCATGGTCCGAACAATTGGGCAGCAGTTAGGCCCAAAATTGAAGAAAATGAATGTAAAAGGATTTCAAAGTTCAAACAATGAGATACTGGATGGATTTCAAAGAATATGTATTGGGCCCAAGAAAAATGAAGTAACCGGATATTGGATCTCCGGTTGGATGGGTCACCTGCCCAATCTGCATCTCAGTAGGCCCATCAAGGCCCAATACATGCGCTGGCATACTTCATCGCATTTTATCTTTTTTGTGGATAATCTGAAGATCAGGTCGTTCTAATCTTCATTATACATTTTGATTGTTGGCCAACTACTTATATGATACAATGGCAAAAGTTTACACGAGACGTGGTCCATGAACATCTGCATGAGACGAATCAAAGGAACCGTTGGATTTTTATGCGACGGTGCAAGGGGTGGGTTGGTGTTTTTAAACCCATCTGCTCCCTGATTTGATACCCGCCATCAAATTGAAATCTGGCGGCTTGAGGGGCCTCGGTCGTGTCTCATACAAAACGAACTCCAATACCATGTGTACGAAAACAAGAAACACTTCTCTTGCAAGGTTCTCATAGTCTGAATCAATGATTTAGTCAATTAGAGATTTAGCTGGCAGATTATTTGTGTATAAGGTTTGGAGTTTGGACCAGCGCTGAATTTTGTTCCAGTCTTCTCCTACTACATGCTTTCTTCTTGAACACATTTTTATTTTACTTGATCAGGATAGGTGGCACCTACCATTTAATCAATGAGAACTGATCATGTATGACATGACATTAAATTGTCAGCATGGGTTGATCTGAGTCTACTTGTTTCTCTTTTATTTTCAAGTTGTGGATCCTATATTTTTTGTGGACTATTTTGACGCAGAAGTCTGACTATTCCCCTCCATATAGCTGACTGTTCCTCATACAACTTATAACTTCGAGTCTTCGACCATGTAGTAAGAGGTCTACCTAATGCATTCTTAGTTAATTAGGATCTGGCCACTTCACTTGCCATGGTTCGGTTCAAACTATATGCTTATATGCTCATGGCAAACTATTCAGTCAACCTTGTTGTAAAAAGAAACAAGCCAATCGTAGTTCGAAACCAAACTACGAGTTCTTCATCTCAATAATTTTTCAAGAAAAAGAGGAAAGCATGCATTTACGTGAAAACTAATTCTACGTACAAACTTCCAAATTTTAACAGGGAGGACTGGAATTGCGCCATATGAACTTTATTGAAGCTAGACTTCTATTTCCTACTGTAATCTTATTTCTAGCCGTATTGGGGAAGGGTGGGAGTGGTGACTAAAGAACAATAGCATTACACAACAAGGGGGAGGAATCAAATCATTACAATCTTGTTGAGTATAATAGTACTATGCCAAACATCAGCTCACAAAATTGAGCATATGTCAGGGTTCCTCGCTCTAACGTCGTGCACGTAGTATGATGGTGCCTGGCGCGTACCCCTGCTGATTACGCCCATGAAACCGGCCATGTCACACTGGTTTCTCCAATACTTTTAGGTTTCTCCTCTTCTTTCTTTTTCTCTTCTACTAAAGAGACACTAATGATCTCGGCGAACCCCATTTTCTTTCTCAGGGACTTTGCCAATTCGACCGAATCAATTTGTTCGCCTACCACTTCAATCTGATCCTTCTCTTTCTCCCCGATTTGTGCTGATAGAACACCTGCATGCAATAAGAATGAACGTAGTTTGAGTCTCAATCAGTCAATGCCTAAATTACAGTCAGCCAGCTGCAAGATCTCTTGAGCTTGAAGTGTGAGTGGAAGCTAATCAACTTACCAGGTGGGCGAACAGCAATCTTCATGGCTTTGCGTCGTGCTTTGTCATCATTCATATACAGCCTTATCACAACCTTTTGCTGTAAAGTCCATGAAAACAGGTTTTCACTTAAGCTTGTCATCTCTAAACACAGAATAAGAAGCAAGTAACAAATCAAACTAAGTCATGGTAAACATATATATACCTTCATACTTATGATCAACTCGGAGCTCTACAAGAGAAACTTGAACGTATATCGGTCTCCCAAGGTCTAAGGGCCTGATTAGAGGTGAGAATCGAGAGAGTTTTAGCGTAAGTTAAAGAACATAATTAGAAATGCTATACATTATATAGATGATAGACCTTGAGTCAGATTCAGGAATAAGTCAGTGTCGCCGTTTCATGGAAATTTACGCGTTCACTTGCAACATCCAGGTCCAAAGACATTCCAGTGGTCACTAGTGAGGAGGGTATGAGGGAGATATCTTGCGGGCTGGCTACTGGTCGTTGCTTATGATTTTGCAGACTCTCGCCGGATTGGTGGAGCAAATTAAAGTGATATCAAACGTCGTACTTATCTTTGTTTTTTATAAGAAACCTTAAGAGTCCTCGCCGCTGGGTCTGTGATTTTGTGGATGCTGTCATAATTCCTAATTTATAAGCCGAACTTTTGTAAGATTATTTGGCATGAAAGGAGAGTAAACAGAAGAACCAAGTTTCAGAGAGAGACGTTTCACAAGTCTTCGCACAACTCACCGTCTAGAAGGAGTCTTTGGATTGGGAGTCAGCAGTCTCCTACCAGCCCAGTGGAAACGTGGAGGCGTGGAGACCATGGAATGTCGTATTGGATATCGTCGGCCAAAGAGACGAAATATCGGAGATAATGTATAAAAAATATCAGTGGTCAAAAATTACTTTTTATCGTATATTTTCACAATTTAACTTCTAAAATGAGTTATACTAATTTAGACAAAGCATAGATTTTAAAATATTCATAAAAATACATATTAGGATGGGAAACAAACAGGAAAGTTTTTTTTCCCTTTTTTTAAAAAAAATTTTTCAAACTTTTTTTGAAAATATTTTTTTTAAAATAGCAATATATCGCCAATATTTAATTTTTTTTAAAAAAACAAGATTGACACTGTATCGGGTGGGGACCGATACCGGCATTCCATGGTGGAGACACTGTTTTTTTGGCAATAAATAAATACGTGGACTTCCGTGGTAATCAGCCCGATTTTTAATTACCCAAAAAATAAATCTGATTGAATGCAGACGTAATTTTTCCTTTTTTTAAGTAGTGGGGACCCTTTTTAGGTGACAGGCGCTAGCTACATTAAGAGAAAGATGATGAGACGACCGATGAGATCTTGTCAATGGCCCAAACCACCAAATTTCTCAAAAGGAGAAATCATCGGGGCGATCTTTAAACAAATTGATTACCCGAA
The DNA here is from genome assembly GCA_039654745.1 of Houttuynia cordata. Taxonomy (NCBI): domain Eukaryota; kingdom Viridiplantae; phylum Streptophyta; class Magnoliopsida; order Piperales; family Saururaceae; genus Houttuynia; species Houttuynia cordata. Next base: position 46,835,500 of record CM077502.1, on the reverse strand, counting down.
GACAGTCGTTCACGAAATCCACTTGTGTGAATCCCAACTCTTTAGCTATCTGAATTGCATTCACAACTGCTACAATCTTAATGTTCGAGCAGAAAAAATATTTACACAAGCTGTAAACCTAAAAATTTATAGCATCATATGAAATTGCATGCACAACTGTAAGAACACTGCTTCCCTACTCAAGATTATAAACCTAACTCACCCATAGAATATGACGGTAGGCCTATAAATACTCGAGGAGATTGGTAGTGGGATATGATGCTCTAAGAGGCAGGTTACCCTTTCCTTCTAATCATGTCCTATAAAGTTGGACTTAGACACCCCTCATAAGAAAAAGAACATTTTAATGTTTTGTTCTTCTATGTATGTAATTTTTTTAACTATGTAACAAATTTTTGGCAAACACAGATGTAGGGGGCTGTGTGGGAAGGCCATTTGATGACTGTAAGAAAAGTAATTTTTTTTATTTTTTTTTCTCCAAATGAAATAAAAATGGTAGTTAGTTTGGGAGGCCCTATTTTTCAATTTTTCTTTAGATCGTTTAGGATGTAAATGTTTGAGAAATACATTTGAAGCCCCGTTTACACTTATTGATGGTCTATTTTCACCATTCTCCTCCACAAGCGGGAGAAACAATTTAGAGTGTGAAAAAAAGTAAGCATAATGTCGAAGAGAATGGTATTTTAAATATTTTTTATAATAAAAATATTCTAGTTTGAGCTCCGCAAATGCGCAATTCCTCTGTTTGGTTGAAATAAAATAGAATAGGATTAATGGCATGCTTGGGTGTCACTTTGGGACAAAAAAGAAAGTCACTTTCCTTTTTTTTGCTAAAAAAATTAAAATGAGGCTTATGGGAAGTCATCTTTTTCATTTTTTAACTTTTTTCTTACGAAATTATCCCTCTTACCCTTACCCATCTCATGATCTCAGCCGTCCATCTCTGTCTTCTCCCTTGCAAAAATTAGGGTTTTCTAATCCTAGCCGGCGGCACAACAGCAACGGAGATGCTCGGCGGAAGTGAGGCGGTGCATGCTGGATGATGGCGAGGCTATTGGCGTTTATGGGGGAATGGGAGACGAAGAGGGAAGTGAGGTTCTTGAGGTGGGAGAGCCAAATGCCGGTGAGGTGGAGGTGAGGGAAGCAGAGAGGGGGAAGGGAGGCGGGTGGATAGGCCACCGGGTTCTCCTCCGCATCTGCTTGATAGCGGCAATGTGACGAGATTTGGTCGGAGGCAAGGCGGCGGTGGCGAGAGGTAATCACTGGTGGGCGGCAAGTTGGCAACAACTTTGGTCAGAGGCACGATAGAGGCTAGGCGCGGCAGATCATACCGCAGTCTAGGCTCTGGCCAAAAGTGGCAGGAGGTGAGGCGAAGCGAGCAAAGGAAAGGAGTAAATGAGGGTCATTGGGTCTGAGTTCTATTTGTGTAGTTGAGGAGCAGGATTGGCAAAAAAAATTAATTAGAGAAATGATACTTTCTACAAGAACTTTCCTCCCTATGAGGGTTAGAGTAGAAAGAAAAAAGACTCTTTAAAGGGGCATAAATACCCTTTCTGTGGGAAAATATTTTCTGTAAAAAAAGATGCAAACAAACGTATACATTATGCCCCCTTAAAAGTCCCTCTATGGGTGCATCCAAACAGCCCCTAAATATTACATACTTTTTTATTAGATTTTTTCTCAGCAATGAATATCTCATCATATGCATGCATGATTCATATTTCATAGCATGGTCTAAACAATTGGACAGTTATGATTATATAGATGATAGACCTACTAGAGGTGAGAATCGAGAGAGTTTTAGCGTAAGTTAAAGAACATAATTAGAAATGCTATACATTATATAGATGATAGACCTTGAATCAGATTCAGGAATAAGTCATTAGTCGGCCGTTTCATGGAAATTTACGCGTTCACTTGCAACATCCAGGTCCAAAGACATTCCAGTGGTCACTAGTGAGCAGGTTCCCACGTATAAGGGAGATATCTTGCGGGCTGGCTACTGGTCGTTGCTTATGATTTTGAAGACTCTCACCGGATTGGTGGAGCAAATTAAAGTGATATCAAACTTCGTACTTGTCGTTGATTTTTTAGCAGAAACATTAGAGTCCTCGCCGCTGGGTCTGTGATTTTGTTGGATGCTGTCATAATTCCTAATTTATAAGTCGACATGATGGAACTTTTGTAAGATTATTTGGCATGAAAGGAGAGTAAACTGAAGAACCAAGTCTCAGAGAGAGACGGTATCACAAGTCTTCGCACAACCCACCGTCTAGAAGGAGTCTTTGGATTGGGAGTCAGCAGTCTCCGACCAGCCCCCGTGGAAACGAGTTGGAAGACTCGTGGCCTCTCTTTTTTTTTTTGCAATAAATAAATATGTGGACTTCCGTGGTAATCAGCCTGATTTATAAATTTATAATTACCCAAAAAATAAGTCTGATTGAATGCAGACGTGGAACAATCTGGGCTCATGATTTGCGATAGCGAAGTCTTTTTTAACTCAGCCTACAAAATCTTGTTTTTTTTGGGGGGTATTGAGGCTCAAAGAACCCAACACATTTTTATTTCACTTCATAGAAGAAGTTATAATTAGGATAGGTGATACCTACCCTTTGGGGCGTGATTATAAGCAAATATCCGCAATGGATTTTCTAGACTTACTGTAGCATCCATGTTTTTTTCCCTGTGTTTCAGCTGGATAGGAAAAAACATGGATGCTACACTATAGCAAAACATCCACAGTGACCTGAGTCTACTTGTTTCTCTTTTATTTTCAAGTTGTGGATCCTATATTTTTTGTGGACTATTTTGACGCAGAAGTCTGACTATTCCCCTCCATATAGCTGACTGTTCCTCATACAACTTCAACTTATGAGTCTTCGACCATTTAGTAGGATGATCTACCTCAGTTAATTAGGATCTGGTCACTTCAGTTGCCATGGTTTGGTTCAAACTATATGCCTATATGCTTATATGCTCATGGCCAACTATTCAGTCAACCTTGTTGGAAAAAGAAACAAGCCAAACGTACTTCGAAACCAACCTATGAATTCTTCATCTCAATCCTTTTTCAAGAAAAAGTGGAAAGCATGTACTCACGTGAAAACTAATACTACGTACAAACTTCCAAATTTTAGCAGGGAGGGCTGGAATTGTGCCATATGAACCTTATTGAAGCTAGACTTCCATTTCCTACTGTACTCTTCTTTCTAGCCAGTGCAGAAATATATCACATCTAAACTTGTGAAAGGATATCTGTCAAGACTGAAGGAGGCGAAATTATACCACAACTAGATAATGCATATCCAGCAAAGCTTACATTTTTCGTATTGTTTGCTAAATACAAGCAAAGCTTACATGAAAGAACATAAGCTAGGATTTGTTTCACAGACAGTCTCATAGGTGACAATGTGAGACATGATGGCAAATAGGCAGACACATGTGGTTTTTCTTCCTCTTTTTTCTTATCATCTGTTTTAGTTTCACCTCCTCAACGCTAACCAAAACGGTGTCTCACCTTCTTTCTCATCAACAGCACCAAGCAGACAGGATCCATGTACTCTCCGGTTATTACCACACCAAAACTTTGTTTCCCTCAATTGCCACAGAAATTACACCTGCACACACACAGTTTTAACAAATCTAATAAAAAAATTTGTAAGATGCACTAACTACTAATTGAAGGGGTCATAGTTGAACATTGTATTTGAGCAGATAAACAAAACACTTGCTAGCCTTATTAACTTCTGAACATCTAAAGTATAACAGGGTAAACTAAGCATATTAGTTCCTGAAGATCACATACTCCCTTTGTCCCACATTAATTACTCCATTTGGTTTAATTTTAGTTCATTTTCAGAACCAAATGGAGTACAACAAAGAAAGAAGTGGAGCTAATGTAGGATGGAGCCATGGAAGGAATATTATTCCTCGACTCCATAAATAAGCTTTGACATATGAGTGTGCAGTGTGTACCCTATATATATTATCGGACCCGTCTAACCTGCACGGGCTTATGTCCAGCGTGCATACGGGTCCTAGCATGGTGTATAGATCTATCAACTCATGGTCATGGGTCACTGGTCTCTATAGCATGTTAGGCCTCTGTGACATGCTACGAGCCAATTTATGCTGGTCATGGAGCCTGGTCAGGAAAATATATTCCATAGTTATCATCATTCCTCATCTTCAGGGTCATGTATTTGTTCAAATCTTTGAAAGCCAACACAAGAAGGGAAGTTTTCTATGTATGTTCCTTTTGGCAATTATGTGTTTATGTTTTACACTTGCACCCAATCTGCATGCAGAAAGAGGACAGGTGCACTTCCTTTGGCTTACTTGCATAAAAAGCATGAATCTAGAAAGCATGAGACCTGAAGCGTTAGTTTCTTTGAGCTACTTAAACGAAAGCAATGACATTAAACTGATTAATGGGAAGATGAATTTAGAAAAACTATTGAATGGGAATGCTTACCTTCTGCTACAGCAGTGATCTTCGTATCTTTAGTCTGGCACTGATTAAGCATTATGTCCTTCACATAATTATACTCCTACGTAAGCTATTGATAGGACTCAAGAAACACGCACTCCATTCACCCCGTGTGATGACGAATCATAGATTTATTAAGTTCAATGTTGTCCCACTATAAGGAGAGTGGCGAAATGTTAATTCCTTGAAGATATGGGGTATCATCAAAAGTAGCAGTAAAGAAAATCATTATATTTCTTCAGGTCAAATATGTTGTTTGCAGCTTGAGACGATTTTGAGGTCATTGGCATCACCAATTGGTCAATGTCAATTCACATTCAGTTGGTATTGATATCAGTTGATACTTAGTACTTACCATGTGTAGGGGTAAAAAACAGATGACATTTATTGTTACTTGATAAGAATTAGAAGTTGTGACTGAGTGGAGAGAACCTAATTGAGCCAGTCCACTCGGGAGAGAATAAGCAGACCATAGTTCTAAAGCTAAATTGTGAAAGAAAAAAAAATACTGCCCAAGTTAACTCTAGTACTCCTTAGTTTTGAGAGTCAAAACTCCATGGTGTGTCAAAAGTACCATGTGATAATTAACTCCATTAACTCTACGAGTGAAGCTTAAAAAACTCATCAAATTCTAATATTTTATTATTTCATTTTCTATAATACCTTCTGTTTTAAATCCATACAATGCATTAATAACTTAATATATAAAAAAAGTTATTACTCCCTTCTTCCACATTAATACTTCCATTTTTCTCTAAAATTTTTGTTGAAACATTTTAGAGAAATTTTATCCAAAATTACAATGATAAATTCATTTTTACTAACCATAACAATATAAAAATCCGTACGTATCTTGTAAACAATTGAAGTAAAGTGATACATTCAAATTAGAATAAAAATCATGATAAAATACTCCACTCATCCCATTGTACTAGTCCTATTTAATTTACCAAAATAAACAATTACAATGGAGGGATTTTGATTATCTTATTTATATTTTTCAAATGAACTATTTTAGAATGGAGGGAGTATACAATTACAATTTTAATCTTATTATAAGTTGGAACTTGATTTTAATTTCATTATAATTAAGTTGTAACTTGACATCATATAAATATTTACCAAGATTAAAATAATAGTTTTTTTTTGGATAATTAAGATTAAAATCATTGTTTTATACTATATTTCTCCCATTTTAATAATTCCATTTTGTTTTCCCAAATAAACTAGTTTATAATAAGGAAGTATTCAACTATGATTTTAATCTTGCTCTAAGTTGAAGGTACGGTTAGAGATTGATATATTTCATGTCAATGTACAAGCACCACAACAACACGAAACTAAATGATTTCAGCACCTAAATATCAAACACAAGGGTAATTTAGATAGACATCCAATGAACTCTAGGCATGTCTTTTGTATTATATCCTCACAGACACCAATTCTTCATTATGATACATAGTTTTAAATTTGAAAAAAGTATCTGTCACAACAAAAAAAACTGTTAGCATGTGTAATGAAAAAATAACTCATTCAAAATTTAAAAATATAAGAACTATATTCTTACTAGGTTCACCATTATTAGGTACCATGTCATGTACCTCATAGCCATAACATCTAGAAAATCTGAAAATAATAAACAATTATGTTTTTTTGTGTTATTTTAAAGGACTTCATTGAAACAAAAAAACTTAATATATGCATGGCAAAAGTGAAAGGTGTAGTACTTTTTAAAAATTTCTGCAATATTTGATATAAAAAGAAGTTGGAATAGTTCCTTCCAATGGTGAAAAATTCGAGATTAAACTTTTTTATGTTTCAAGTTTTTGTTTCTAAAGTTTTCATAGCACCATAGGCATGTTTATCTTATTTCGACTATACATACTAACACAAATAAACAAATTAAGTATAAAAATATAAAATTAAATAATCACAAGAAGGCTAACAATATTGAATACCGCGGTTGTCATTGTTATCGTACTGTGTGCAAGAAGTTTAATTATAAGCTGCGTAGACTAACTAAAATATTAAAATAGAGCTCATGTGCCCGAGGACCTCTTCTTTAATAGGACAAGAAGTCTACAATTCAATTAATTAAAGGCATGTATTTTGCCTTTTCATAGCATTGCCTTGAGTTATGATGGTGATCAATAATTCTTATGAGGATATTGAGAGCAAATATTATAGAGGTGAGTTAAAGAATGTTATAGAGTGTTGAATGTCTTGTTTCTCATTATTTTTCTAAGATAAACCAAAAGCTTGAGCTATTAGGAAATTAATTTCTTATTTATTTGTTTATTTTATATTTTATAATTTTTGTTGGCATATTTTATTTACAAGGGAACAATTTATTAACTGCTCAGTTGTTCCTTACAACCCAAAATAGCACAAGATTTCGGTTAAATAAAACATTCTACTAGATAAGATATCTAAGTTTTGTGACAACACACCGCATCATTTTAAACATTTGAACTTTGTCAAGTGGAAGGGAAGGCATGATAGAAAAAAAAAAAGAGCCCCACCTCCTCCAATGCCCGGTTCTGAAGGAAAAACTATAAAACTCATACTAGACGTTATTATTTACCTTTTGTTTTATCAACTCTACATATGAGATTATGCTAAATCGGTTTAAAAGCATATGAGCAAATGGGATTGCTCATGCTAAACCTCTTCCCTCGCGAAACGAGCATGATGGGATCCATGGGCGCTAGAACTCAAGCACGAAGAGAGATTTCTAAAAGACCAAAGAAAGAAGAAGAAATATGTGATTGGTGTTGATAAGGTCTGAAATAGGAATATGTATAAGAACGGTGTTCATGAGGAGGAAAGATAGGAAATAGGATGTATTGTGCTATAAAGAAAACAGGAAACCGAGCGATTGACGGCCGAACCGACTTAGCAGAATCTCATATGTAGAGTTGTCAAAACAAAAGGTAAAAAATAACGTCTAGTGTGAGTTTTATGGTTTTTCCTTGAGAGCCGAGCATTGAAGGAGGTGAGGCTCAGTTTTTTTCCTATCATGCACTCTCTTCCACTTGACAAAATTCAAATGTTTAAAATGATGCGGTAGGTTGTTATAAAACTTAGATATCTTATCTGGTGGAATGTTTTATTTAACCGACATCCTATGGTATTTTGGGTTGTAAGGAACAACTGAACCGTTAATAAATTGTTCCCCTGCAAATGTGCCAACAAAAATGATAAAATAAACAAATAAATAAGAAATTAATTTCTTAATAGTTGAAACTTTTAGTTTATCTTAGAAAAACAATAAGAAAGAAGACATTCAACACTCTATAATGTTATTTAACTTACCTCTATAATATTTGCTCTCAATGTCCTCATAATAATTATTGACCACCATCCTAACTCTAGGCAATGCTAAGAAAAGACAAAATACATGCCTTCAATATTTTTTTGTTTAATTGAACTCTATTCCTATTAAAGAAGAGGTCCTTCGGCACAAGAGCTCCAAAGGCAAAGTGGTACTTCGTTGACACTGAGTAAATTTTTTTTTTAGCCTCTTATTCACAGAAAAAAAAACTAGTCAAGATACCACTTACCTTTTTTATTAAATTATATTTTGACAATCATTACAAATTACACTTGAATGTGAAAATTTACATCTTTTTTATCTGTATAAAAAAGAACTTATAAGAGACAGACTGGTAGAACCAATGCCATGGGATTTTATCGTCTTGGTCTCAGGATTGGTATTAGTGACTAAAAAACACTAAGCTCTCTAAACCAGGTTTATTGGAATGGTTTCAGGAATCAGCGTTTTGACAACCTCAAATTATAAGGAGAATTGATAGAATACTCAATTTATCATATTTTAATATTTTAGTTAGTTTGCCAAAACTAACTAATTATGATGGAGGGATTTTAATAGTCCTATTTAGATTTAAAAACTGGACTATTTTAGGATGGAGGGAATATACAACTATGATTTTAATATTATTATAAGTTATTACTTGACATCAATTTTATTTTTACGAGATTAAAAATCATAGTTTTGTGGATAATTAGGATCAAAATTATTGTTGAATGCTCTATTTTTTTCATTTTCATAATTCAATATTGTTTTGTCAAATAAACTAATTTTTTTATAGAGGGAGTATTCAACTATGATTTTAATTTTAGTCTAAGTTGAATATATTAACTTTAGATAAATTAAGTATTTTTTATTGTTAGAAAGTAATTAAAAATTCTTAATTTTGTAAGGATCAGGTCGAGATGGTAAAATCAGTATATGATGGCAGAAATAAGTGTGATAACTTATAAAAAAAAAGGATGTAAGTATGATTCTGTAGCTACTTGAGTTCACATGTATATTTGCATTTTGCTATAAGAATGTAAAGCATTATGTTTTTTTGTGTTGAGTTCACATTTTTTGATATTGCATGGTGTCAGCCAGAAGAAGGAGATTTAAAGGTTAATTATGATGGTGCAGTATTTGACGATGAAGAGCGTTCGGGCATAGGTGTTTGCATATACGATCACTGTGGGGATATTGTCGCTTGCAAAACCTTTGTGGAAGGCCCTTTTAAAGCTGAGGAGATCGAATTACTAGCAGCCATTGGGGCAATAAAGTTTTCCTTTGACACAATTTCAGGGCAAGTAATGTTTGAGGGCGATTGTTTGGAAGTTGTCAAAAGTCTTAGAGATAGAGATGGATTCAGTTCGGTGTTGGGAAACTTATTCACAGTAGCTCTCTCTCTCTCTCAGGCTTTTTGAATCGGTTTCATTCTTTCATGTTCGTAGGGAAGCCAATTCTCTTGCACATTGCCTTGCAAGGCAGCGAAGAGATTGACTACCCTGATGGCTTGGAGGGGACGAGCACTTCGTTCGCGGAACTGACTTGGCCATTCGACATGTCTAGATGTTTGTAATTGATTTTTATTGTTTAAATGTTCCATTGTTTAAGAGCTCACGTGTCTCAATTGGGCACATACAGGATATCTGCAGTGAGTGCTGATAAGACTTAATTCATGGAGTGATTCTCTCTACAATTCAAAACTCAAATCTTGTAACTACAATTCAAAACTCAAATCTTGCAACTGCTCCATTGATTTTCTCTATTTAAACCTTCCATGTATATTGCTCATTATTAGGTTGTAACTGGCTGCTTAATTTCAGCCTTGATATCTTGTAACAACTATACAAAGAAGTATCTATAAATATACTACCCGTATGAGGAAATCCTCAATGGGTTATCCTTCTCTTACATGGTATCAGACTCCTTTAGGTCCTGGACCTCCTTTTTCTAATGGCAACATCCTCCACCTCTGAACCTTCATCTTCTGAGATCTGTTCAATCCTTCCCTCTATCAAATACATCTCTCAAAAAGTATCTCTGAAACTCTCCTCCTCAAACTACCTTCTTTGGAAAACACAAGTAATCCTTGTCCTTCGATCTCATAGACTTCTTGGCTTTGTTACTGGAATGACACTCAAGCCTCCCTCCCATATTCTAAATATAGAAAACTCCTTGATACCCAATCTTGACTTTGTTCAGTGGGCGAAATTGGATCAAATGGTTCTTGGTTGGATCAACTCCTCACTGTCAGATGTTATTCTTTCTCAGGTTGTGCATAAGGAGCATGCACGGGATGTCTGGGAAACACTAGAAACTGTATACGGAACTCATACTCGTGCGCGTGTACAACACATGAAGGCTGAACTACAGTCCATCTCCAAGGATGCCCGTTCTATTTCTGAATACTTTCAGCATGTCCAATCTCTTGCGTTAGCATTGGCAAGTGCCGGCAAAGCCATTGCTGAAGAGGACTTGATTGATTGGATTTTGCGAGGCGTTGGATCAGAGTATGATCCAATAGTGGCTGCAATCAACGCTCGCCATGACACTCCTACTCTTGACGAAGTTTATGGTTTGCTCTTAGATTTTGAGTTGTGACTCCAACATCTATCATCTTCTAATACTACTCATGCAACATTCTTCTCTTCTGCACCAAAAGGGCGTGGTTGCTCTAGTTACCAAGCTGGTGGTCAGGGCCAATTCAATGCCTACTAGCAGCCCAATACCTCCTACACCACTCCTAACCGAAGTCATGGATGCAACAATCGTGGTAATGATTGCCCCTACGCCACCACCTCCTCTCGGTAGATTAACTGTTATAAGTGTGGCTTCCCAAACCACAAGGCTGAATCATGTCTTGCCCCAACAAAGCACTCTTCTCCAACTATACAATCTTTTGCTGCCATGCAAATTGCTGACCCGAGCGACTCCACCTGGTACCCAGACACTGGTGCAACAAATCATATGACCTCCAATGAGTCTTCCATTCTCGGCAAGGCTCCCTATCAAGGAACTGATCGTGTCATGGTTGGAAATGGTGTTGGACTTGATATCACGCAGACGGGTACCTGTCCTCTTTCTCTATCTAGTGGTTCTTTCTCTTTAAATAATGTTCTTATTGTGCCTCAGTTATGCAAGAACCTCCTCTCAGTGGCTCAGTTTACTAAAGAAAATTCATGTTATTTTATCTTTACTCCTTGGGGTTTCTATATAAAGGATTTAAAGACGGGGACGATTATGCACAAGGGACCGCTTGAAGGAGGCTTGTATCCACTGCATCGAAGTCAACCTCATGGCTCACCATCTAGTTTTGTGGCTAATAAGTCTTCTTCGGAGCTATGGCATGCACGTCTTGGGCACCCTCTGAACGTACAATGCGTTTATTATCTTCCTCCTTAGGATCTGGAAATATTATGTTTAATAATGTTTGTTCTAGTTGCAAACTTGGCAAAAGCAGTCGATTGCCATTTTCTAATAATATTGCTCGTCCAAGCTATGTGCTTAACACTATTCATTGTGATGTTTGGGGACCTACCCCGTTTATTTCTATAGAAGGATTTCGTTTTTACCTTATCCTTGTGGATGGTCATAGTCGATTCTTATGGCATTATTCTTTGAAGCATAAATCTGACGTTGCATGGATATTTCCTCAGTTTATATCTCTTGTTGAAAACCAATTTGATTCAAAAGTTAAAATTATACAATCTGACGGAGGTGGAGAATTTGTTAATAGCTCATTGGCTTTTTATTTTGCAACTAAAGGAATTTTTCATCGAATCTCATGCCCAGGGACACCCGAGCAAAACGGTGTCGCAGAAAGAAAACATCGCCATTTAATTGAGACAGGACTTACACTTCTCGCCCACAGTGGAATACCTTCTTATTTTTGGAATCATGCCTTTTTCTACAGCAGCTTATCTTATCAATCGGCTTCCATCAGCTTCTTTGGATAATATCTCTCCTTATGAGCTTCTTTATTGCAAGGCGCCTGATTATTCTCTTATGCAGATATTCGGGTGTTTATGCTTTCCCTGCCTCACCCCGTTTGGACGATCAAAGCTTCAATTTAAAAGTGCAAGATGCATTTTCCTTTGCTACAGTCTGCACCACAAAGGCTACAAATGTTATGATCCAAACACTGGACGTATCTATATCTCTGGACATATCACCTTTGATTAGAAAACATTTCCCTTCTCTAGGGTTGCCCAACCTACCCAACAAACTTCTACAACACCACTTTTCCACACCCTTCGATTTCCTACTAAACTAAAAGATTGCATTGTCTCAAAATTAGAAAAGCATTCACATTCCCTTCCCACATTGCCTACTCCTAACTCAGCTCAATCATTGCCAGCTACTCAAAGCTTGGGCCCCCCTATTCCTCATGCCTCTCCATCCACATGTCCAAGTCAGCCCACCCGTACTCACCCTATGGTTACTCGTACTCAAGATGGGACCCGCAAGACCAAGGTGCTCCTGGCCACCCGATATCCCATTCCCTCATTAGTCAATACACCCACCGAACCATCAACTTTTGCCCAGGCTAACAAAGACCCAAAATGGCAGGCAGCCATGTAAGAAATAGATGCCCTACACAAAAACCAAACTTGGACACTTGTTGCCCCTTAACCTCACATGAATATAGTAGGTTGCGAAATGGGTTTATCGAATTAAGCAAAAAGCGGATGGCTCTATAGAACGTTTCAAAGCTCAATTAGTTGTAAAGGGTTACACACAACAACCCGGTGTTGACTATGATGAGACATTTAGTCCAATGGTTCGACCAAGTAGCATTCACCTTATTCTTACTTATGCTTTGGCTCGTGGTTGGGACTTGCATCAACTTGATGTAAAGAATGCATTTCTTCATGGTACAATATTGAAAGAGATTGTTTACATGCGGCAACCCCCTAGTTTTATAGATTCAACACACCCATCTCATGTGTGCAAGTTACAAATATATGGACTCAAACAGGCCCCGCCCGCGCGGTATACTCGTTTCAGCACTTATCTCTTTTCCATTGGCTTTCATAACTGCCCCTATGATGCATCTATGTTCTCAAAAACAGATGGACATGATATTACTATACTCTTAGTCTATGTTGACGATATAATTGTGACCGGTAACAACTCTTGTCATATCTCTCAACTATTACAGCTTCTATCTAACACCTTTTATATGAAGGACCTTGGGCATCTCCATTATTTTGTGGGAATGAAGGTTGAACAACGCATGGATCAACTCTTTTTCTCTCAATCTCGGAATGCATTGCAACTCCTTCAATGCTTTGGTCTTGATGGTGTAAAACCTGTGAATACTCCAGCCCTTACAGGTCACAAGCTCTCACTTGAAGATGGTGAACCTCTCTCAGATATTACCTTGTTTCGCCAACTCGTGGGTTCTTTGCAGTACCTAACCATGACTCATCCTGGCATCTCTTATGCCGTGAATCAAGTATGCTAATTTCTTCATGCTCCTTGCTCATCTCACCTGGTTGCTGCCAAATGCATTCTACGGTATGTCAAACATACTCTCTCGCATGGTCTGACATTTACACGGTCTATGGATACTTCTCTACATGCATTCTCCGATGCGGATTAGGCCGGATGCCCTAATGATCGACATTCTACGACGGGTTTTTCCATTTACATGGGTCCAAATCTGCTTGTATGGAGTTCAAAGAAACAAAACACAGTTTCTCGCTGTAACTGTGAGGCAGAATACCGTGCTCTTGCTGCTGTTAGTTCTGAAGTCCTTTGGTTTCTCAATGTCTTACATCATCTTCAGCTTCCTCTCAAAGGCCCCCCTCTCCTTTTATGTGACAATATGAGTGTGTTATTTATGGCGTCCAGCCCAGTATTTCACAACCGGAGCAGACATATCGAAGTAGATGTTCATTTTATTCATGAAAAAGTTGCGAATGGGACATTGAAGCTCTAGTTTGTCAGTAGTAAGCAACATATTGTAGATCTATTCACCAAAGGCCTACCTCAACCACGTTTTTGTGAGTTGCGGAACAAGCTCTGCGTGGCTGCACCCCTTGAGCTTGCAGGGGGATGATAAAACTTAATTCATGGAGTGATTCTCTCCACAATTCAAAACTCAAATTTTGTAACTGCTCTATTGATTTTCTTTATTTAAACCTTCAATGTATATTGCTCATTATTAGGTTGTAACTGGCTGCTTAATTTCAGCCTTGATATCTTGTAACAAATATACAAAGAAGTATCTATAAATATACTACTTGTATGAGAAAATTCTCAACAGGTTCTCCTTCTCTTACAAGTGCTTCTCCGGTCACCGCATAACTGAACTGTGAAAATTGCTAACACAACTTTATATTTCACCCTTTCAGTGATACCTGTGGTCATCCCTTGGACAAATCCAACAAAACAGTTACTCCAAACTCATCTCTGATCTTATGTAAGACCATTTTAGGTGGTTAACTATTTCAGTGCATATTATGAATGAGAAGAACATTAGGTGAAATTTTCTGAGGAAGGAGGTACTCTGCATTAGTCATGAGTAATGCCCTTTTTGGATTTTTTTTCTTTCGTTTTCCAGTGTTTTTTTGTTCCTAAATGGTAGTGCATTCGAATTTACTTTTCTAAACTTCACATGTTTTAAGTTTTGACCTGCTGAACAAAATTGCACTAATTTTTTTAAAAAATTTAGCATTAAGCAGTGATATAAGGCGATTCAATTATTGATGTCAACAAACTTAACATCACTCTTTGCATATAGGTCATACAGGTTTGATTATGGATAGAAATCATGGGATAGGGGCCATGTGCAATATGGGCCCATTTTAGCAGTTCAACCCATTCATTGAGTCTTATCAGAGTTTTCATCCCAAGTAATGCTTAAAATTTGAATTAACTACCTAAATATTCCATAGTCCCAAAAGTTTGTTAAATACCCATCGTTAAAATGAATTTTCAATGGGTTCCCCACAAAAAGGGGCACATTAGAAATGCAATCTAAACATTGATTTAAAAGGTTCACCATACTTCAGTTGGTTTTTTCCTCTCTTCCTACACAACAAAGTCATTGAACTTCTGATGTGCTAAAAAAACTAAATAAGCATTAAAAAAACCTAAAATCTAGAGACAAAACTAAAAAGGGTAAGGTGTCATTTAAAACAACGTCTTCAAAGTGTAGACTTGCACGTTAAAATGTCATTTGAAACATGTCTTAGTTGAAAATGTATTACAAGAGGAAGATGTATCTTCTAGTGATATTTTAGTTGAAAAAAATAGAAAGCAATAATAGAAGATACGCTTTCCTTATTATTAAAGGAAGGCGTTTCTTCAAATGACGTCTGTCAGGTTAGAGTGGAAAAAAATTAGATCGTGCCAGGCTAGCCCTACGCTGGCACCTGTGCCATGTCAGATAAGTAGATCGAAAATTAAGTTTCTCTCTTTTCCAATCGGTTATTATTTATTTTAATATATATTATTTGATAAAAAATCCTTATAGGTTATAGAGATTCAGTAGTGAGTCATGGCCCAAGACGAACACTTGGCTATAATGATAAATGATCAGTGAGCTGGATTCATGTAATTGTATCAAGTAAGCTGGCTAATAGATCAAGACTTACCATCATGTTATCTCGGGAATGAAAAGAGCTCTGGCAAAGGTATAATCTCTGTCAATAGTGAGGGATGCTGCTGGGCTGAGGGAAGAGGAGCTTGCAGATCCACCTGTTATATAGGCCCCAAGCCCCCAACAAAAGAAGAAACGTCTACCCAACTGGCAGACATGCGAGGTAAGCCACGTCCTAAGTCTTTCATACATAAAACATTGCTTATTTATGTCTGTCTAGCCGAATCCTGAGTTCTTGGAGGTCGATGTTGCACGTAAAACTACAAAAGAAAACAAGTGATGTGCCTCTTCTTTTTTACTTGATTCATATCTACAACTTGCTTCCGGAAAGTTGATTGCAGCCAATCTACCTCTGGGAGAATTTAATTTCTTGAGGTTGTCGGTCCTTTGGTTACATACTCTATTAGCCTGTGCGTCCGGTAATACAAACCTTTTTCCAAATAAAATCACATGGACGGTTGACATTAATCTACAACCATTCTAAAATGGAAACACACAGGGTGAGCTTGCGTGATCTAGCTGACATTAGGACCGAGTGCATCTAAAAAGGATTGTTACACCCAACTTAATCGCCATTACCGGGTCTAGCGCCTAGTAAACTAATCCCTCCGTCCTAAAATATCCACTTTAAATATCCACTTTTTTAGGATGTGTCACTTATTTTAGGACGGAAGGAGTATATGACAAAGCTGTAAACAAAGAAAGGAAGGTGGATCGAATTGGCTGGTTTTCAAGGAAGAGTACGAAATTCAATTAGAAGATAATTTATACTCCCTCCGTTCTAAATTACTGTGTATATATGAGAAAATTTCAGTTTTTATTATACCATTGGGTCCACAAGCAAGTCACATGTCTTGCCCTCTACTCTCCGCTCCCACACCACTTCTCGTCCAAACCCCCGACCCCACCACTTCCCGTCTCTCGTCCTACTCCCAAACCCTCCTCCTTCCTCTTCCCCATATCCCTCCTCCTCCACTGCCCCTTGTCCCTCTCTTTATTTTGTTCTGCCCTCTCCACTTCTTCTCCTCTTTCGGCGACACAAGCAGCAGCGGCAGCAACATTTTCGCTTCGTCTCTGCCGGCCTCCTCGATTGACTCCCTCTTCGTATTCTGCACCTCTGTCGCCTTGCCCCTCTAGCTCTTCCTCGCCGATGTCGGCTCCGCCTCCGCCCTCGCCATCACCACCACCCGAAAGCTGCAGACCGACGGGCTCTCTACTGTTCGCCTCTTCAAGGAGATTACTCCCTCCGTCGTCTACATTACAAACCTCGTCGTCCGGTATGATCACGACTTGTCTTCGAAATTTTCCTACTTTTAACGATTTGGTGCCTCCATTTATCGTTTCTTGCTCTAAATTAGGATTCTCTGTTACTAAACGCATCATGCCTTTAGATTTCCGATATGCTTGAGGGGGGGACAAAAACTGGCAATTGAGGGGGTGGAGGATCGGGGGATACTGCGACGGAAGAGGCTGCAACATGGTTGGGCAATTGGAGCAGGCGGAGACCTTCAGTACGTATAGTCTGACAACCTCAATAAAGTAGTCACGTGATAAATCGCAAATGTACATAGTATTTTGTAACAGAAATAATTTTCAAATGTACACACTAATTCGGAACGGAGGGAGTATATGGTTTCTTTAAGCGTTATAAAGACTGAACTTGGCCACCGATTTGCAGTGCCACCATAATCTCCAGCTGATGTGGTGTTCCTCTATTTGGATAGTCCTTTTGGACATCCTATTCCACATGAGCTGAAAATAAAACTCTACCAAAAAATAAAAGAAAATAAAAGGGCACCCTTTTATCATAAAAAACTAAAGGCTACAAAAGATTACAATCATGTCGAGAGGTGCATTGGATTGAGTTGCAAAGACTATTTGTAGGTTGCGTTTGTGTAGGATGCTGGAGTAGAATTAAGAAAGAATTTAATAACATAAAGTACACAGAAGTTCTAAGCCTTGGGCAGCTGTAGCCGAAAAATAAATTTAAAGATCCGTTTGGGGTGTGAAAAATTAGCACTATCCAACTGAAAAAAATCCAGCTGGTTAGGATTTTTAGGATAGTCCACTAACCAGCTGGATTTTTTGGAGTGAATGAAACTGATTTTTCATGCCCCAAATGGCCAGTAAGCCAATCCCTTACTTCTTATAGTGGTTTATATAATTTTTGACCAATTAGTTCTAAGAATTAGAAGATACTATGAACACTGAAATGATGAGTCGATCAAAAAAGCGGCAAAACTGGAATCAACTTCCAATGGGCTATGCTGTCGCCAACCCCTTTTTGTTAGAAGTAATTAACAAATCGGAACTGATGACATCTTTGAACAAAAATAAGATTATCTTTAGGCTTTTCGCAAATCCAAAAGAGAAAAAAAACGTTTGTTTTAATTTTAATTTTAATTCGATATGATTTTTCAATTGCCAAAACAAAATTTAAGACTCTTTCATTCTCATGAAATGTCAAACACCACGCTTAGTACCAAACAACAGCCAACAAATTGTTGCCAAAGGAAAAACCAACAAATATATTGTAGGAAAATGAAAAAAACTGCCAACAAATATAGGCCATCAGCTCTAGCAAATTGTTGCTATTTTGGTGGCTCACCCCTAAAGATGTTGGGCCTTACTTGACCACACAAGTACACATACATAGTACATACAGAAATTCAACTTCCCTCCTTGGTACTGGTCCAGTTCCTGGCCCATTATGCCTCCCGATGCCTTCCAACATCCAAGTTCCAACTTAAAGTAAAGTTGTAATTTTTTCATCTATTCAGCCCTTTCTTCCCCTCCTTCTGTTGATGTGGCAAAATATGCTTTTTGGTCACATGATTTTGGTGACCAAATTGCTCAGGTTAGACAGGTCCTCTACAGAAAATATTTTTCTAACCAAATTATGTGACCCGAAAGTAGAACTAAAGGAAAGTGGAGGGGGTACCCAGGAATCTTAGGTAAAGTTATAATTTCTCATTCTATTTAGCCCGTACTTCCCCACACTCTGTTGATGTGGCAAAATATGTTTTTCTCATCACATGATTTTAGTGTCCAAATTGGTCAAATTAGACAGGTCCTCTACAAAAAATATTTTCCTAACCAAATTATGTGACCAGAAAGCAGAACCAAAGGACAAGTGGAGGGGGGACCCAAGAATCTTAGGTGAAGTTGTAATTTCTCCTTCTATTTAGCCCTTTCTTCCCCTCCCTCTGTTGATGTGGCAAAATCTATTTTCTAGTCACGTGATTTTAATGACCAAATTAGTCAAGCTTAGGAATCTTAGGTAAAATTATAATTTCTCTTTCTATTCAGCCCTTTCTTCCCCTCCTTCTGTGGCAAAACCTGCCTTCTGGTCATATAATTTTGGTGACCAAATTGTCTAGGAATCTTAAATAAAGTTGTAATTTCTCATTTTATTCAGCCCTGTCTTCCCCTCCATCTGTTGATGTGGCAAAATATGCTTCCTGGTCACATGATTTTGGTGACCAAATTGGTCGGCTAGACAGCTACAAGATCTATATCTCTACGTGGCAGAGCGGCCAGCCTGCCACTCGTCCAACAAGCTTCACTCATGTTCTTCAAAGTTGTACCTCCTTCCGGGGGCCTCCCTCATTCAATCTCCTCCATTTCACCCATGGAGACTTCCAAAATCACCAACTCCATAGCCTCCCAAGCATCAGAACAGGAAACCCAACTCCACGATCCCACTCTCCCTGCCATCAAACTGCAAAAACTGAGCCACCTCTCAGACTACCTCTCCAACCTCTCAACCTTCCCCAACCCGCTCGACACCAACCCCTTCTACCACTCCTCCGCCGGATTCTTCATCTTGGCCACCGATGTCGTCCTCTATGACATCGTCCACGATCTGTCAACCTTCGGAAGCCAGGTCGTGGCCTACCACCGAGCCGGTCCCCGCAAGAAGATCTTCTTCAATCCTTCCAAAGTCCGGGCCGCAATTGTCACCTGTGGTGGGTTGTGCCCGGGCCTTAATACTGTCATCACGGAGCTAGTGGTTGGCCTTTGGGAGCTCTACGGGGTCCGTCAGATATTCGGGGTCAGGGCAGGGTATCGTGGGTTCTACAGCTGCGAGCCCATCCCACTTGATCCAAAAATGGTGCATAACTGGCACAAGCGTGGTGGCACCGGGCTTGAGACTTCTCGTGGAGGGTTTGATCTCGAAAAGATTGTAGATGCCGTTGTAGCTCGCGGGTTTAACCAGGTCAATTTAATTTCCTTGCTTTCTAAAGTAGACTTAATTTTCCTAAACAAAGAATTTTGATTTGTTTTATATTGCTTAAATTCGAGCTAACCTAATTTAGCACCACTATTTTGAAACTTTGCTATGTTTCATGTTTGGCAATTCAAGTCCCACAAATGAAGTGTTTTTTTTCCCCGAGATTAGATTTAGATAGATCTTACTCTGCCAAACTTGGCCGAATGTGATCAGAAAACAAAGAAAAAACTCGGCCTAACTAAGCCTCCACATTCATGGGTTTAGCAAGTGATGATTGACGACACAGGTATACATCATCGGCGGGGATGGGACAATGCGCGGAGCAGTCAAGCTTTTCAACGAAATCCGACGCAGGCAGCTCAACATCTCCGTGGTCGGAATCCCCAAGACCGTCGACAACGACGTGGGCATAATCGACCGCTCCTTCGGCTTCCAAACAGCAGTCGAGGCCGCCCTGCAGGCAATCAACGCCGCTCACGTAGAAGCCGAGAGCGCCGTCAATGGCATCGGGCTGGTCAAGCTGATGGGCCGCAGCACAGGCCACATAGCCCTCCATGCAACGCTCAGCAGCGGGGACGTGGGGTACTGTATGATCCCGGAGAACGATTTCTACCTAGAAGGAAAGGGCGGCCTGTTCGAGTTCCTGAACCAGAGGCTGAAGCAAAACGGCCATGCGGTGGTTGTGGTGGCGGAGGGCGCCGGGCAGGAGCTGATACCTAGAACAAAGGAGCAGAAGGAAGAGAGAGACGAGTCTGGGAATATGGTTCTTCTGGACGTGGGGGCTTGGCTGAAGTCGGAGCTGAAGGGGTGGTGGAGCAGAGACCATGCAGGGGAGCTGTTCACGGTGAAGTACATCGACCCTACGTACATGATCCGGGCGATTCCGGCGAATGCCACTGATAACCTGTATTGCACCCTGCTGGCTCACTCTGCCATACATGGGGCCATGGCTGGGTACACTGGCTTTGTGGCCGGACCGATCAACGGGAACTATGCGTACATTGCGGTCGAGGAGGTGGCGGAGGCGAAGAACCCCGTCGATACTCGGAATCACAAGTGGGCCTGGGTTCGGTCCGTCACCAACCAGCCTGATTTCGTAAGGTGCTCCACATGAGGAATGAGGTTGTGTTTCTCCACATTGTCTTCCATGTTTGATGTTTGTACTGTTTCATTTTCCTTTGGTGTGTTTTTAATTAAGTAAAAGAAGAACACTTACAATTGAAATGGCTGCCATGAAGTAAAAGACTTGGCAGCAATACCGTTGTGACTAGAATGGAAAACACACACCTCACAAAACCTAAATGTACATACAGTAAGTGAAGTCCAGTAATAGGACTAGAACACCTCTCTTACATGGTGAAAATTGATACTAGAACAGAGCCGGGAAAGTGCCCTGTGCAGTTGAGGTTTGAATCCCAATCTCCTTACCAGATTTTCGAGGCTTAGTAGAGTCGTATTCTTGTAGTAATCTCGCTTCGACAAAAGGGGCAAAACTGCATCTCTCTACCACAGTCGTAGCATGTCTGTAGGAAGAAAGTATATTAAGCATGTTTTTCACATGAGAAGAGAGTATGTAATGGAAATTGCTTTACTGTTTAGTTTATCTACCTGGTGCCCACATCCAAAGGCGAGGTCCTTGACACTCCATAGACAAATTTGGCATGTCTGTCAAACACATAATTCCATGATTATACTATATCTAGGTGGTATACACTGTTTAACATGAACTTTTTAGGGAAGGAATGAGAGACCATGCGTGTAACATATAACAAAGTATCCCAAAGGATGATGTATTACCTGATCATTGCGATAATAGTTTATCGGTGGTGGAGGGGTAGGTGTAAAGTTATAGATTCCAGGGTGGTGGTCGGAGGTGCTGGGTCTTGGCGAATTTGCAGTAGAATTCATTGAGTTGGTACTCATTGGCGGGGGAAGGGGGACCCTTCTTCGAGTTCCTCTGCTGCGACTGCGCACAGGGCAAGCAAACACAAATTGGTTGTGTGATGATTAGGCATAGTGATACTAATATAAGTAGTATCAAGTAATTCTTCTTTTCTGGTCATAGAAAATACCCCAAGAGATGAAGATCCAAGGTTGCTTTGTACTGAGCTGGTATTTCCATCAGAGCTGCGAGAGCAAACTCTGCTTCCTTCTTATTATAGGCGAGGTCTCTCGACATTATTTCAGTGAAGTTCACAAACTGCATGAGGTAAAGACAACTTTTAATCTTTTCTTCGTGAGTATAATCGGAAACAACGTTGCGTAAATTCAAGTAAGTTATCAATAACCTGGAAATTGTCAAAAGCTCGAGATGGTATGTTGTCATCAAACTGTCTCATCATATCCCATGGGCCATCTCCAACTCCAATTAAGACAATTGATAAGGGGTATTCACTACAACAAGGGGTGTAATAATCTCAATCAGATCTAAACAGCTATGAGAAAGCCAAATTTTGCATCAAAACGAAGCAGTACCTCGCTTTGACGATTGCACTTATCGTGTCTTGCTCTTGTGGACTTAAGTGCCCTGGCTCTGTATCAACACTTCGCGTTACCTTCATAAAAATTCAAAAGAGTCATCAGTTTAACCACTAGTACATAAAACATTACAATAATACTAATGAACGAACAAACATTATAAACAACCAAACAGTAGAAACAACGAGAAGAAATGTTGAAGAAGCAACCTGTCCATCTGCAATAATGAGAAGAACATGATATTGTCCACCACAATTCTCCACTATTCCAATGGCGGTCTCAATTATTGGAGCAAAGGATGTAGGTCCTATAAATAAAACAAGATTAGTCATACTAATCTGGCCTTTTATTTGCAAAATAAACAAAATAACGTAACAGATCATGCATGCTACTCCATCACCACTGTAACAAAGAAGAAGCACAAGGTGCTTAGAAGAATCTGAATTGCTCACCAGCTAGTTTAAGCTGTGGGATAATCTCTTTGTATCGACGCAGTGCTTCCTCAAAACCATAACAGGGCTTCTCATCAGTATTGAAGCTGAAAACCTCCTTGTCATGTGTTGACGCTGCAAGAGATTGAAGTGAAGATGTAATGTTGTTGGATGTCGGTCTTACATTGAGGCCAGTAGGTCCCACCAAGTTCAGACCATTTAGGATCGAAAAAGTGGTTCCATAGCGAGGGACACCCAGTTTGCCCAAATTCTGGCACGTTGGCCCCGTTCAACTTGCCATGTAAAATTTAGTTTTTTCTTAATTATAATTAGTAGCTGGATTTTGTCAGAGATATTATGCCAAGTTGAAGGGTGTCACATTTCCAAGTTGAGGCAAATTTGCCTCCATTTTCAAGTTTGTAGCTTCACACACTTCTCTCTAACATATATGCAAGTATAGTTGTTAATTTCTCCATACCATCTCCAAACCCAAAGCAAGGGATGAGGTTATCCTCATCAAATTTGCTGAGGGTCTTTCCTATGATGGAGACTGCTTGCTCATAGGGATTTGGGGAGTCTCCAATGTGATGTAAACTTCGATGATGGAACGATCGTGCACCTGAGAAGGATGTTCGGTGGAACGTGGAATTAGGAAACTATATAACTGAATCCTGTATGCAAATTAACAATCTAATCAAGCCTTTTTTTAATTATGCACCTGTCCATTCATTGCTTTTCGTAAAATCAATGCCAACGATGAGATTAGAAGATTCAAGGCCAGACCGTGAGAGTTCCTCAGTTACCTGCTTAAAATTCAAAAGATGAGAAAGTTTCCAGACAAATCTGTTAATTAACCATTGTTTTTTTATAGCTCAAGCTATCAGGAAACGGATCATCAATATATCTATTGCATGTTTTGACAAATGCTTGCTAATCTAAGGAAGACTGAGGCCTAATCTTCAAAATGATGACTAATTATACCAACGTGTACTTAGTGAATACATTAATTCGACAAATATCATATGAAGTCACGCACAGTTTACCTCCTCCAGTGAATAAAAATCATCTCCAAATCTCGAATATCTGCTAGGAGGTGTCTTGTAGCTCCTTTCAGGCTCTGCGTTGTATCCGTGGTAAGATGGGTAGGCTGAAGATCGGAACGATGATGATGAAGAACTATAAGGCGATGAAGGATAGTAGTAGCTTGAACTTCTCGACTGTTTCCCTCCCATAACCAGAGTAGAGTTCCAAGCAATTTGGAAATTAGGGACGTTGGGCTCAGTTCATAAGGTATTGGCAATCAACTGAACAAAGAAAAAGCAGTATTGAATAAGAAAAATGCTTAGCAAATGGAAAAGATGTTAACCACCAACCATTCACAATAAACAAGAGACATGAGAAATGTAAGCAATTAGAAGTGAGAGTCTATTTTAAACATATAAGTCAACTGACAACAAATAGTGTAACAATGAGAAAACAATGACTTTCTAAACGTCAACTTCAAATTCAAGCAAATTGTCCAAGTTAAATGAGAAAAGGAAACATTTTATGAGGCTGTAATTTCTCTTCTGTACACGGTTAACCAAACGTATAATTACAATAAATTAACGAAAATATTCTTAAAGCTGCCAAAATACTTAATTCAGACATATGAAAAATTCAGCCCTCCTAGTTCCATACAATCTAACTAAACCAAACAATTGACAACCCATAATTAAGCTCTAGGATATCATGTAATGGAAACGTTGAAACAACAATCAATTGAACCACTTACTGAAAGCAGCTACATGAACAAATTGGAATGCTGGGAAGCTACTTCGTGCACAGGAAGGCAGAGACTTCAAACAGCCTATATATAGTGTTTCAGCAAGCAGGAAATTTCCAACTAACAAGATAATCAAACCGACTATTGGAAGTTAGTCAAGGTGGATAGAATCCAAGAAGTATCTCGCCTGACATAAATACCAATACTTGAATTGAGAAGAGCCTTCCTAGAAGACAGCGTTGACGCTGCAAATAGCATGATTAATAATTGTCAATGCGGCCCATTATTAAACAGTTTGGAGTAACTGTTATGTTGGAGATGGTTCGGATCATTTTTTTTCTTCTATATATAAAACCGAATTTTGTTGGGGTTATAAGGGTCCATGGAGATGATTGAATCAATTCAGCCGAGGCCCAATTCGGCCTGACCATTTTACTTCTTCCGTCCCATTCTAACAAAAAAGGATTGGCCTATATTAATAGTCCTATGTCATGTATCCTTCTCATAGAAATTGTTGGATGGACTCTAATGCTCTCATTGCGTGCTCAAAGGGATCAGTTACACCCAAAAGGATTGTAAAAATACTTTCTTTGTCTCAGTTCTTTACTTAATTAGCTGTACAATGAGGCATATAATCTGCTATAAACTAGTGATCACAAAATTCAACCACAACCATGTATACCTGCATCTTCCAAAATTTAATTAATCCGGTTAGTCTCAAACCATAGCTATGGTGCTTTTAAGAATAGCACTGGTCTAGCGGCAGCAGGGGGATTAATTCGTGATGCTCAGGGTAATTTCATAGCTGGTTATGCTTGCAAGGTTATTGCATATAATGCTCTTCATCCAGAGGCCATTAGTTGTCATTTGGGAATCCAAATGCTGCTGTATTTATCAATCACAAAAGCTCATATTCAGGGGGACTCCAAAGTCTTAATTTCTCTTATTAACCAACACCATATGAAGGGACGTTTATGGACTACACTTAGATAGAATAGGACATTTATTCTCTAGAGCTTGTAAAGTTTCTTAATGTTTCTTAAAGTTTCTCTATGTTACTTATGCACTTGGAGATCAATTAAATTGTTAATGTCATATTTATTTTCCCTAATTATGATTGTTAATTTTAGCCGACCTAAGATCTTTAGGAGAAACCATCTAGAAAAATATCATATATGATCGTGGCTTTATGGGCTAAAAGAGAACCAACCTTCAATCTTAGATCTAAGGGTCCAATCAACATAATCGAAGGTAATCCATGGTGATCCATGTTGATTCGTGGTGATCTGAGGATCCAACTGTAGATCATAGATCTTACGGTCAAATCAACACAATCAAATGTGATCCCAAATCTATCTCAAGAGGGCCTTTTTGCTTATAAATAAGCATCATTCTTCACTTCTTTGGTATGAATTTAGATTTGTCTCTTGAGCTTAGCTTGTTTCTCTTTTTCTATAACTAAGTTCTTGAGAGTATAGTTCTCTTCTATTTTCTTGAAGAGAATTATATTAGTACCTCCATCAATTTAATAGCATTTTATTCTTAAGCTATGAGTTATTCATGATCTTATATTAAATTTTAGCTTAAGAAATCACACTTATCAACTTATATTGGGTTTCACTTGGTTTTCCAATGAGTCATAGTTATACTTGATAATTCAAGTTGCTACATGTAGAAAAGATTGTGCTTGTGGTTTATTTTTCTTTCCTTACAAGTTTTTATAACTAGAACTTATCCACATATCTTAAAGAAGAAAGAATGTTCTATTTGGCATAGATTTCTTAGTTGTTCTATGATCTATCCTTATAGAAATCAATCCCTTGTCCCAAAAGCCTCTACAATTTTGGAGCAATAATTAGTTGAATCAATGGTGGACAATGGAAGGCCAATAGCTTGACAATAGTTCAAGCAAACGGATAGGATTTCTCATATCCTCCTATCAAGGGTACGCACTCTAATCTTTTCTCTTAGAGTAAATATTCTCAAAACCTCTCATTTACTTTGTCTTAGATTGTGAAGTAAACCTAAGGATACGTATGTGAGAGAGTTGGGTTAGTGTGACCCATAGTCAGCGTAGAATAACTCGGTGTACGATTCTCTGTGATCCAAGTAAAACCGTTAGGTATATGATGTTGTGGGTGAAATAAAAACCCTCGCTTAGTGGATGTCGAAGGTCCCTTGGATTAGGTGCTCAAAGAGTTGATGTACCCATCGAAGCGAGTTGTTTGGTGACAAACCACTATAAATTTTTGTATGATTGGTTATGCTTGTTTGTCTTGCATATTATTACATACACACACACACACACACACACTTTCTACACCAGTTAAGTTTCTCCATCTTGCACCACTGTTTATGTGATTTCACATAATCCATTGCTACCATTTTCTACCCACACGGAGAATTTAAAGGTGTAAGGTTTACCCAAAGGGAATGCCTTATTGCCCTTAACGTTCCCACCTCACTTATTAGGGTATCTTGGGTAATCGTTCTTGTGAAACTGCACCGGCTCTTTTTTTTTTGTTGAAAAGATCAAATTCATTAAAGGAATAAACACAACAAAGACACACACGCCCAATGAGAACAAACTCAGGCTGGCGCATCATACTGCATGCTTTGCTAATAAACAAAGGGCTAGTATCCCTTCACTACCCCTCCACTCCCCACAACCGACTCGTCCAAGCAAGAGTAGGGCTTTTGTAGACAGACCGGACCTCGGACAGAAGTCGTCCGTGTCCGTGGCTGTTAAAGTTCGTCCGCTACAGGTTTGGCCGTGTCCGTGTCCGTGTCTGTCAAGCCGACAGACACGGACACAGACATAGATAACCCCCTCTGGCCCTCCCTCTCCCCTCCTTGGCTTTTTGCAGGGCGGCCCCTCTTTCCTTCTCCTCCACCTTGCCACCCCTCCTTCTTCCACCCCCACCCCGCCACCCTGCAAAAAGGCCTTTTTCCAGGGCGGCCCCTCCTTGCTCCTCTTTCACCCTTGCCGCCCCTCCTTCTTCCTACCTCGGCCATGGCCGCCGCCTCCCCTGTTGTAGCCCTCCTCGGTCCTCTGACAGCTATCTGGCCGTGGTCCTCAGACAACTCTTCCTCGGTGCGGACACTGCCACGGACACCTCGGACACAGATGGCCCCGTGGACATGGCTGTCCGCGAACAGCCCTACGCAAGAGTATGAGCAACCCTGTTTCCTTCTTTTTTAGTACAGTGGGAATATCATACCCCTCAACCGCATATGCCATAATTCTTTTCCAATGAAGCATCAAAATTTGCCTTGTAAAAACCCAACAGGGGTGGAATCCATTTAAACTTTAACTGTTTCAGCCCTTCATCTAGAGAATTCGAATTGAACCTCCCATAAGCTTCCACCAAGGCTTTGCTTCCCGCAACAATTGCTTCAGTACTTTTCCCACCTTCCCCGCAGCTGGCCTCATTTCTATATTGCCAAATCGACCAAGCCAAAGTGAAGACCTCTTCCCAGCAGTCCACCACCCCTCTCTCCACCATAGAGCCTACCACATCAGCCGGCGAGCAAAGGTTTGCCCAACCACCACTTTGGAACCAGTTGACCTGTGAAAGTGCTTCGCAAAATATTTTGCTGACCGATTTTCAAGACCAAATTGCAGACCCCAGCCCACAGGCATGGGGCCCTGCAATTATGCAGGCCCCATGCCCACGTGGGCCGGGGTCATGCAATATGGTCTTGAATATCGGTCACGCCCTCAAGTGCTCTAGGTGCTGGGGGGAATAAGACAACTACTTAAAATTAAGCGTTCAAGTCATATTTCCTAAACCCTAATGAACAATGATGTTGATTAAGATAGGGAATAATATAGTCGCAACATCCTTGGACTTGGAAGTTGCATCTTGTTTTTAAATTAGGCATTCTAACTTTGTAAAAATGCAGACTTGATTGGAGTTTGGATGAGTTTTGAGTTTTAAGCCATGGGTTTGTGACTTTTTTATTAGTCTCTTGGTTGGATGTTACTTTTGGTTGTTTTGAGTGTCATTAGTCTGTTTTTAGACGATGGAGGGATAGTCATTGTGCAAATTGGAAAACATAGTGTTTCAACAAATTGAATAAACATCATGATGATATCCTTTTCTTTGAAAGAAAAGAATTCTTATGAACTGTATTTCTGGTTAGGAATTAAAGATTGATACAATGTGATAACATATTTAGAGAAAAATAGCACACTTTTTTGCACGTGTAATGATTCATTCGGATTTTATATGCGTATTATATATTTATTGTTCTTTCGATTTGTAATGCACGTCTATGTATTCATTCACTTCAGGTAAGTTACACTTTGACTGTAAAAGAATTAGCATGATTACTTTCATATTTTAATCATGTGAATGTAAAGGCAAATTACATTTTGACTGTAAAAGAATTAGCATGATTACTTTCATATTTTAATTGTGTGACTGTAAAAGAATTTGCAATCAAATGTGATAACATATTTAGAGAAATTAGCACACTTTTTTGCACATGTAATGATTCATTCGGATTTTATATGCGTATTATATATTTATTGTTTTTTCGATTTGTAATGCACGTCTATGTATTCATTCACTTCAGGTAAGTTATATTTTGACTGTAAAAGAATTAGCACGATTACTTTCATATTTTAATCGTGTGACTGTAAAGGTAAATTACTTTTTGACTGTAAAAGAATTAGCATGATTGCTTTCATATTTTAATTGTGTGACTGTAAAAGAATTTGCAATCAAATGTTTAAGTTTAGGCTAGTTAGAAGATGAATTCTCATGTCTTTAAATCTACAGTCTGACAACTTGAAATTTTGAGTTCTAAATCATTTTTTATATAAAAATTTCTAGATGATTTGGTGAAGAAGTACAGTCAAGCACGGTCTAATGCTGAAAAACTGAAGGCTAGGTGCAACTGTATTGCATGGAGTTGAAGCCACAAAGATGAAACATCATCCAGACCTTAAAATGCGAAAGCTTGGTAGGATCGTCTTCAACTTTCCCCTGCAGGATTTCATGGGAAAGAAGACCATTTGCATTTAATTAAGTAAGCTACTTATAGATTGATAACTCTATTATTCTTTAATACAGAGTTTCTTGAAGAATAATACCCATGTAACGTAGTTTACATTCCTTGTCTTCGATTTTCTTCAAATTGGCTTTAATGAACACACTGTTATTTATGACTCCTAAAGTCCTAATTAAGCATTTTTTTATAGTCAAGGAGTCTCGACGTTGATATCACAAAGAAAGTCAGTCAATTATTCTATTTTAACCAGCTTCTTTTGGGAAACTGTTATTTATGACTCTTAAAGTCCTAATTAAGCATTTTTTTATAGTCAAGGAGTCTCGACGTTGATATCACAAAGAAAGTCATAGTCAATTATTCTATTTTAATCAGCTTTTTTCCAGGTTGTTGGGAAACTGTTATTTATGACTCCTAAAGTCCTAATTAAGCATTTTTATAGTCAATTCCTAAAGTCCTAATTAAGCATTTTTTTATAGTCAAGGAGGCTCGACGTTGATATCACAAAGAAAGTCATGGTCAATTATTCCATTTTAACCAGCTTAAAATATGTGTATCATTATTCATTATTGTTGTAATATTTGGTATTTTTGGCGAATAAAATTTTATTTTTGGAAATTTGAGGACAAGTATTGAATTCTTGGGTGTGTTAATGGTTTCCCAGTTTCCTATTTAAACCCCAAGGACCCATTCCTTTCCCTCAACCTTAACTTTAACTTCATTAACTTTAACTTGCAGAGGAGGAAAGAGAGGAGGCGACAGTGGATCAACTCCCACTCGACAAGAAAAGGTCGGATGTCATACCATTATTATATATTTGTGATTAATTTAAAGTTTTGAACATAATTAAGGCAAACCCCCTAATTTTAATGAGCTAAAAGCTCTTATTTTTAACCCTTAATGGCAAATTCCAGCAACAGCGGCGCCGTAGCAGAGAGGAGAAAAGAAAGAAGAGGAAGAAAGGAGAGTAGAATAAGGCAGCAGCAGGTGCCCATCGGAGGCATGGGCAGTGGGTGGCGGCGACAGGTGAAGCCTAGCCACTGCTAGCGCCTCTGCTGCCATGGCCAGAGGCTACAGGCAGTGAGAGTGAGGGAGGGGCATGCTCGAGCCTCTGTCGGGGCTGTCTGGAGCACGACCATGCACCAATGACGGAGGTAGGGTTCTACCCACAACTGCCGCCTCCCTAGGGTTTCTAGAAGGGGAACCCACCGGAAGGAATGACCCCCACGCGAGTCAGGCCACGAGTTTGGACCCAGTTCGATCTGTTCGGACTCAGTTCAGATAGGCCCGATTCAGATTATGTCGGTAGGTGTCTATCGACAGTTATATAGATGATGGTAAAATCCTATTGTCTGAATCCTCTGTGTGTCTGACAACTTGACGTGGTTGCTATATGGGCCTTATGTTAATATGTAAATGGGCTTTGGTCCTTGAATGCATGTTATATTGACTAATGTTTATGGGTCTTAAGAATAGGAAAACTTGACTAATTAACTTAAGAGGTTTAGAGACTTAATCATTTTATGAAAGTTAATAAAATGATGACATTGGGTGCTAAGTTTTATTTAGGAAGAATTTAATCAAAATAAAAAACTAAACACCCTCGAGATTGGGAGTAAGGGTGCTCACGAGCCGAGTCAGCTCGCAAGTTTTTCCGGCTCGACTCGGCTCGACTCGAATTGTAGCTCGACTCGAGCTCGACTCGACTCGACTTTGCTCGAGCTCGAGCTCGAGCCACCCCATAACTCGATTCGGCTCGACTCGATTGACTCGAGAATCAGCTCGAAAAACAGCTCGACTCGAAACTCAGCTCGAAAAATAAAGCAAAATCAGAAATCCATACCAGAAATCGTGGCCGCCGTCGCCTCGCCTCGCCGTGAGCTCGAACCCATGGCCGCCGTCACCTCGCCTCGCCGTGAGCTCGAATCAGAAATCGATACTAGAAATCGTCGTCGTCGATCTCGCCTCGCCTCGCCGTGAGATCGAACCCATGGCCGCCGTCGCCTCGCCTCGCCATGAGCTCGAGCCCATGGTCGCCTGTCAGCGTCGCCTCGCCGTGAGCTCGAGCCCATGGTCACCTGTCAGCCTCGCCGCGCCCGTCGCCGCCTCCGATCGTGAGCTCGAGCCCCATCGATCGCCTGTCAGCCTCGCCCGTCGCCGCCTCCGTCGGCTCGAGCCCATGGCCGCAGTCGCAGTCGCCTCGCCTCGCCGTGAGCTCGAGCCCCGCCGTCGCCGTCGCCTCACCTCGCCTCGCCGTGAGCTCGAGCCCCGCCGTCGCCGCCTGTCGCCTCGTCGTCGCCGCCAGTCGCCAGTCGCCTCTCCAGAAGCTTCTGGGCTCTGGGTAAAACACCCGAGCCGAAAAATTCGGGTTATTTTTTTTTTATTGGGTTAAGAGTTAAGACCCGTTGTATCAACTTCATCCGCCAGATCTAATCTGAACGACTCTTTATTTAAAATAAAAACCCGTAGTCTTCTGGGATGTAAATCAGCGACTTAAATCTTTTTAGCGCGTGATCTCAATATTTTAAATAAATTAGGCTCTTTAAAACCTGTCCGCGTATTCAAATGAGTTATTAGATTTTCTCTTGTGTATTTTTTTTATATTTTTTTATTATTATATTATGTTATAAGGAAAATGTTTAGGTGACCGATTTTCAATACCAAATTAAATGACCTCAGCCCACGTGGGTTTGGGACCTACCAATTTAGCCCAGTTATTTAATCTGGTATTGAAAATTGGTCACGTTAGACGAGCTCATGTTGTAAATGCAAAAGTCCCTGGGAACTGGATTGACTCGGGGTTTGATATTATGAGGCAACATTAGTGGAGTTAATCAACGGGGTGTTTGTGTGATTAATAAAACACGTTTCCCTTGAGCGGAGGTTGCCCAATTGCTGGGCCCCATGCCCACATGGGCCGAAGTCATTTAATTTGGTATTGGAAATCAGTCACGTTAGACAAACTCATGTTGTAAATGTAGAGATCCCCGAGAACTGGTTTGACCCGGGGTTTGATATTAAGAGGCAACATTAGTAAAGTTGATCAATGAGAGTGTTTGTGTGATGAATAGAACATGTTTCATTTGAGCGGAGGTTGCCCAATTGCTGGGCCCCATGCCCACATGGGTTGAGGTCATTTAATATGGTATTGGAAATTGGTCACGTTAGACGAGCTCATGTTGTAAATGTGGAGGTCCCCGATAACAGATTGGACCCGGGGTTTGATATTAAGAGGCGACATTAGTGAAGTTGATCAATGGGGTGTTTGTGTGATGAATAGAACACGCTTCCTGATTTACCCAATGCATATGATGGGTGAGCCTTATATGCACCCAAGGAGATTGGCGGCGGGACATAGTGGTCTAAGAGATCAATTTCTTTGCCCCTTCTAGTCGGGTCCTATTGGATACCCGTCGTTATAAAAGAAAAAATATTAAGGAAGCCCACTTCGAATATGTAATAAAGATTTGTTTTGTACAAAAGAAGTATAAAAAAATTATAGCCCAAATGGTTAAGGCGTAGGGTGTGGTGCTTTGTGTTTGGGTTCGAATCACACCAATGGCAAAAATGTTTTTGCCACTCGAGCTCGAGCTGTCAAGCTCGAGTCGAGCTACCGAATCTTGGGCTCGACTCGAGCCGAGTCGAGCTCGAGCCCGAATTCTAAACATCGAGCTCGAGTCGAGCTGAGCCAAAACTCGACTTGACTCGGCTCGTGAGCAGCCCTAATTGGGAGTCAATTCATGAGTGAGTGTGTCTTCTGATCAGATGACCTGAATGGCTATTAAGATAGGGGGCTTGGCTTGTAATTGTGGTCTATGGAGGAGTTAGATAGCGATGGGGCCGAAATGCGCCACTGTAGTCCCCTATGGAGCTAGATAACAGTAGAGCAGTGGTATCTATTGAGGACTACTTTGAATTGACTATTCTGACATCTCCTAGAGGAGCACTAACCCGACATCTCTTGAAATAGAGGAGCGATTAACCACATCTTCCCTATGACAGAAGCTTTGTATAAATGGTTGTGTCGACATCTCCTAAAATAGTGGAGCATTGTCTTGCATCTTCCATGTTGTGGAAGCTCTACCCTCACTTATACGACTGATAAGCCTGGTGGTTTTACTATACACATTTGGAGGTGTTAGCATCCTAAAATGACATGTCGTGATTACCAGATGATGTTGAAGTGTCAGTCACTATGTTTTGTACTATATGTCATGTAGGAATCACATTCAGCGAGTATGCCTATATTGGGCAAGACTTAATTATTGAACATGGACATAAGAAACAGTAAAATATTTTACTTAAAAGACTAATAAAAGAGGCAAGTTGAATTATCTAATAAGTTGCATAAAATGTTAATGTGTTTGCTTATTTGATAATGATTATTGTGTTATGTTATCCCACTGAGTATCATTATACTCAGCATCCCTCGTGATGCAGTTCTTCAAGAGATGACTAGCTTCACTTGATGTTTGGCAATTGATGCTTAGGTTTGAGGACGACTTTGCAACTTTAATGTAGGCCTTACTTATGTTGTACTAGTATGAACTTATGTATTAGGCATGAGCGCCAATCTTTTCTAGTGTATGTGGAGATGGACAACAAATTTGCACATGGAAGACTTGCGTGTGTTTTATCAGACTTTGTGGCCGTTATTATATATATATATATATTACTTCCTATTGAAGTATGGAAGGCACTGGGAGGTGTTAGCTTAACTTGGTTGACTAGTTTATTTAACAAGATTTGGAAGTCTAAGAGGATGACAGATGAGTGGAAGAGAAGTACCATCATACCCTTGTATAAAAATAAAAAGGACATCCAAAGTTGTACAAACTATGAAGGTATAAAAGTTATTGGACATACTATGAAATTATGAGAAAGAGTAATAGAAGAACGTTTGTGAAAAAGTAACAGAGAATAAATTTGGTTTCATGTCAAAGAGGTCAACAACGGAAGCTATATATTTTTATTATGGCAATTAGTACAGAGGTACACGGATAGAAAATAAGACCTCTATATGACCTTCATAGATTTAGAAAAAGCCTACCATAGAGTGCCGACAGAGTGCCAAGAGAGCTCATTTGGAGTGTTTTGAAGAAGAAGGGTGACATAAGAGGTTACATAGATATCATAAAGGATATGTATGAGGGGTTGTGACTAGTGTATGAACTATTGGGGGGAAACCAAAGAGTTTTCGGTTACTGCAGGTTTTCATCAAGGGTCAGTTTTAAGTCCTTAACTTTTCTCTTTAATTATGGATAAGCTTACTAGACATTTACAAGATAATATACCTTGGTGTATGTTTTTTATAGATGATGTAGTTTTAATTGATGAGAGTAAAGTAGGTTTTAGTGTAAAACTGGAATTATTGAGGGAGACTCTAGAATCAAAAGGTTTTAAAATAAGTAGAACTAAGATAGAGTGCATAGAATTTAATTTTAAGGAAGGTAGAGTCTTAGTTAAAATAGATGGCAAGATGTGTCAAAGTGTAATCAATTCCGTTACTTATGATCCATTATCCATAAAAAGGGGATATTGATAGTGATGTGGTGCATAAGATAAATGTGGGGTGGTAAAGTGGAGGGCAGCCTCAGGAGTATTGCATGATAGGCGTGTTCCAAAAAGGCTTAAAGACAAGTTCTATAGGGTAGCCATTAGGCCTACAATACTCTATGGAGTGGAGTGTTGCACACCAAAGATAAGTTATATAGATAAGTTGAATGTAGCCGAAATGAGAATGTTAAAGTGGATGAATGAGATTACTAGAAGAGATAGGATTAGAAATGAATATATTCATATAAGGGTAGCTCATTTAGGGGAGAAGCTGAGGGGATGTAGATTGCATTGGTATGGGCATATGCAAAGAACAGTAATAGATGGCCTCTATGAGAAGATTAAAAGTGATGCTTGTAAACGATACTAAAAGAGGGAGAGGGAGACCTTAGAGAACTTAGATGAAGTTAATAATAAAGGATTTAACTTTACTATCTCTTACAAATGAGGTAGCCCAAAACAAGCCTAAATGGATGAGTAACATCCATGTCGCCGACCCCAAATAGTTGGAAAAATTCGCTATTTGACTATGATTATGATTATGAGTTATCACGGCTTTGATGTTTGACCGTGTGGACTTGATTTAGTTATCGATCATATAGAGGAATAATCTTCTTATTTTTTGCCCATTCTCTGATTCAATAAATAGTTTTAAAATGCGGGTTGTGAGAATTATGTGGCATCAGAAAGATGAATCATAAACAAAAAAAAGAGAGATTTTCAAAGAATGAACCATAAACAAGCATTGCTTATTGGAACTGTAAAAAGACCAATAGTTCTTTTCCAATGCCAGTAGAATCCTTCGACTACCTGGAGAAATTCATGTAAATCACAAAACCACTAGTCCATATCTTGATTGGAAATTAGAAGAACTCGCCGCAAATTGCTCGCTTACATTGACTGAATGTGTTGTTTTCGACAAAGAGGACTATCCAGGATACAACAACAAGAGAGGAGATGTGATGAGCCTTTTCACATCGCTAAAAAGCAGCACCTTTAAGTTTACAATTAGAGATCCTCACAAAGAGAAGAAGATAAGTAACTTCAGTACTTCCTTCAGCACTTACGGAAATCCTATTGACCAAGTACTTGAAACTTATAGCAACAACCCGAGGATGCTCGTCAGCAAATATGGTTCTCATAATTACTCGTATCTGTTGGGTTTTCTTTTAATTTAATATTTTGAATTGAAAAAAAACCTTATAGATTTAAGTCATTAAAAATTTGAGAGTTTTAGTCAAAGTGAAACCTCTATGTTGAATAGCAAATCAATTGGAGTATAACACCTAATTTGAATTAGACTTAACGTGATGGGAATTATCCAATCACATCCTAAGTCTATATAAAGGGTCTTAAACCCTTAGTTAGTGACCTAATATCTCTCCCTCTCTCTCCCTCTTGAGTTATTGTGTGCAACAAAAATCACAAAATTTTAGTTCTAAAAAATATTTTTTATATAATTTTTAAAAAACGCTTATTGAATGTGCATCTTAAGCACTCTTAAGTGGTCCATCATATCTCGGAATGATTTTTCACAAAGAGTCTGTGCATTAGATGGCCAAAATTTTTGTTTCAAGAAAAGTGTGACCTGCAGGCTTTGGACACGTAGTTATTTTCTAATATATTTTTTTTAGTCCTTGTTCTGACACTATCAACCAAGATAAGAGATGTGTGCATCAATCGGTGCACACGACCAGTCGATTGAAGCTGGTTCCATAATGAGAGAACATCAAACCACTTACAGAAGAGACCTCACGGCGACTTATCGGAAATCTGATGACCAGGTGCTCGAAACTCTCATCGCCGGCTCGAGGATTCTTATGAGCGAATACGGTTCTCATAATTATTCAAATCCATCAAATCAAAAGATGTCTGTATTAATTGGTGCATTCGACCAATTGATCAGAGCCGGTCCAGTAATGAGAGAAAACGCGGTAACTGCACCATGCAACATAGTTCGACCCCTGCAACCAGAACCGTTTAATTTAGTGATCATGTTCGTCATCGTGAAATACTTTTGAGGAGTTGATATAAAGTGATCCAGGGAGTAGAAGCATTTCTGAGAAGTGGCTATGGCAGGTACGTCAGGAAAGCACACAATAGGGCAGGTTCTCGTTTAAGATATAGGCTGGATCAAGGTGGCTGCAATTATATATGTTGCTGGGTTTTTTTGAAGCATTGGGATGGCGCTTTGTGTTTTTATCTCACTCCACAATTAATTTGAAATTAATGGAGCAGTTCAATCATGGAACGGGGTTACTCTGTCGTAGGTCTGATGTCCAGACGTTACTGATTGCAGTTTCAGTTGATCTTTTGTCAGGAGCACATGTTTCAGTTGATCTTAAAATGGTTCTTTGTTAACTCTTTTTCATAGTCATAATTTCGGCAAATTATGTTGCCAAAAAACAAGAAATTACTCAGGAAAAAAACTACTTAGGAATAAATGATTAGGCAAAACCTCTGGCTATAATGTAAAAAAGCCAATAATGAATCTTTTTAAAATAGTCTAAAAACAGAAAATAAAATAGTATGCCGATAAATAAAGAAACAACTAGTTTTGTAAAAAATGTTTGTGTTACTTTTTCAAGCTACACAACTTAGCAACTAGTTTTGTAAAAAATGTTTGTGTTACTTTTTCAAGCTACACAATTTAGCACTGTGTTGCCAAAAAAGGGAGACTTTGTGATCAAGAGAAAGACGGTGTAAATCATAGCAATAAGGTAGAGGATACAAATTGAATTAGCATTTGGGTGGTTCAGGATTCTACATTACCATACAATCAAGTCTATGTTGTTATTGAAATATCATAAAATGCAAATTTACCAATTCAGTTAGCCACTTGATTCTTAAATATATGTCTGAGACCTACTTGATCCCGACTTCGTTTTTTAGCTCTCCTTATTTGCAAAAAAAAAAAAAAAACTAGTTCTGCTCGGCTATTGGAATTTGATGAATCCTCCTTGCTTGTAATCATATTGTCGTGGAATCTATTATCTATATATATATATATATATATATATATATATATATAGGGAAAAGTTTAAATGAGATCGCTCTCATATTGCTTATATGAGGCCACTTTGAATCGTAGCCGTTGGATCTTGATCTGACGGCTACAAATATCTATAATGATCTCACCCACTCCTTGATGTGATACACTTACCTACCCACTGATTTGATATCCACCCTCCGATCGGAATCTAACGGCAATAAAGATTGGCCTCATGCTCCTTATATGAGAACGATCTCATGTAAACTCATCTCATATATATATATATATGAGATCGCTCTCATATAAGGAGTATGAGGCCAATCTTTTGGGCTATTGGATTCCGATCCAAGGGTAGATTTCAAATTAGTGGGTAAGTGAATATGTCACATTAAAGTAGGTGAGTTCTATGTAGCTGTTTGTAGCCGTCAGATCAAGATATAACGGCTACGAATGAAATTGGTCTCATATAAGCTAAATAAGAACAATCTCATTTAAACTTTTCGCACTCGTGGAAAGTGGCATTTGGATAAATTGTCCACTTGTTTAACTCATCTTGTCGTGGAAGATTATGGGAAATTATCCTCTTGTTTTTATAGCATGAGTCCCATAAGTATGTGCCCAGCTTACGCTGCGCCGGTGCATCACGGGTTTGGCAGATTTTGAACCGATGGTGCACATTAATACAAGTGGCAGACACATGCCATTCCGTTTGAAATTTGACGGTTCACGATACAGCAACGCACACCAATACACGTGAGCCGGGTACCCACGTCTATTATATAGCATGTTCCAGGGCATTAACTAGGATGACTGGCCTTTTGCTGCAATACTTTTTTCCCTCTACTCATGGGACTTTTGTTGCATTTCCTTTTTGCCTCTACTAATTGCCTTTGGTTGCATAGTACATCATTTTCTGCCAATCAGAAATAAAAAAAAGGATGTGGTACTTAAAAGTGTCAAGTCGAGCTCATGGCTCCAAATAAGAGAACATCGCCGCTCTCAATCCTTCCATAAAATTGAAAACCCCATAATTAATAGAATCTCACAATTTACCCGCAGTCATCTCCCAAAGAGCAGCCCAGTATCTAGCACCAGTGTAGAAGTTATATGGATTTTCGTTAAACAAAGATAAACACGCATTTCATTTCTATTAGGGACCGTTTTGGGCGTGAAAAATCACTTTTATCCACTCCCAAAAATCCACCTGGGATAATCCACTAACCAGCTGAAACACCTCATGATTAGTGGATTATCCCAAAAATCCTAACCAGCTGGATGATGCTGTTAGTATAGTTGTTGAGCATGATGTTGTAGTGATCCACTAAGAAAAGTCAAGGAGAACAATCACCTACAGCAAATTGGTGACGCACAAACAGTAGCTTCTTTAAATTTCATGATCAGGACATGAGTCGAAGAGAAGTTCCTTCGCAATTCCTTACCCCGAGCAGGAACAAGGTATGAACTTTTGGGGGATACCGGATAACAAGAAGCAAGGTTTGTTACTATATCCCTCACCTGTGTTTTAAATCTGAAATCTCTATAAAAACAATTCTGAAAAAAAAGATATCTACTAGATAATATAGATATTTGCTCTAGAAGTACACAGCCTAATGACAACTAATAGGTGAAAATATAGGATACCATCCATGTTCAGAAGATAACTCGAGGAAATAGTATGTCAGGACTCAGGAGGAGAATACTGCATAACAGCCCCATCGTTGGTGTTTGGAAGTTGCTTTCCAAAATTACAAAAATAGAAAAAAGTTCACAGAAAAAGTCTCCATAAAGTACTGAAAGTCTCCAGAAAGTACTGCTTTCCAGAAAGTTGTAGAAAAATAGAAGAAGTCCCTCCAGAAAGTTCACTTCATTAGCCCTTCTCCCTAGCATGTACAGCTTAGTGATGCAACAAGAGTAGCTTCTTTTAATTTAATAGATAAATACATCTATACGTTTAGTAAATGTAAACATGTAATGTAGATGAAACAGCACTCACGTGTTGCTTTAAGCTCAAGCACCAGCAGGCATAAGCATCTTTTTTTATATAAGCATCTACCCTCAATCATTTTTCAGATATGGATCGCCATACTGTCATACCTCTAGCAACAATGTATTGTGTTGTAGAAAATCTCCACTCCTTCAGAACAGAAGAAAATTTTCATAGAAGGAAAAAATTTCGAGATGACCAACTAAAATGGTGGCCTAAAAGGGCAGCCTGCCTAAATAAAAACATTTCCCTAGCAAACTCACCTCTCAAACCAAATTTGAGCGACTAAAGAAAGAAGCTAGCAAGTATCATTATGTCTATAAACTCACA
This sequence comes from Houttuynia cordata, assembly GCA_039654745.1. Lineage (NCBI taxonomy): Eukaryota > Viridiplantae > Streptophyta > Magnoliopsida > Piperales > Saururaceae > Houttuynia > Houttuynia cordata. The sequence continues at coordinate 46,795,300 of CM077502.1, read as the reverse complement.
AAGTTGGCTACTACAGAAATGCTAGGCCTATCAGCAAATACGAGAGAACTTGCAACAAGGGTCAGTCACAATTGGGGTCATTATTACATAATTCTTAGGCCTCACTGTTTTATACAATAAACAATAGCTAATCAACTGTTATGTCCAAAGTGTTCGAACTACAAAGCCATTATTCACATAACTGCAATCAGGTTGTATCCATGTTGGGGAGTGGAGGAGTGGAGTAACATAGTTAAATCTACTCGTTCCGAGAACAAGAAATTACAAACCGAAAGCAGAACTGTTTTTTCTTTTCTTAGTTTGTAAGCCACCCCCGACTAAAACAAAGACAAATGGTCATTTTTAGGTACGCTTGAAAAATAAAGGATGTAAATCATGCATCTGCCCTAAGCAGTAAAAGATTTAAAAGGAACAATCAAAGATCATTGATAACAAATTCTGCATTTTCTATAAATCAAGATGAAAAGGAACAATTTTCTTCCTGCCAATGAACACTTCTGAGACACCAAGCACGCCAATAATGCGAAGAACTCATGTCAGCTACCATGCAATATCCAAGATAATATGACTATCAGCTAGTAACAATTGTACCAAGAGGGAGTTGAGACTATACATAATGTACAAACCAAATCAAACAGAGCCACAAAAACATAAATTTGGTTGATAAGTATACATCAAATTGACAATTTTAACACTTTAAAACCTTGCATTTGATGTTGAGAAGTTTTGAATTTCTTTCCATGAATCATGTATACTAAATACAATGACCTAGTAGTATATCAAACTAAGTGATCAAATTGTGGTTCGTGTCAACTCCCTACTACAAAAAAACACTAGGCACCATTGAGCAAAACAAAAAGAATGGCCACTTTTGGAATCGTTTGACATAAGAGGAGCTGAATTATGCATCTTCACTAACAGTACGTTAGTCGAAATAAACAACTAAAGATTAACTTCATGAACTCTGCATTTTCCAAAAGAGAAAAGATGAAAAAAGAAGCCAACTTAAAAACGCCTTTATCAAGACACCAGCAATTTGTTGCTGCTAATGAACACTAAGCGAGAACCACAAGTACCAAGCATCCAATAATGTGACAGAAACATGTCAGTTACCGAGCATTATCCACGCTGATACAAATATTGGCAGCAAACAATTACATCGTGAGGGGGTTGGCTGCGTGACTTTAGATAATAACCAACCAACCCAAACAGAGCCACAAGAACACAAAATTAGGCCATTAAGCATACATCAAATTAATGATTTTGACTCTTTAGGAATTTCCATGTCATGTTTGAAGATTTCCAAATTGTTTACATGAAGTAGATCAACAAACACACTACAGAATAGATATCACAAACTAAAATTTCTCCATAAAGAGATAATTTTGAAAACCGTAATGCGCCTTTACGAATTATTATTCGACAATAAAGAGCTTCCCACAGCGTTTGGCAAATTCCAAATTATAAGCATCTCATGAAGGAGAACGCTGCCTGTACAAACATCAGCATCCTTTATATCCTGCAGTGCTTTTCTTAATGATATGCATCAGAAAAAGAGAAATACAAGTTTAGGTAAGTAAGGAAAGATTGTACCATTCAGCCATAAAATCCAACAAACTTCACTAGATCAGTGTAATGCACTTTAATTTCCAAACCACTGGGTGGGAGCTCATGTCTACATTGCAAGTATTCTTTCAGCCAACTCATCCATATAATTACACTTCAAATTTCAATAAAACACAACTACTACTTCAATTGATTCCTCAAATACCAGCACGCTCACTCAGTGATATCGGATGTCACGGCACAGATAAAGATCAAGAATACAACTTACTCAAAACGATCTAATGTAAACCACCAAGAGAGAAAGACACACAAGTGCTTCTAACTCACGCTTCGACGACATTCCCCAGCGGGAACGAGAAGAGCTCGCGGACGGGCGAATACTCGACCAGGCCAATGTCCATGGCATACCCACTGACAGGGAGCTTCAAGTCGCGAAGGATAGAGAAGGCCTCGGCCATGCGGGTACGGGGGACCTCCTGGGCGACAGGGCAGTGTGGGAACCAGGAGTCGACGCGGAAGTCGTCGGGAACGTCGAGGCCCTCCTTCTTGAGGAGGTCGCAAAGCTGGGAATGGAAGAGGAGGAGGGAGGAGGAAGGGGTGGGGGAGAGGAAGAGGACGTTGGAGTCGGAGGAGGGGAATCCGCCGACGGCGGAGAAGGTGAGAGGGAGGGGCTCCTGCTTGGAGGCGAAGGCGCGGAGGGGGTGGAGGAGCTTGAGGGGGTCAAGGAGGAGGGTGGCGGTGGAGAAGAGGGTGAGGTGGGGGCGGGACTCGATCTCGATGAGCTGGGTACTGATCTGGCGGCGGGCGAGGACGTTCCAGGCCTTGAGGACCTGGTTCTCCAGCGCCGGGTCGAAGTAGAGCTCGATGGAGTAGCCCTGCTGCGACATTGGGGCCTTTTCAATGGCGCAGAAATGGAAGGGAAGAAAGAGTAAGAACCAAGGGAATGGATTAGGCAGCCGCAAAAGGGTGGTTTTTTGGTTGCTTGGGTGGAAGAAAGAGTGGAGATGCAATTGGGAGTTGGGAGTTTCAGAGGTGGTGTGGTGGGGGTGGGGAAGAGGGGGCAATTGGATCTTTTGGAGGGATCTGGAGTGGCCGGCGGAACAGAAGCTCGTTGCTGCACCGGACTACACTTTGATTTTGTAAATAAATGGGGGCCTTAGAATATACATGTGGACCAATCAGGGATTTTAAGTTATTTTAGCATATGAGATCTATTTATTTAAGTTCGTAAAAAAGATTCATCGTATTAGAATCATTGACTTGTGATTCAAATTTTGATCTGCCTTAGGGGCGTGAAAAATCAGCTCCATCCAGAAAAGAATTGAACTGGTTAACGATTTTTGGGATAACTTATCCTTTCTTTTCAACGCGTCCCTTGATGAGGAGGCCCTACTTGCCAAAATGGGTCTACACTATATGAATAGGGGAGTGATATCCCTACATCACTGATATACACATCCTTAGTCACCGGGTAAAATAATGTAGGGACATCAAATAGAAATGTCCCTATATCATTTTACCCATACACATCAATACTGTAACCGAAATGATGTAAAAATATCATTTTCCTATATGAATACCATTACCCGCACGATTTGACACTCATCTCCTAAGTGGGGAAGCACATTAAAATAGGTCCTCTAAGAATTCAACTTGATAAATATCTTCTCAACCCTCTCCTTTTTCAAGTGTATTTTAACAATGTGGGGAAAATGCATTTAACAAGACTATTGTGGTTGCACTTTGAAGTTGGGCACATGGTGATGCTTTTCTATTAGATCGGCTAAAACATGGGGTAAACATGGGGTGTGTAGTTTGCTACCCTATGTCGTAGGCCAGCCAACCCCTTTAACATTCTTAAAACATGTGTGGTGTGGCTAAAGCAGAGTATGACAGGCTACACACACTTAAAACATGTGCGGGACATGGACAAAATTATATGGCTTGAATTCCAATGAACAACCCATCATCGACGGTGGTGGCTCAGGCTTGGATTCCGCCGCCACTAGGGTGCGAAGAGGTAAACTGTGATAGGACTCTTTTTCGCCAGCTTGGTTGCTTGGAAGTTGGTGTTCGTATTCATGATCGTGCGAATATCATTCATGGTTTAAAGCCAAAAGGGGTCTGGGCTGTTGAATCTATAATAGGTGGAAATCGTGGCTATGACTTGGCGATCGAACCGGTCTTTAGGACATGTGTTGGAGCATAAAAAATTTAGCCATCCAGCCTGAAAAAAGAAAGGGGCAATCCAGGTTGGTTGATGCAAAATCTGTTTTCAGGATCCAGCTAAAAATGGCCATATGGTGGCTGGATGTGGATGGGTGAAAAAAACCAGGATATTCACCATCCAACTGATAGAAGGAGAGAGGTGTTTCAACATGATGTGAACAAATTCTATTAGTTATGTGGATGGTCTGAATATTTCTTTTATACCCCAAACAACACCTTTGAAGATCCAACTATCGTATATAAAAGTTTCATACCATGTACAACATCCATGAGTTGCTATTTTTAAAACCCAAATAGGCCCTTAGTCTCAAGGAGCCATATGCATTTTCTAGGGGACTATCCTATTATCCATGATATCCAAACCTCGGAAACAAGTCGTGGATTGGTCATCTGGTGGATCGATCTTCTTTAACAACAAAGTTGATGTTAGGAGCAGAATGAACCGAACTTGCGATGGGGTTGCTGATTGCTTAGCGAGACACCCATTTCCCAACAAAGCTGTGTTGTATTTTTCAAATGATGAGGTTGGCAGAAGTATCATAGAGGCGTCTTTATGTTTAAATAACAAATTTTGAATCCAAATTTGAATGACTTAGCCAAATCCAAATTTTGGGAGATCTAGTTGTACAGGTGAATATGGCATGAATCCTCCTTCCAACAAAATATTTTACTCCATCCATTCCAAAAATAATGTGTATATTTTAGAAAATTCTCATTTTTATTAGACCATGAGGCCATAAAGGTGTCACATGACTTATTCTCCCTGATATCCCATCCAATTCTATGCTCATTGAGGAACCAAATTCAAGTCAACTCTTCTAAGTCTCCTTCAATTTTGGAAAGAGGAAGTCACGTGATTTGGCAAAATGTACACAATATTTTAGAATAGTTAATATTTTTAAATGTACATAATATTTTGGAACCGATAGAGTATTCGTTAAGGAAAATGCTTCTTCTCCCTTTTTTTTTCTCATGGCTACACCAAGTACCCCTCAATGACAATGTTGTGGGTCTCATTCTCGTTTCTAACACTAGTCCGTGGTAAAAAAGCGGGAGATATAATATTACTCTTTTATTAAATTTGTGCATCCAAACAAAAAAGTATACGGAATTGATATCTCAGATTTGTGCCGAATCTTCTTGATATCTAAAATTTTTAGGGTGCGTTTGGAAAGCTGAAAAACCAATATTTCAGCCCTGAAAAAGTGAAAATTTTCATATTTCAGGGTGAAAAGTGTTTAGAAGCTGAAAGGGTGAAAAATGGTCGGTGACGATGATAGGTGAAAATTTTCACCTTTCAGGCTTGTTTTGTGTTTCTTTACTGAAATGTTGAAAAGTAACCCTGAAAGGTGATAGGTGACAATTTTCACCTTTCACCCCTGAAAAATTGATTCTCACCGAAGTGAGAATCAGGCTGACGAATCGATTGTGTCTCTTCAACGAAAAAAATAAACTCTCTCCTAGAGGTTCGTCCCCTCCGGTCGCCGCCGCCACCCCGTTGAGCCGAGGAAACCTGTGCCCACCCCTCTCGGGCAACTACTCGGGTCGTCCAAAGCCGATCACCTCGGTATTTGCCCCGACGCCTCCGCCGCTGCACCATTAAGCCGGGGGAGCCCCCACTCCCCATCATATCTCTCTCATTTTTAGTCCATTTTTTGGACTTTTTTCAGCATTATAAGAAAGAACACTATAAATGAGGAAGAATGGAAAAAAATGGGCTAAAACGGATCAGAAATGAGTAAGATACGCATCGTTGAAATTTGTCCCATAAAAAAATTATCGCATAATCAATTACTCGATAGCCAGTTTTATAGTGTAACCAGTTACTCGATAGGCAGTACTATCGTGTAACCAGTTACTGGATAGCCAGTACTATGGTGTAACTAGTTACTCGATAACTAGTACTATCGTGTAACCATTTACTCGATAGTCAGTACTATTGTGTAAACTTCAACAGTTAATATCTCCCTCATTTTTAGTCCGTTTTTGGCAAAAAAATTTCTTATTTTTTATGCTCTTTCTAATCATCATGATATCCTAATGACCTTAATATTTTATTTAAAAAAATCCAAAAAAATCTACCATAAATAGTACGTGGTGGCTCAATGATTGATTGAATCTTTAACTCTTTTTACTCGCAATCGCACGAGACTACGTATAGGCTAGTGAAAACGATGTCGAACCCAAAGGACTTAGTTGATTAATCTAATTCTAATGAAAGATTGAATTTTTATTATTTTAATTAACTAAAGAAATAAACTTTAATAAGAAATCAGATGAATAAAAATATCAAAGCGTCGAATCCACCACTAAACATGCAATTACTACTCTCAATTATTATCTCCACAAATTGATATGATACAGTAATTTATGTTATTGGCCGGACACACAAATTACCAGTGAATGAACTACACGTTCTTGTCCAGACACGAAAAATTCATCCACTATAAATTAATACAATTAACTCTATCCTTGGCCGGGTATAGAATCAATCATAATCCTGTTATTATCTAGACACAGGAAATATCAAGATCAAATTCCATTAATCATTCATTAAGTCTCGGTCAAAGCACTTAAGAGAAATAACAATAAAATCGCATTACGCATGAAGAATCATTATCAACTTTCATTAAATTAAACAACTAAGAGTAGGAAATACAAATCTAGGGCTTCATCTAGCCTTGATAAAGAAATTAGCTAGACATGGAAATAAGAGAAAGAAGAAAAAGCCTGATTTGTCGGATTCATAGAAAATACTGTTCACCGAAAACACTATGGCAGAAACATTGTTCACTGTAGCAAATCACTATTCATCGTCTCTCCCGTGTAACCGCGGTTACTGTAGCATTTGAAACGATACTGTAGCAGAGTGAAAAATCCTCCAAATCGGTCCAAAATCCAAGCTTTCTTCCTCCCTTTCCCTTTCGGCTAACTCCCAGCCTTGATGCCACAGGAATCCAGCCAAATCACGCCGGAAAATCTCTTCCTTTTCTCCCTGTTTTTCCTCTGTGAAAAGCTCTGTTTTTTTATAGGCTTCCTGAGAGTCCCAAATCCAAACACTGTCTCCATTTTGGACTCCAACTCCCCATCGAGCACGCCTTCATCCCGTTTCCAAATCGAATCCGAAATCGATTAGGAGTCTGTCCATTTTCCCGATTGAACACCATCTACCGTCTGTTCCTCTGCCACCGTTCATCATCAGCAAGCGTTGTCATGCTCTTCGTCATGGTCGATCGAGCCCAGCCTCACCTCTATCGCCGTCACATATTAGAACCCAGCTCACCCCGCTGTCTCTGCTCTGTCGACCTCAGCCGCCGAACTTAGGCTGCCTTCGTCTTCTCCATCGCCGCCATGACCGTCGCCGTCTCTGCTTCCGAACCCAGCCGCCATGACCGTCGCCGTCCCTGCCCATCGCTCGATCCGCCGTCCAGCTCGAGCAAAACAGAGTATCGCTTCTGTTTGGAACGAAAGGCCCGAGCTTTGGCTCGGGCCGGTTTACTTCTTTTTTTTTTTTTAAACCCGAACCAGAATTAACAGACCTGAACCGATCCATTTTTCCCTTTTTTTTCTTTTCTTATTCAAAACCCGTCGTATTAATCTCCACCATCGGATCTTCAATCTCAGCATAGAAACGGTTTGGCGCGTATTCACTCTTGACGATCTGCATTTGAAACTCTTTCGCCTACATAAATAAAATTAAATATTAAATTAGACGCATAATAAAATGTGAAATCATGAAATCCAATTAACGCATCTAAATTAATCAATTAAGCGCATTTATTTATTAATCTCCTAATTACTCACCTAACATGAATATGAATAACCATTAATAATTCTTACTTTTAACATAAATTACGACTAACAGATAGGTAGAAAGGCATATAAAAATGTGTTTATTTTGTAGATATCACTCAATATCTTTATGATATCATCATTATAAAAAAGAACACTAAAATGAGGAAGAATGAAAAAAAATGGGTCAAAACGGATCAGAAATGAGTATGAAACGCATCGTTGAAGTTTGTCCTATTAAAAAGTTATCATGTAATCGATTACACGATAGTCGTGTAATCGATTATACGATACCTGAAGCTGACGAATATTCCTATCAGCGTGATTTATTTTTAGTTCCCAAACATATTTCACATTTCACAAATTAGGCCTGAAAATTTTCACCCTGATGCCTTATTACTTTCAGCTTCCAAACGAGTCGTCACCAATAAAAAAAAATACCCTTGATTATTTTAAGACTGATATAAATTTTCAACTTTCAATCTGTCAGCCTCCAAACACACTTTCTTTTTTTGACAAGTACCGGCACCGCTGGATTTTTTTTTGATTCATTTCCGCCCATAGATTGACCTTACCAAGCCACTGCACATGCCCACCGGGCCATGGTCATTGCGTTTGAAATGCGCGAAGAAGCTTCATGCTTCAAAATGGGTACAACTCCAAATCTCTCATTCTGCGGGACATCTGGCCTTTTGAGGAATCTCAAAGGCGTAAACCATTTTATTTAATCACACCAGGGGAGTTCGGTCGCTCCATTATTTGATCTGGCCATCTCACTCCCTCGCACGTGCCTCCTGCCTACCAACTCTACCTCCTCCTCCCTCCATCAACCCGATTCCCGGCATCTCTGACTCTCCATCGCCCACTCCCAAGACTTCCAGCCTTCTCTGGTCCCGGTAACTCTTCCGATCTTTCACCCCCTTTCTTTGTCTGCTATTTTCTCTTCATTTTCATCTTTCATTTACTTCAATTGAATCATTTTTGCTGCAATCGTGGGAAGCTGAATCGGGTCACTTAACATCTGCGTGCTGTCTCTTTTTGGGCGTCTTTTGCTTCAGATATGTAATTTTGTAGCTTAGTATGTTGATCTGTTATTTGCGTGCTACTTTGATTGTTGGTCCATGTGATTCTGTGTTTTGGTTACGTTGGCATGTGTGTTTGGCTTATAATTCGATGTGTTTTGATTTTCTTCTTTTCTGTGCGGATTCTGTGACATTTGGGAGGGTTTTGGGTATGCTTCTGCTCGGCTTGTGAAGCCGATGATCTTAGACCTGACTGTTAAGGCAATTTTTGAGAACTTTGCTGTTGGATGTTTGGATTTCACTTTGGAATTGTGCAAGCTAGGCTGCTCTTCTTTCTTATGCAGTGGGATACTTGTGCGTAGTATTGCTAAAGTTGCTGGATGCCTTTGGAGTTTGTAAGACTAGGGTTTTCCACATGCTCTTGTTTTATAAATCTGGCCCGTGCTTGTGAAATTTGATTTGTAATCATATCATGGCGTTTCCTTTGTACTTAGATATGGTACTCTCATATGGTACTACATATATGTAGTAAAAAGGTTGAGCTTTCTATTACTGTAGGAGAGCCGGTACAAGCTGAGCTGAGCTTGAGCTCAGCTTGTCAAGTCCACGCTTCGGCGCTCAGGTTGTAGAACCTCAAGTTACATTTAGTTTTTAATGGCCATATGAGAATTGCTGGAAATTTGATTATCAATCTTCTCCTACGTGGATTGCCTCACATACTAATTGTATGAAGTTGCTTCTCTCTTGGGTGGAATAACAGTTACATAGAAAAAAATATTGAGCATGGGGCAAACTCTGTTTGCATCACTTTCTTACTATGGTTATTTAGCGAGTGATGTTCTGAGGTCCTGTCCTGTGGGATTGATTGTTGGGGAATGAGTTAATCCAGCTGAAGTTGCTGCATTGGGGATGTTCTAATTATCAAATGAACTGAGATTCCGTTAAAGAAATAGATTGTTACTTTCATTGTCATGCGCACATTATCTGGGATAGATGTAAATCATCACCATCAACTCCTTTTCCGATTTTAAGGTGATAAACTAATAACAAGCAGTGTTTGTCAGTGGCTGAATTTGATATTTGCTATGTTCTACAGGGTTTTGGAGGTAAAGCTGTGATTCCTTGAACTTACAAGGTTTTTTTAGGAATGTCGAACATTGATATAGAAGGAATCCTCAAGGAGCTTCCCGATGATGGACGTGTTCCAAAGACTAAAATTGTGTGCACTCTTGGACCTTCATCAAGATCTGTGCCAATGCTAGAAAAGCTTCTCAAGGCTGGGATGAACGTTGCGAGGTTTAACTTTTCACATGGAACACATGAGTATCATCAGGAAACTTTGAACAACCTCAAGATCGCCATGCAGAATACCCAGATCTTGTGTGCTGTCATGCTGGACACCAAGGTGAATTCCCTATCAATGTTTTTTTATGGCAGTTTGTGTAAACTTGATCTGTCTTTCTTTCCTTTTTGCGCTTTCCCTAAAATTTGCTTCCTCTCGTGAATTAATTATCTAAAGCAGATGTTGCTGTTGGTTGACATATTGCATTGGGTCAGATATGGGTTTAGATTGCAACACTTGTTGTGCTGCATTTGGGATGACCTATTTTAGTGTGTTTTTTGCTTACAGTTGATCCAACATTTTCTTATGGACAAATGGTACCTAATTCGAAGAAATAGCGTCTCACCCATTTTATTTTGGAAATTAAGAAAGCAAAGAAACTGAAAACTCTGCCCACAAATTTGACCTTTGTTTTTGAAGGATGGTTACTTGGAATAGCCGTCAACGCCTTTACTCTTAAAAAGTTACGTTTAGTCAATACAGCCATTTGCGTGCTTGATAGGGCCTCTCCGGTCGAGGGAGGGGTCCCAGGTCTGATTGGAGTCTGTGGCACCTTAAGGGGGTTGGAGGCGTGAGGGGTTCAATTGTTACAAAGAAAAGAAAGAAAGAAAGAAAGTTACTGCCGATTCATGTGAACTATTTTCGTTTTCCATTTTCAATTGAATCTGTCCTGAGAGTGCATGAACCATTTTTTTGTGCAAGAGCTCGTTTGGGTATTTGTGATTTTAGTTTCCCACCTTTACTTGTTCATAGATAGTGAATTGATTCTGCCTGAGGTTGAGTCAGATGTGTCATGTTATGCTTTCAAGTGGCAGAGGAAATGATGCATCAATCTCTTATCAGGATTTAGTTAATGCTTAACTAACTCTTATATTCATAACCACTAGTTTTCAAAGAATTTTTCTTTAGAACCACTATTTTCCCTTTAAAAACTAATATTCCCTTCGTCCCATATTAAGTGTCGTATTTGGTTTATCAGGATGAACTAAAATATGTTGTAGATATTTCAAAACCTAAAACATCTGTAGGCTGATGGCAAATCAGATATTTGAATCTTTATACCTTTTTTCATCCGAATGCTCATGTAAAGGTTATTGAAGTTTGCTTCATAATTTGCGTGTTGTTTATATTTCCAAGTCTTTCACTCCATATGCGCTTTTCTTTTTCTTTTTTCTTTATATGTGGTATGAATTTTCAGTCTGATTGTCCTGGCCTTCAATGAGGTTGTCAAATCTGTATGTTGTTGCTTCAGGGACCTGAGATTCGAACTGGCTTTCTCAAGGATGGGAAGCCCATCCAGTTGAAAGAGGGTCAGGAGATCACTGTGACTACTGATTACAGCCTCAAAGGTGACTCAGAGATGATCACTATGAGTTACAAGAAACTTGCTGAGGACTTGAAGCCTGGGAACACTATCTTGTGTGCTGATGGCACCATAACACTTACTGTTTTATCATGTGACCCTAAAGCTGGAACGGTGAGGTGCTGCTGTGAGAACACAGCTGTCCTAAGTGAAAGAAAAAATGTCAATCTTCCAGGTGTTGTGGTAGATCTTCCTACTCTGACTGAGAAGGACAAGGAAGACATTCTGGATTGGGGAGTCCCAAACAATATTGATATGATTGCACTCTCATTTGTAAGGAAGGGTTCTGACCTTGTTCACGTCCGACAAGTCCTTGGTCCACATGCTAAACATATACAGCTCATGTCAAAGGTATGTGCTGCTCGATAGACTATGCAAAAAAAATTACCTCTACTTGTACAGGTCAGCGTCAATTATTGAACTGTTTTTTCACTTTCATTCATTCCGTTGGCTGTCATTGATGCTTGTTTGGATATTCTGAAGGTTGAGAACCAGGAGGGTGTGGTGAACTTTGATGAGATTCTCAAGGAGACTGATTCATTCATGGTTGCTCGAGGTGATCTTGGGATGGAAATCCCTGTGGAGAAGATCTTTCTTGCCCAAAAGATGATGATCTACAAATGCAACCTTTTGGGAAAGCCTGTTGTAACTGCCACTCAGATGTTGGAGTCAATGATTAAGTCACCTCGACCTACCCGTGCTGAGGCCACTGATGTGGCCAATGCTGTTCTTGATGGGACTGATTGTGTGATGCTTAGTGGTGAAAGTGCTGCTGGGGCTTACCCAGAGCTGGCTGTGAAGATCATGTCCCGCATTTGTGTTGAGGCTGAGTCGTCACTGGACTATAGTGTCATTTTTAAGGAGATGATAAAGTCAACACCCCTTCCCATGAGTCCCCTGGAGAGTCTTGCCTCTTCTGCGGTGAGAACAGCTAACAAGGCTAGAGCTGCTCTCATTGTTGTGTTGACGCGTGGTGGTACCACTGCCAAGCTCGTGGCTAAATATCGACCAGCAGTCCCAATTCTTTCAGTGGTGGTTCCGGTGTTGACTACTGACTCATTCGACTGGATGGTCAGTGATGAGACTCCGGCAAGGCACAGTTTAATATACAGGGGGCTAATTCCACTTCTTGCGGAGGGTTCAGCAAAGGCAACTGATGCTGAATCGACTGAAGTTATTTTGGATTCTGCCCTCAAGTCAGCTATTCAGAAGGGTCTTTGCAAGATTGGCGATGCAGTTGTGGTCTTACATCGCATTGGTGCTGCTTCTGTGATTAAGATTTGCATTGTCAAGTGATGAGCTCTTGAAGTATGTAGCACGCTTGCTGGTTTTGAACTATTAGATCCATAATAAGTTCCTTTCAACATTGGTGAAGGATTTCTACGGTGGAGTCTAGTTTTCAGCTCCATGTGAATCGTCCTACTGCAGGTTATTCCACAGAGATATGTGGCTTTATTGTGTATTTAAAAATGCCCTCAAACAGGAGAAACCTATGTCTGGACATCTTATGTAGGGGGGTCGATTTCCCTCTTTGGGTGTTCACGGTCTTTGCCGAGGGCATATAAATAAAGTGTTGATCAACTATATGTAACTTTCTTGAGCTCTTTTTGTATCATGTGGTTCATCTGTCTGGCGACATTTCACTTTTTTCGTATTGTACATTTTTAACGAGGGACCCAACTCTGGTTTCACGAATAACTCCAGAATGCTAATCAATCATCCCATATCCATGTGACTTCAAGCTAAAAAAAATTGAGTAAGCGGCGGACAGGAGGATTTGGCCAAGGGGGGGCCGATAGCATTTTGTTTTACTACTTTGGCTAGATAAAAAGTTAAAAACATTTGGAGGATTTGTCCAAAGATTTGGCCAAGGGGGAACGGTAGCATTTTGTTTTACAACTTTGGCTAGATAAAAAGTAACAGCAATTGGAGGATTTGTCTAAAATTGGTCTGTCGTAAGCATATATTATTTCTGTTAATTAATGGCTTGCAATAACCATTCCAAGATTTGAAGAATTCTTGCAGTTTACGAAACCAATATACAGGTTCTTTTTCATCTATGGATTATTTCCCTCTCTATAATTGCCTTTTCATCTTCTCAGTTAAAGAGGGGATGTCTGGATCCTTTAGCAATTCCTCTTGGTAAGTTGGAATTTAAACCCTTGTGGGCTCTCCTTTGGCTAATTCTTCTAACTTCTAAGGCTCCAAGTAAGTGACCTCCTTTTCTTTTACAAGATGCTGCGTGCCTTCTAAGCAATGCACTTACCGTTGCTGATTCAGGTAGAATTCGTAGTCGGAAATTGTAGTTGATAGTCTTTTTTATTACAGAGGACAATGTTGTAAGTAAATATGGGTTCTTGTCCCATATTACTTATCATATTTTGAGAGGAGTCGGCCCTCCATTGTGTGTGTGAACTTGAGGAGATGGCTAGGCTTCTTTGGGCCCATGTGGGGCCCACACTTAGATGGAAGAGATACTTTTAATGTTTGTAACCGTTTTAGAAGAAGAGTCATGAAAATAGAATAATTCGGAAAGTATCACCCGAATTGGAATTACCAAATTAGAAACAGACGTGATGGAGTTGTAACTCCCCAATTTGGAGGATCATGATGAGAGAATAAAGGGGAACGCAACTGTTCACATTCTCCTACCTTTTAGGGGTGTTCTCTCTCTCCGTTGGACTTGCTTCTTTTCCATTGTGCTTTTGGTTTGGTGATTGATTGATCTTGGAGATCATATTAAAGCAAAGCTTTGGAAAATCGTAGGAGGTGATATCGCTATCTCGTGGAGAATAATGAGTCACAGATTCACACACGAACAGTTGCAAAAGGGTGATCTCTGACATACTATTTCTATTTTTCTCCACGAAGAACGGAGTAACTTCGGCACAAAGGCCGCAGGTTAGTAGTACACGTTCTTGGATTTATTTGATTGATCATGATATAAATTGCTTGTTCGTTTATATTGCTAAAAGCCTTTCATACTCTTGTATTTTTGTGTTTGTGAGTGCAAGGTAATTCTTCGTGAAAATAGAATTTGAAGAATTCAAAGCCATAACGGACAAAAGATCCGCTTCCGCTGCGGCTCGATTACCCCTTCAAATACAAACTGCAATGCTACCTCACAAATAAATACAGCATCCAAGTTCACTCCTTTGCCAACTCATCTTCGAACTTTTTAGACGGAAACTCTAATGATCCTTCAGGAGGTATATTCATTCACATGAAACATAAAAAGTGCTACCCGTTTTGCTGTTTTGAATTCACAAAAATTACTTGTTGAAGTTCCTTGACACAATCTGACATCTTAGGCCTCTCAATGCTCTCAAGGCATACACATCGAGCTGCAAGGTTCGCAAACATGGAAATTGATTCCAGTGTGTACGAGCTCCGACCCATGTTACCAGTCTCCTCAACTTCTTACGATCATTCAGTATGCGCCGAAGCTACACCAACAAAAAAGGTTATTTACCGTCTAATTCAAGAGTATGATACAAGTAGTTTGCACTGATGGGGAGAACTCTCCTACCTGCAATACAAGGTTTTGATCAGCAGGTCCCTGGCACAAGTCCACTGCTTTGCGTCCAGTTAAGAGCTCGAGAAGAACTACTCCAAATGTGTATACATCACTCTGTAGAGTAAGTTTCCCTGTCTGCAGGATGGGGAAATGCAGTGAGGCAGGGCAACCAAAAGGATCAAATAGTGAAATGTATGATGGTATATTCATATAGTCGGGTAAAGGCAATGAATGTTAGAAGTTATAGCTCAACTCTGCATGGTGCTTACCTATGTGAATTCCGGATCAAAGTAGCCAAAAGTACCAAAAACTTTAGTGGTCACATACATTTCCTGGCCTTCCGGCATCAACTTTGCAAGCCCAAAGTCGGGATCTAGAGAGCAAACCAAGAAGAGATAACATATTAGTTGTGGAACAAATTGTCTTCTAACCATCAGTCTCAGAGGTTTTTAACCTTGGCTTCAAAATTTGCTCCTAGTAGTATGGTGGTAGATTTGAAGTCTGTGGACAATAGGAATGCCGACGGCAGAACTGGAATGGGGATAATCAAAAACTTTTGCTGCTCCTAGTGCAACTTTGAGCCGCAGAGGCCAGTCCATCTTTGCTTCACCAATACCTATCATATTGCCGGATAGGCAATTAAGCGCTTCAGTTAGAAAAATTTTCACCAACATATTGAAAAAGCTAGCAAATGCAACCAAGAACAAATATAATATGAATGGAAAAAATGCCGACCGTTTAAGTGATCCTCTAAGTTCCCCTTGTGCATGAATTCATATACTAAGAAACATCGTTTGCCATCTGCGCAATACCCAGTCCAATCTTCTCAGAATGTCCACTTCTACTTCTAAATTCATGTTCACCTTCGGCCTCTCTAAACCGCGGCAACTCCATTTTTTTTATTGTCACAGATTCTATTGAAGCAAATTAATGTTAATAAAAGGTAAAAAAAGCAGATTAAATAAGCAAACTATACTAGGTCAGAAGATTATTACACGCATGCCAGTTACACATGTAGATTATCAACACAATTGAATCGTTATTTATTTGTGCATACCTCTCCAGATAGAAGAGCTCCTTTATAAACCTGTCCAAATCCTTCTTTTCCAACCAAGTTCTCATCGCTGAATGAAGATGTGGCTTCTTCCATCTCCTTGAGTGTGAAAACAGATGACCTATGACGTCTTTTCGTAGGTGGTTTGTGATCTTCGAGCTGCCAATATTCTGCAGGTTTATATATCCCTGCAAAAGAGAATCTGATGGATTAGAAAGGTAAAATGCATACAAGGATCAATCTGATCATGTGATTTGCTCCTTTGTCTTTTGTTCCACGACGTCTGTTCCTCACAATAAACAAGATAAAAAACTAACGAACTATCAACTTCCAATCCTCTGTACAGCTTTTGGTTCTACAACAAAAACAAAAGAAATTCTTCTGTAGGAACCAAAGCAGGAGAATCAGATGAACCAGGGTGTACATCAATTTTCACCCTTGAAAAAGTACAAACACGAGAAATTTGGGATACACTAGCACTTGACATATGAAGAAGGTCTGAATTATTTGATTTGGTATGATCAGAAGAGGGTATGAGTAGGATCCCCCATGAAGTACGTATGAAGCAAGTTGGGTTAAAATTTGGAGACTGCCCACCAACTGTGTGCCTCCAACAACCTAAAAAATCGGCAGAAAGATCCAAAAAGAAATAGAAAATGATTGAAACAGAAGAAAAGGAGGAAAGTGAGTGAATGAGAAGGACGAAAAGTGAAGCAAAAGAGGATCGAATCAGTTGCTTACCTCAATCAAGGAAGGGCGTATTTGAAAAGGGAAGTAGAGGGAGGGAGGAGGTACATATCAGTCTCCTCCATTTGTCTCAAGAGGAGCAATGAGATGGCCACGCTGAATCATACATCATAGTAGCCGTTGCCGGACGGACCCTTTCAACAGTTCATTTTTGAATTTGTCATGTAAGTAAACTTAATTAACATACAACATCATAATTAGTAATAGAATATACCTGAATCCATAGCAAAAACGATGAGGAGAGGTTTCTCTCCCTTGCCCTAAACTTTCTGACGATCTCCTTCTTCAGATGGAATTACTATCGTCTGGTTATTCAAGCATGGGCGGAGAGAGGACCAACTCCTCTATTTATACTTAAGTAACCATGTCCATCAAGTGGTTATCACTTTCATACCCTTAACCAATTAGAATTAGGATAACTAGTCTTGTAATTTCATTAGTTATCATGTGGGACCACTTAAGGGTAATTAGGAAATTACTTACATTCTCCCACTTGGTCCGAATGATAATTATCATAATAATAACAAGACAACATAAGGTGCACAAGATTATCCATTTAGATTAGTCACATAAGACTATAATTAAACAAACTACTAATACGAGTCACGGCGGTTCTATGTCTTTAGACGACACGGTCCCATCCATGTACCACAATATTAAATAATATGTTCAATATAGTATTTAAAAGAGGAAATCATAAGAGTCCACTTAATGTCTCTACAAATTGAGGCTAGTCCTGTCATAAATATTTATTCATTCACATCGATGCATATTATGGACAGGAAAAAACAGAAACACGTTTATTGATATCAAAGTGTAATAGAGCAGAAACATCATCATAAGTAAAGCACGATTCATACCATTATGGATTAGTCTCAAGACCCATTCTATTGGCATGTTCGATAAAGGTCTTTGGAGGTAATCCTTTCGTTAATGGATCGGCAATCATAAGGTTAGTACTAATTTGCTCTATAAACACTCTTTGTTTCTGAACTTCTTCTTTAACAACAAGAAACTTTAATTCCATGTGCTTTGCTCCTTTAGAGTACTTGTCGTTTTTTGAGAAGATAACTGCTGCGGAGTTATCACAATAAATTTTCAGCGGCCGGTCAATAGTGTCAACAATACTAAGCCCTGAAATAAAATTCCGCAACCATAAAGCTTGAAGTGTGGCTTCATAGCATGCCACAAATTCAGCCTCCATAGTGGATGAAGCAATGATAGATTCTTTTCCACTTTTCCATGATATGGCTCCTCCAGCAAGCATAAATAAGTAGCCAAATGTGGACTTTCGATCATCAACACATCCAGCAAAATCAGAATCTGAGTAGCCAATAACCTCAAGATTCTCAGACTTCCTATATATGAGCATGTGATCTTTTGTTCCTTGCAAGTACCTCATTACTTTCTTTGCATCTTTTCAGTGATCCAATCCAGGATCCTTTTGATATCTTCCTAGCATACCAGTAGCAAAACTGATATCTGGCCTTGTACAGGTTTGTGCATACATTAAACTTCCAACTGCAGACAAATATGGAATTCCCTCCATCTCTTTCCGTTCCCATTCATTCTTTGGACATTGCATAAGGCTTAATTTATCCCCTTTCTGAATGGGAACTGGGCTTGATGAGCACTTTTCCATTCCAAATCTCTCTAAAATCTTTTCTATATAGGCTTTTTGAGACAAACCCAACATTCCACGTGAACGATCCCGGAATACTTCTATTCCAATCACGTATTTTGCCTCACCCATATCTTTCATTTCGAAATTTTTAGAGAGAAAGTCCTTGGTTTTATACATTAATCCAAGGTTGTTGCTTGCAATTAATATATCATCGACATACAAAATCAAGAATATGAATTTACTCCCACTGACCTTTAGATAAATACATCGATCAACGATGTTTTCTTTAAATCCAAAGGAAGTAATGGTATCATTAAACTTAAGGTACCATTGTCGGGAAGCTTGCTTAAGTCCATAAATTGATTTCTTAAGTTTGCAAGCTAAATGCTCTTTTCCTTCAATGGAGAATCCTTCAGGTTGGTCCATATAAACTTCCTCATCTAAACTTCCATTTAAGAAAGCTGTTTTCACATCCATTTGGTGGAGCTCTAAATCATAATGAGCAACCAACGCTAAAATAATTCTGAGTGAGTCCTTTTTGGATACAGGAGAGAAGGTCTCTTTATAATCAAAGCCTTCTTTTTGAGTAAATCCTTTGGCTACAAGTCTAGCTTTATATCGTTCTATAGTACCCTTTGAGTCACGTTTGGTCTTAAAGATCCATTTGCAACCCACTTTCTTGTATCCTTTGGGTAATTCAACGAGTTCCCAGACTTCATTTTGGGCCATTGAATTTAACTCATCATTCATGGCTTCAATCCATTTTTCAGAATTAATACATTCTATGGCTTGCGAAAATGAAACCGGATCATTAGATGTCCCAATATCATAATCAGATTCTTGTAGATAAACCATATAATCATTAGAAATAACTGGCTTTCTGATCCTTTCAGATCTTCTTAAGGCTATTTGTGGTTCTTCTACTACTTGGTCATTGATGACAGTATCATTATGGAGTGTTGAAGGAACAGTAAGTTGTGGCTCATTAATTTGTTGTTCTTGATTGACAGGACATACATCAATCATGGGAACAACAATTTGTTTAGAAGTTATAGGTAATGGGACATGTACCCTAACTTCTTTAATTGCCACATTTTGTGTTGTTGCACTCCCACTGATTTCACCATTTTCCAAGAATCTGGCATTACCGGTCTCAACAATTCTTGTACTATTGTTAGGACAGTAAAACCTATACCCTTTGGATTTTTCAGGGTAACCAATAAAGTAACCACTGATTGTTCTTAAGTCCAATTTCTTTTCGTGTGGATTATAAATTCTCACTTCTGCTGGACAACCCCAAACATGCAGGTGTTTTAAACTGGGTTTCCTTCTTATCCATAACTCAAATGGAGTCTTTGGAACTGCCTTACTAGGAACCCTATTTAACAAATAAACAGCAGTTTTAAGTGCATACATCCACATAGATAAGGGTAAAGTGGAATTACTCATCATACTCCTAACCATATCCATAAGAGTACGATTCCGCCTTTCAGCCACACCATTCTGCTGAGGCGTTCCAGGCATAGTGTATTGAGCACATATACCTTTGCTTTCAAGAAGTTTAGCAAATGGGCCTGGGTGTTGCCCTAATTCATCATATCGCCCATAGTATTCACCACCTCTATCAGACCTTATGATTTTCACCTTTCTGTCTAATTGTCTTTCAACCTCAGTAATGTACACCTCAACGGCATTCACTGCTTGAGATTTATCATTTAATAAATAGACATAACCATAACGTGAAAAATCATCTATAAAGGTGATAAAATACTTTTCTCCACCAAAAGATGGAGCATCAAAGGGCCCACAAATATCTGTATGGATAATTTCAAGAGGTTCCTTACTTCTTGTGGCACCTTTCTTTGTGTGTTTGGTTTGTTTGCCTTTAATACAATCCACACACACATTGAGATCAGTAAAATCAAGATTACGAAGAATCCCATCTTTTACTAATCTCTCAATTCTTTCTCGGGAAATGTGTCCCAACCTTCTATGCCACAAGTTTGAGGAATTTTCATTAATAAGGCTACATTTAGCACCAACAGAAGTATGTAGTGAAAGTAGTGAAGCAGCAAAGTAATCATCAAGATTAAGTCTATATAAGCCATCACATAAAATACCAGAACCAACACAATAAGCATTCTTAAATAGGCTAAAATGCTTATTCCCAAACTTAAATGTGTATCCATCAACATCAAGTTTCGACAAAGAAACTAGATTTCTAGAAACTGCAGGAACATAAAGAGTTTCAAATAAATCTAAATGATGTCCACTATCGAGGAACAGCCGATAAGTGCCTATGGCTTCAATGGGAACTTTATCCCGATTTCCCATGAACAGGAATTTCTCCTTTAGGTTTGTGGCTCGGGTTGTAAGAAATCCCTTTCTTTTGGAACCAGTCTTTCCTTTTCTGGCAATTTTTCTGAAGGTGGCCAAACTTTCTACAGAAGTAGCACTTTATGCCCCTTTCCTTCTGAGGATGGTTGTCTTTCTGGGTAGCATTATTCTTTTTAGGAGCCGTCCCTTTAGAGCTTTTAAACTTTCGCTGCTTACCTTTAACCTCTTTAGAAACCATGTGGATTGAGTTCTGTTCCAGTGCCTTAAGCCTTGACTCCTCTTGCACAAGCATATTGGCCAATTCATTTACATTCCATTTGTCTTTCATGGTATTGTAATTAATTTGAAATGGCCCATACTGAGGAGGTAAGGAATTTAAAATGAACTCGACAAGAAAGAACTCATCCACTGACATCCCCAATGATTTAAGCTGTGCTGCCAAATTTGTCATCTCAAGAACGTGCTCATGCATACCACGAGAACCATCATACTTCATCGTGGTTAACTTAGCCATAAGAGTGCCTGCAAGTGACTTATCTGCAGACTTAAAACGTTCTTCAACTTTAGTGAGAAATTCTTTGGCACTTTCAGTTGGAGGGAGTGTGGTCTTAATATTGTTTGCAATTGTCATTCGGATAAACATAAGGCTCAACCTGTTTGACCTTTCCCATGCATTAAATAATGCCTTATCTTCAGTGCTGCTAGTTGCAGTAATTGCAGCAGGTTTTTCAGTTCTAAGAGCGACATCAAGGTCCAAAACACCAAGGTTGAATTGGACTTGCTCTTTCCAGTCTGAAAAATTAAGGCCATGGAGCATGGGAATGGAGGAAGCATGGAATGCAAGGAAATAGGAATTGATGCTACAATTAAATAATCATGCTCAATACATTAGGCTATGAATTTGACATAATCAAGCGCATGGATAATACATACATAAGGAACAACATAACTTTGATCTACCTTTGGGAATAATCTAATGTTATGTTATTCAACGATTATGGTGTTCCCTACCACCTGTAAGAATTATTAGTCAGGTGCACACATTAAGTCGGTTCTCTACCTTTGGGTATGCGTCACCTACCACTGTACACGCCCTAATAATCCTGTTCAATTCAATGATCACTAGAAGATTGGTGCACCTTTGGGCCAGCCATAATATCTAAGAATCAATGAATTGCCATTTATAAAAATTATTCTTATCACTAACACTAGAGAATGTGTTAGGACACAATAATTGACTCATTTCTATTGACATTCCAGTTAGGCCACTTTGGTGACAAACAAACTGTAACTTAATATAGAAATAAAGTCATGAGAAAAACTTTTACTTACGCATGTATATAATACATGAACATTCATTCATCATCATCATCAAAATACATAAGATAATTCATAAATAATACATAAAAAAATGCATAGCGGAAGCATTATAATGACCCGACATAAACCACTTAAGGCCCTTTTCAATTTCCATTTTTTTTTTGATAGACCGGACCGGTTCACTTCATAAGGTGACTCGGTTCGGTTTAGTGGGTTATCCTCTTCATGAGGATGCCCTAATTACTTTAGGGCAGCGAGCGGCGGCATGGCGTGGCCGCCGCCGCCTTCCTTCGGCGGCCAAAGGCCGCTTCAACCTTCAATCCCTTCCTCCTTCAGCTGCCTGCGTCGGCGAATGGCAATCGTAACCCGCGGGAGAAGCAGCCATGGTGGTGGCGGCGACTGGATTTTGGCGCAGCCGCGACCAAGGGCCGCCTGGGCATGGTGAAGCCGATGCGGCGATCATGATGCCGGAGAACAGAGACGCCGACCTTGGATGACACCGCGGCGGCCGAAAAGGTAAGCACTTTATGGACATCGACGCTTCTTTCATCAAATTTCCGGCGCCTTCTTTCCTTTCACAGTCATGGCTGCCGCCGCCTCCGTGGCGGTGAAAAGACCTTTTTTTTATGCGATCCGATCGTCGCCGGCGGTCATCGTCGCTTGCTATGGAGGCCGAAAGGGCCGCCCTTTCATCGTCTTTCACGGCGATGCCGGCGGCGGCCAAAAGCCGTCACCTTTGTTTTTTTTTTTTGAGATTAGGCACAACCGTGGTGGTGGCGGCGATCGGCGTGCGACGGCATCGTAATAGTCGTTCACGGATACGCCGCCGCCACGAGCGCCTCTATGGCGACCGAAAGGGCCGCCTTTTCCTTAACGGCGAGGCCGGCGGCGGCCAAAAGCCGTCCTTTTATTCTGTCATGACGGCGGTCGCCGGCGTGCCTCGCAGTCCGTTCGCATCCGGGACGGCCATGGCGGTAAGCAAAAAGACAGATTCAAAATTGTGTCGCCATGGCCGTCGGCCTACATCCGGCTGTCGACCATGTTGGCTCGATACCAATTGTAAGTAAACTTAATTAACATACAACATCATAATTAGTAATAGAATATACCTGAATCCATAGCAAAAACAATGAGGAGAGGTTTCTCTCCCTTGCCCTAAACTTTCTGACGATCTCCTTCTTCAGATGGAATTACTATCGTCTGGTTATTCAAGCGTGGGCGGAGAGAGGACCAACTCCTCTATTTATACTTAAGTAACCACGTCCATCAAGTGGTTATCACTTTCATACCCTTAACCAATTAGAATTAGGATAACTAGTCTTGTAATTTCATTAGTTATCATGTGGGACCACTTAAGGGTAATTAGGGAATTACTTACATGTCAATGATATAGCAATAGCATAATGGCGAATGGAGCTTTGGAGACTCTCTGTTGGGTCCTCCATTTGCTATATGGCAATTAGCAGGCCCAGTGCCATTACAGTTCCTTGAATGCAGAAGCCAACCATGTAGTATCGAAGCCTCACATGCTACATAGATAGCCAATGATTCACGTACTGACTATGTAGCATGTTAGGCTTCTATGTACCATGCTAGGGTCCCTATAAAAAAATAAACTTATTTTCCAGCCACGCTGGCCCTGCACGGTCTTTTTTTTACCATTACCTAAAACCTGAAACGCGTTACTTCTTGAAGTGACGCTTCCCTCTTGTAAAGAGAAAGACGTTTCAACTGACGCCTTATATTTTGTTAAGTATTTAAAAAAATGTGTTACTTGAAGCGACGCTTTCCTCCTTACAAGGGTAAATACATCGTTTAAACTGACGTCTTCGTTTTGTTGGTCGTTTTTAAGGTTTAAGATGTCTCATTTTTTTAAAAAAAATATTTTAATTTTTTAAAAATGAAGACGTCGTTTCAAAGGACATCTTTAAAGTTTAATAATAGAGGATGGTTTATATGAGATCGCTCTCATATAAGGAGTATGGGGATAATCTTTTGGACCATTGGATTCTAATCCAAAGGTGGATATCAAATCAGTAGGTAGGTGAGTGTGTCACATTAGAAGTTAGGTGAGGTCTCTGTAGCTGTTTGTAGGCATCAGATCAAGATCCAACGGTTACGAATGGAATTGGCCTCATATAAGCTATATGAGAGCGATCTCATTTAAACTTTTCTCTTAATAATATTTTTGTTAGTAAAAAAAAGAGCTCCCAACATCCCAGCCTAACCCTGCCTCTTCATGTCTTGACTTTGCCTCACCTTTGATTTTCTAGTTCCGCTCCACCCCTTGGCGTCTCAACTCTTCCCTGCCCCTAGCCTACCAGCTCTACCCTGCCTCCTGACATGCCAGCTCCTCCTAGCACATGACATCCTAGCTTTGCCCCACCTCCTCATGTCCCAGCTTCAACGTCAGGGGCGGGGCAGAGCTAGGACTGGGCCGAGACATGAGGAGGCGAGGCAGAGCGAGATGTCAAGGGCTTTTTTTTTCGTACAAAAACATTGTTAAACTTTAAAGATGTCCTTTGAAATGACTTATTTAGTTTTTTTAGAAACAAAAAAAATTTAGAAAAAAATTAGACGTTTTAAAACTTAAAGACGTTGTTTGAAACGATCCTTTTTTTTTCTAACCAATAAAACGAATATGTCAGTTAAAACAACGCATTTCTTCTTGTAAAGAAGAAAACGATGCTTCAAATTACGTATTTTTTTATAAATATTTAACAAAATATAAGGCGTTAGTTGAGACAATGTTGTTCATCTTTACAAAAGAGAGAGATGTCGCTTTAAGTGATACCTTCCAGGTCAAGTTAAAAAAAAAAGACCATGCAAAGTCAGCACCATGCTGGCACTTGCGTGTCATATCATATAATCGGATCTGGAAATAAGTTTCCTTCTTTTCAATTGGTAATTTTTTATTTTATTATGTACTATTTGATAAATTTCCCTAAACCATACCCGGCCCCGAAACAAAATTTTTCTATACACCTAGGCTATGTCCAAAAAAACCTCACTGCATTCGGAAGATTATGGAGCCATAATTAAATGATTGGATTTTTCCTAAGGGGCCAATAGATCCTTGTGAACATGCATGTGTAAGGTCCTACAGGCCAATAAATATAACTTATTTTCAAATGCTGCCAGGTTTTTTTGGACTGAGGGAGTAGTATTATTTCTAAAAGACTTTGCAACAAGGTTTTAACCCTGTGTTTAGTGGCCAGTATGGTTTAACTTGTAGATCGGGTGTATACCTGGGGATCATGAGAATGGGGAATGGGCTTGCCAATTGCCTTTGGGTCGTCAGGGGCACAGGGCCCGAATATGGCGGTGGCGGGGCTTTCGTCCTGTTTTAGATGCTCCATCTGGAAAACATGCCAGTACCATTGTAGATGCTCTATATGGTCCTTTTAATTGGACTTCGTACCTCCTCTTCCCCTCATGATTTAAAGTTTTTGCCGTCCAATAAAAATCAATATTTTTCGCATCTAAAACAGGACCGTGGGAGTATAATTCTATATCCACATGGACGTTTAGTCCACCTACATTTTAGAGGACCCACCCTAATCAAATATACAACCATATTTAGGTAAGATTGCTCTGACTGATTGAATGGTCACAACTCACAACTCACCACTCCACCGGACAATTTATGCACCAAAAAGTGGCATGATGGATTTAATTCACAGGAAGTAGCATAGTTTTGATAGACAGCCCAGAGAGGCCAATAGATGGGGGGCGATGATCCCTAGTTTTGAAATAAGCTCTAGTTCCTCATTGGACATCAGTGTGGACCCCATTTGATTGACCACTATCAATGTCCCCTATTTTATTTTTTTACTATCCATGGTCTATAATGATCCTACCAACTGCGTTGGCGATCAACTAATTGCAGACTATGAGTAGATGGCCATTGAAGGAGGACTTAATTGAAAGGTGGGGCATGTACAGCCATGAACCACACCCTTCTCTCTATATAAAATTATAAATAGGTCCATGGCACATCACCGTTATTCAGCACTCGGCTCTTGATCTTTGTTCAATCAGACATTATATTATACGCCTTCTAGCCCCTGCAGGCATGGCTTCTAAGCTGGAGTTGGAAGTGGAGGTTAAGTGCTCGGCGGATAAGTTCTGGGGTGGTATAAAGGAGTCTTCCACTCTCTTCCCAAAGATCTTCCCCGATCAGTACAAGAGCATTGAGATCGTTGAAGGAGATGGCCAGAGTGTTGGCACCATTAGACTTATCAAATATGCTGAAGGTGTGTCGTATAGCCAACAGAGCTAGAGCCTAGAAGATACATAAAATAGTTAGGAATAGGGTTCATATGCGCCTTAGCTCACGCACACTGGCATGCACTTGGCTGCGGCAAGTTGATCAAGATCCAATGGTGCATGGTAATACAGGGGGCAGCGGGTGGGAAATTCGACCACAACTGCCCCTTGTAATAACATGTACCGTCGGATCAAACTCCGATGGCAGGTGCATGCCTCATCCGGGGAGCAATACTAAGGGGACGCATAAATATAATTAAGATTTATGTTGGACAATGAATAATGGTTATCTTGCAGGGATACCAATCATCACCTTTGTAAAGGAGAGGATCGAAGTAGCGGACGAGGAGAAGAAGACGGTCGCGTACAGTGTGATTGATGGAGATTTGCTAAATTTCTACAAGAACTTCAAGGCCACTCTGCAGGTCAGCCCCAAGGGGGAAGGTGCTGAGGTGAAGTGGATTGTTGAATTTGAGAAAGTGAATGAAGAGGTGCCTGAACCACAACTCATGCAAGAAGTTGCAGCCAAGACAATCAAGGATTTGGATGCGTACCTGGCGACGGCCTCCTAGAGATTGGAATTGCGAGCCAGACACAATATTGTTGTGGGTCTGAACTTGAAAGCATAAATTAAGCTTAATAAAGGGAGAGAAACTTTGATTAATGCTAAGTTTGTATGGTCGGTTAATTTGCAGAAATGTTATAAGTTTCTCTCCGACTTTTTTTGTTTCTTAATTTGGCATTTCAATTATACTAAAGAAAAGCTAAAAGCCTAAAAAAATTTGAAATCCGAGAAAAGCACAAAGGAATATAGAAATAGGTAGCAATTATGAATAGATATTCCAATGAAACCTTTTAATTTATAAAAATTACAACAATATGAACACAACTTAACATCGTTCATAAAGAGCAAAACTCCAAGTTTACGAACTAAGAATGCTTTAGGCTTTAGTTGATCCAAAGCTGCAGTCACTATGTAGACTCTCTCTGAGTTTGAGGCTGAGTTGCAGTCATCATCATCTCCCTCCGTTCTGATTTGTTATTATTCTAGTGAAAAAATATATAAACATGCTTTTTAAGTGGGCCCATAAATCTGATTGATTCTCATATGTGGACCCTACTTTTAAATTTGTGGGCCTACTACTAAAGCCTGGGTCGATGTATAACATGGTCCTATATTTTTCAACGAACTAGGATAATAATAAATCCGGACGGAGGGAGTATATTGCAATTGGGATGGATCTTATCAGGCCATCTAACTTGACCAGGATTTAAAACCAATGAGTATCGATTATCCCACCCCTTTGTTTGAACCCCACAATAAGATATCCTCGTCTTCTTTTCTCTTCTTCAACTAGTGTGGGCTCCCAACAAAGTGGAGTAAAAAACTTACTCAAAACCAATCTATATGGTTTCTTCTTATGAATTCTCATCTCTATTTTCTTCACCCTTTCTTTCGCTCATTCCCTAAGTTGTCTTAATGTTAATGTTATCCATCATCGGATGAGTAGTTCACCACCCCATGTATCAGCCAGCTCACCCCTATTATACACAAACGACTCATGAATCGGACCTCTCTAGCTCAAGATAGTTTGGAAGCTGAAAAAAACCATTTTTCAGTTTTGAAAGGTGAAAATTTTCACTTATCAGGGTGAAAAGTGGTCGGTGACGGTAATAGGTGAAATTTTTTACATTTTCACCTTTCAGGCCTGAAAGGTATTTGGTTGCTGAAAGACTGAAAAGTAGCCCTGAAAGGTGAAAGGTGACAATTTTCACCTTTTACCCTGAAAGACTAATTGAGAATCAGGCAGACGAGGGAAAGCTGACAGAAAAAACTACCCACCACCCCCTCGTTCATCGTCAGGCTCACTCGTTGTCACCCTCTTTCTCTCCAGTGGTGATGGCAGCGGCGGCCTCGTTGAACCCCTCCCGGTCGCCGCCGCCGCTACCTCGTTGAGCCCCCCACCTCGACGCTACCGCCGCCCCGTTGAGCCGAGGGAGCCCATGCCCCCTCATCTCGGCCAACTGCTCGGGTCGTCCAAAGCCCCCCTCACTCTGGTGTTTACCTACACCCCTACGCCTCCGTCGCCGCACCGTTGAGCCGAGGGAGCCCCTCCGGTCATATCTCCCTTAAATTTAGTCTGTTTTTACCATTTTTTCATCATTATAATAAAGAGCCCTAAAAATGAGGAAGAATTAAAAAAATGCCAAAACAGATAAAAAATGAGTAAGAAACGCATCGTTGAAATTTGTTCCACTAAAAAAGTTATCGTGTAATCGATTACACGATAGCTACTCATTTCTGATCCGTTTTAGCCCATTTTTTTCATTCTTTTTCATTTTTAGAGCTCTTTCTTGTAATGATGTAAAAAATGACAAAAATAGACTAAATTTAAAGGAGATATGACCGGGGGGCTCCCTCGGCTCAACGGTGCGGCGGCGGAGGCATAGGGGTGTAGGAAAACACCGAGGGGGCAGCGGTAGCGTCGAGGTGGGGAGCTCAACGAGGCAGCGATGATGGGGTGGGGGGGAGGGTTCAACCAGGCCGCCACCGCCATTACTACCGGAGAGAAAGAGGGTGACAACAATATGATTTATTTTCAGTTCTCAAACATATTTCGCCTTTCACAAATCAGGCGTGAAAAATTTCATCCTGACGCTTGATTACTTTCATGTTCCCAAACTGGTTGTCACCAATCAGAAAAATCTCCTTGATTATTTTTAGGCTGATATAAATTTTTAAGCTTTCACCTATCAGCATCCAAACGCACCCAAAGTTCGTTGAGAACACACCCCAAATTTTGTGTCTAGTCAGAAGTGCTTGCTTCAGTTATGTAATTATCAATCATCGCACAAATCAGCCCACCTGTATCAATGCGTGCCCTCGGATTAGAGCGCACGCCGGCACACGGTAAGTCGACGCGCACACTAACGGGACGTCAACACCGTTAATTGGACTAAACCGGTTCGATTTCTATATGGTGTCCAGTCCTTACAAACTTGTGCGTCTACTCGGGCGAGGCGGTGGAGCATTTTGTCGAACACCTTCCCTGCTGCCCAATCGCTCTTTTAAGGTTCCATCTTTCTCGCCGGCGCGCCGAGAAGATGAAGGGGAAGAAGAGAAAGCGTGGAAGAAGAGCCACCAGCCATTCCGCGCAGAACAACGCCATGGATTTGGAGCTGACCAGGTCGATTCCCTCCTCCGTCGACGACGCCTCTGCTGAAAACGGGGACTGCGCCGTCGCGATGGCGGACCCGCCCCGGTGGGAGAGCGTGGCCAAGGTGGTGCCTTCCATGGATGCGGTGGTGAAGGTGTTCTGCGTCCACACCGAGCCGAATTTTTCGCTGCCGTGGCAGCGCAAGAGGCAGTACAGCTCCAGTAGCAGCGGGTTTATTCTCGGAGGGCGGAGAGTCTTGACGAACGCTCACTCGGTGGAGCATTATACCCAGGTCAAGTTGAAGAAGCGCGGGTCCGATACCAAATACTTGGCCACCGTTCTCGCTATTGGCACCGAGTGTGATATCGGTATGTGGAGAAAACAATCGTTTCTTTTCTTCATCTAAATGATTTATTACTGGTACACTACATGTATTTATCGTGGATGAACTATAAGAGGAAAATTTAGCTGAAGTGAAGTAGAATTGGGGAAGGAAATGATACTATGGTGATAGTGATCATTGTTCTTATTCTATGTTATTGCTGATTGATGTAGTTGTTCTTGTGCTTATGTAGTATTTTGACATGCCTGATGGATATGTTAGTCAAGCAGACATCTTTTAAGCTGTGTTTAAAGTGTCAATTGCGATTACTTTATCCTGTGAAGAACATCAAGGAGTGGTAGGCGAGGTTATATGTAGAGAAAAAATGATTTTTCTCTCTTTTATCTTGTTATAGCTAGTTTGAGCAGCAGTATGGGTAGATTACGGATTCACCTTCGCATTACACGAGTTTCTTCATAATTTGAAATTCTTGTTTTTGATAAATATGGTGTGTTTTCTGGATTATGCTTAGAATTCTGCAATAATTATTACTTGGAATAGGCATTCTGCAGATCTGAAAGATTCTTTTAAATGATGTTAGTAATGGACCTGTGGGAATATTTCCATAGATTTTATTTTTTCTGAATGATGTGCTTTTAGTTTGTCCCCTTTTTTGAGGGTTGTTCAGGAAGGGCATCCAGCGTAAAAACTTGCCACTATGTCTATTTGTGTAGATTTTGTACCATAATTTTGATTCTGATATAAGAGTCAAATAACAATCCCTGCCGCTGACCCAACATTACTGGGATAAGGCGTATGATGATGATATGCTTTCTGTTTATAATATTAACATATGCATTTATTCTTCTGTTTCTTTTTTTTTTGTAATTCAGCCATGCTTACTGTTAATGATGATGAGTTTTGGGATGGAGTTTCACCACTGGAGTTTGGGCCCCTGCCTGCACTCCAGGATGCAGTGACTGTTGTTGGCTACCCAATTGGAGGGGACACGATATCTGTTACTAGTGGTGTTGTCTCAAGAATGGAGATCTTATCTTATGCCCACGGATCCACAGAGCTTTTAGGCTTGCAGGTCAATATATCTCTAACTTGTGCTATTCTACAGTTCGTCTATTTACTGCAAGTTGGATTGCTTTAATATTTCTATTTTGACGTATGTGTATTATGGAATGATTCAGATTGATGCAGCTATAAATTCAGGAAATTCTGGTGGACCTGCATTTAATGACAAAGGGAAATGCGTGGGCATAGCATTTCAGTCTCTTAAACATGAAGATGTGGAAAATATTGGATATGTTATACCAACACCTGTCATAACACATTTCATCCGAGACTATGAAAAATCAGGAGTATACACAGGTATTTTTAACTCACAGAGGAGCATTTTTTTATGTGTTTACAATTCATGCTAATATTGCATCTGTCTTCTGTGTAAAATCATGTACTGGCATAATCCTCCCCATTATAAACTGTTAGGAAGTATTGAGTGGGTGATATTTTTATGACATGTTTTACACTATTTGATTCTCTAGTGGTCATCTATGTTCAAGTTAGTATAATCATGGAAGATACTAAAAATGTGTGTGTGTACATTTTTTGGTCATTTCAGGATTCCCAACTCTTGGTGTTGAATGGCAGAAGATGGAGAACCCTGATCTGCGCAAAGCCATGGGAATGGCACCTGATCAGAAGGGTGTTCGTATTAGAAGAATAGAGCCCACGGCTCCAGAATTCCAGTTTTTGAAACCTTCTGATATTATCCTTAGTTTTGATGGCGTTGACATTGCTAATGATGGCACAGGTAGCAGTTCACATATGATAGATCTATGTTTATGCAGTTCATATCTTTCATAGTATATGTCAGGCATCTTTGTAGGTTAATACCAGGCATTAAGTATTCTTTTGTCCGCTAATATTTGAAAGAAAAGTACATCACTCATAAGTTCTATTTTTTTTTGGCTCCGCATGTCATCTTTTTCCTTTTCTTGAAATTTAAAGTAGAGAGCTTGAACACCTTGTATAATGCCTGTGTCCTTTAAACAATGCCCCGTCTATGAGAAATTAGATGAAAACCCTTTTTATGAATGCTGAATAGAAAAAAAATGATGACAAATTTGCTAAGCTGGTGTTAGTATAGTCAAGGTTACCATTCATAAGGTCTATTCTCTTGGTTTTGCATTCAATCTTTTGCTTTGCTTGGACTTTAAAGTAGAAAGCTTGAACACCTTGTTTAATTTTTGCCTCATCTAAACAATCTCCCAACTATGAGACTTAATTAGGTAGATCCCATTCATAATCATAATCAAGTAGCGCATTTTTCCAACCATTTGGGGTCGGCTACATGAATCTTGCGCCTCCATTCAGGCCTTTTTTGTGCCAACTCTTTTGTGAGTGATTGTAAAGTCATATCCTTTTTTATTAACTCTATCCAAATTCTCTTAGATCTCCCTCTCCCTCTTTTGGCATCACTTACATGCATCCTTTCTAATCTTCTCACAGGGCATCTATTAGTCTTCTTTGCATATGCCCATACCAATGCAACCTACATTCCCTCAGCTTCTCCTCTAAAGGAGCTACCTTTAAACTCTCACAAATATATTCATTTATAATCCTATCTCTCTTAGTTATCCCACTCATCCACCTTAGCATTGGCTACATTCAATTTATCTATATGACTTCTCTTTGGTGCCCAACACTTCGCTCCATAAAGTATTGCAGGCTTAATAGTTGTCCTATAGAACTTGCCTTTAAGCCTTTTTGGAACACGCCTAACACACAAAACTCTTGAGGGTGCCCTCCACTTTACCCACTCCACATTTATCCTATGCACCACATCACTATCAATATCCCCATTTTTATGGATAATAGATCTTAAGTAACGGAATTAATCATACCTTGACACTTCTTTCCCATCTATTTTAACTAAGGCTCTACCTATAGTTCTACCTTCCTTAAAATTAAATTCCATGCATTATGTTTCAGTCCTACTTATTTTGAAACCATTTGATTCTAGAGCCTCCCTCTAAAATTCTAGTTTTGCATTCAAACCTACTCTACTCATTAATTAAAACTGCACCATCTACAAAAAAAGTATACACTAAGGTATACTATCTTATATATGTCTAATTAGCTCATCCATATCTAAAACAAAAAGATAAAGACTACCGTAACAGAAAACTCCTTAGTTCCCCCTAACCAATTATTCGTACACTAGTCACAACCAACCCCCTCATACATATCCTTTATGATATCTATGTAATTTCTTATGACTCCCTTCTTTTTCAAAACACTCCAAATAAGCTCTCTCAGCACTTTGTAGTAGATTTTTTCCAAATCTATGAAGGTAATATAAAGGTCTTATTTTCTATCCTTATACCTCTCTATGGACTGTCGTAAAAAAATATAGCTTCCGTTGACCTCTCAAGCATGAAACCAAATTGTTTCTCTGTTATTTTTCTTCTACTACTCTCGCCCAGAACTTCATAGTATTCCCCGTAAGTTTTATACCTCTATACTTTGGATATCTCATTTATTTTTATACCTCAAAATATCCATACCATCTCCCCCTAATTTCTTGATCTTTCACTAAAACTCTTTGATCTTCACTCTTAATGCACCTAACTTGCTCTAAGTTCATACTTCTCTTATCTCTTAACTTAGCTATCTTATATATTGCCCTCTCCCCCTCCTTCATCCCTAGCCTATTATATAAGTCATGAAATGCTTTATGTCTAGTTTCACTCGCTATCTTTTTAGTCTCCTTCTTAACCTTAGCATATCTTTCCCAATTCTCTTTATTTTTACATTTTTGCCACTTCTTGAATAAGTACTTCTTTTCCATAAGCCTTTTTTATATTTAACAAAAAAAAGGAAGACAAATTTGGCAAAGCTGGTGTTATTAGAGTAGTCAAGCTACAGGTAGATTTTTTTTTCTAATAAGCTACAGGTAGATATGATTTTATCCTTTTGAATGCAATCCAGAGAAGTGTAGAATTCATTTAGCTGTATAGGTAGTTTTTAGTTTTCTTCTGCAATTTGAAAGACTTGATAACTTCGAGCCAGACTCTTGTTCATGTGTTTGCATATTATCTAGACAAGGTATTTCTATCTCATATAGTATACCATTATGCGCACATTGATTTGTACGATGCTATGAAATTGATAGGTCTGATGATTGTGCTATCTTTGCTTTAGGTATGTCCATAGAGTTGTAAAGTTACCAAAGGTTGTTCCAATAAAGTGGCAAGAATCAGAAAGTACTCTCTGATTCTAGGATGAGTAAAAAGAGCCCAATAGATCCACTTAAGCAGTTGTAGCTGACAGTTCATTATTACTTGTTATTTAAAATGGCATTTTTGAATGAACTCATAATTGTCTTGTCTTGTTTTGGCATTGTATGTTGGTTGTGTACGAGCATCATAAGTTTCTATATGGCCTGTCAAAGTTTCTGTTATTTTTAAAGTGAAGAATGCAATAAGCAGTAAAAACATTCTTAATGGTAAATAAATGTGAAAGTTCCACTTTGTTCCCATCCTCGAAAGAAAGACTTCAAAGTTAAAGACTTAATTGATGTTTGATGGGCTTCATATGATTGCAATTATGTCTTTATATAGCAAAAGAAATAAACAAAAGATGGAAAAGATTTGTACTTGGTATATATTAACTTGTATGTATTATTAGCTTTAGTATGGTGGTGAAATTACTTGTAATATCGCGGCTGTCTTTTAGTTCCTTTCAGGCATGGGGAGCGCATTGGTTTCAGTTATCTTGTTTCTCAAAAGTACACTGGAGAAAACGCTGTTGTTGAAGTTCTTCGCGATTCAGACATACTTGTCTTTAATATAAGACTGGCAACACACAAGCGACTTGTTCCAGCACACATTAAGGGAAAGCCTCCTTCATATTACATAATTGCCGGATTTGTCTTTACGAGCATATCTGTTCCATATTTGCGCTCTGAGGTGGGTTATGGTTTGTCATGAGTTTAGCATGTGGATAGTCTCTTGTACTTAAAATTCCTTCTGAGTTTATAGTGTGCCTTTGGGTTAGCTTTTGTTTCATGCCAAATATGTATATGCAGCTTAGTCATTCTCTTTTTCTGCTAGTGTCATCTAAAATGCTGTTTGGTATGCGCTACAGTATGGAAAGGATTACGAGTTTGATGCACCTGTCAAGATATTGGAGAAGCATTTGCATGCTATGGCAGAATCTGCAGATGAGCAACTTGTTGTGGTTTCTCAGGTTCGTGCATGTTGTATGGTGTTATCTCAATGAGGAATCACATTATCCTTCGTTTGATGCAGAATCTGAGTAATTTAAGTAATGTGGTGTATATTTGACCCCTTGCTTCTCTAGAGTTTGTGTCCTACTCAAAGTCATTAGCATTTTGTAGAATTTAAGTAATGTGGTAATATTTTGCATGTTTTCCGTCTCCTATTTTCAGGTGCTTGTGGCAGATATAAATATTGGATATGAAGAAATTGTTAACACACAGGTTTTGGCTGTGCAGCTTGTGTCTTTGTTCTTATTGTGTAGCTCATGCTTTCGTTCTTCTGGTGGTGAATATCAGTTTGTCATTATTTTTAGGTTCTTGGTTTTAATGGCAAGCCAGTCAAGAATCTGAAGAGCTTGGCACACATGGTGGAAAGTTGTACTGATGAATTTTTGAAATTTGAATTGGAGTACCAACAGGTCTCTCACTCTCACGCGTCTATTTGCTCGTTACTTTTGTACACTTTTACATATCAATTCTCTCTTTCTGGAACGCTCACCAACTGCTCAACTACAGCTTTGTGAAAGTTGGCGGCCAAATATGCCACTAGGGCAACTTTCAATAGTCATTCAATTCATCTAATTAACTCAAGCTTCCTTGGCTGCCATCAAGATTGTTATTGGTTGATAGTGCGATCATGTTTCTTGCTATCAAATATAGGATGACGTCCTTGATGGTAAACTTTATGTTCTAGGGATTAGTGGTGGAACTTGAAGATAAACTTGGTGGTTAATATTGTAAGGTTCACCACTTGGAAGCGCTGATGAGAACATTTTAGGAAACCCTTTGAAAGTTGGCTTGTTTTCATGTCATCTGATAAATTGTATCCTCGTAGCATGAATGTACTGAGATGCTTTTAACGATGTATAATAATGTGCTGTTGATTCTGCAATATTGTAGTAAACTAGTTTTGTTTGCCGCTTGCAGATAGTTGTCCTACAAACAAAGACAGCAAAAGCTGCTACTCTGGATATACTCACCACTCACTGTATACCTTCGGCCATGTCGGATGATTTAAAGACTTGAGTGTAAAATAATTTTAGAGAACGGCAACATAGATCAGAGAAAGCTGCTGGTGAGAGTGAAATAATCAAATGTGTTTCCAAGCTTCCCGAATAGGTTGATTGCTTGATCTTCTCTGCCTGGGAATTTCTCCCTTGAATTTTCGAGAAAATTATGTCCCTCTACTTCAGGCAAATATGGTACTCCCAGAAAATTCAATGGCTGAGGGCAAAATCAAGCGCCACTTCGTCAGATCAATGCAAAAATTTTGAATTTAGTGCAGTTCGATGACAATGATCTGGATCAAATAAAGCTGAGGACGACTTGATTGAGATTATTCTGACTTTTTCTTTCTTATGATATATATACTAAGATAAAATATATCCATTTTTTTGCTGACAAGATAAAACATGCATTCATCTAGGCAAGAGCCGAAAGACAACCTACTTTAACAAAAAGCTTATCTAGGCGAGACAAACTACTTGAAACTTCTGAAGAATGTTAACGTTTACTGAATTCTGGTGGCATGTCTTTGACTATACTCAGATTGATGTGAGAAGTTAATGCAAATACGCATTTTCTTCTTGATAATAAGATATAAATACAATAACTTTGGACGTACTAAGGTACTAATTTTAAACATATAGAGCTGTGGTACTCAAATGCCTTGGATTGGTGTTTTTTGGATGCAGGCGAAGTTAAAATCAGGAGATCGTTCAGAATCCTTTGGCCTGTGTTGCCTAGTGGATTGTGCAATGTTGGGAACATTATCATCAGAATATAAAAAAACACTAGTCATTAATATAAAAAAAGAAAAACACTGGTCATGCTGCACATAAATATCCCTCCGCTGATGGACCACGAAAGAAACGTAACTTATTGTTCGCAGCCTACAGAAGTCAAATTCCAAAGCCATTATGGGACCTCCATGAAAGAACATATGGTACATATTCAAGTCTAAGTATGCTGTAAATACCATAAATAGTGTGAAACATATGTATACGCACATTAGTGTTCCTTTCTTACTAGACTGCCGAATGTCTGCTTGATAGAAGTGGTGCTATATCGGTTGGTGGAAGCATTGTTCACGTTCTCCTGCATGCACACAATACAATAAAATCAGACGACAATTATGACTGCCCCCGCGAAACTGCATACACAAAATAGAAATGTTTGATTTTTTAACGCTTTGTGTCCATCCTTATATCAAAGACTTTGCTGCAAGGAGTATCTTTCACGTCCAAACTCAAGAGTCTCTCTGATATAAAGAGAACTCATAAAAGCTGCAATTGCAATCACCAAAGGCGCGAACATGGTCACAAAAAAGGGCCCTTCTTTTCCAGGCACCACTGCACCAGGTATTAATAGTGGCAATGATCACAATTCCACAAATTGCCTATGAATGTGGAGGTGTTCGCTAGTCTGTAAGAAAGTTCAGATTCGTAGTTTTGATCATTGAATGTTGTATCGGCGATATATCGGTTTTGGTCTGATATATCGGTGTTTTAAAAAAAATTTATTTTTAGAATTATTTTATTTTAAAAAAAATTAAATAAAAATTAACTTTCCCGTTTGTTCCCCATCCTATGCCAAGTAGAAAGATACATGTTTAAAATGAACATATATTTTGAATTATATACACATTTTTAATGCATGTTTTAAAATTTATGCTTGTCTAAATGAGTATCACTCATTTTAGAAGTTATATTGTGAAAATATATAGTGAAAACTAGTTTTAGACCACCGATATTTTTTTACACAATATCTTCGATATTTTATCTCTTTGGTCAACCGATATCCGATAGAACGAATATAGGAATCAAGCTCTCAATTTACACTATTCGGAAATAGCGTATAGATTTACAAAAGGGAAAAGTTCAAATGAGATCGCTCTTATTTGGCTTATATGAGGCCAATTTTATTTGTAGCCGTTAGATCTTGATTTGACGGCAAATAGTTACATGAAAATCATTCTCTGATGTGACACACTCACCTACCTACTTA
The DNA here is from genome assembly GCA_039654745.1 of Houttuynia cordata. Taxonomy (NCBI): domain Eukaryota; kingdom Viridiplantae; phylum Streptophyta; class Magnoliopsida; order Piperales; family Saururaceae; genus Houttuynia; species Houttuynia cordata. The sequence goes on along the minus strand of CM077502.1, from coordinate 46,757,339 downwards.
TTTATTATCCACCTTTGAATCGAAATCCAATGGTCTAAAAGATTGGCCTCATGCTCCTTTATGACTAAACCGTCCTTTTTATTGAACCATGGGGCCCACAACAAGCTCACGTGACCTTCACCTCACTCTCTCGCACTCCCACTCCTCTCGCTCTGGGTCCAAAGAAGACGGGAATGGCGGCGAACCACTGCAAACGCGGTGGCGACCGAAGGGTTGCCCGATCAAGCTTGTGAAGTCGGAGGTTGTCTGCTTCGAGGCTAAGGAACCCTATACTCCTCCTTGTTTGTCATTGCTTCATTGACGTGGATATGTGCACGGCGGAGAATCTTCTCGAAATCCCGTCGATCATTAAAATTGATGGAAAAAGGAGTCATCTCTGTTAAAAAATCTCTTTACTGTAATGTAAGTAATCTTGCGTACCTTTGCAAACAGAACAACGAAAATTGTGAGTTAAAGTGTTGATGATCGAATCAAGTAAAACGCTCTGTCCTTTAGACATAATTTGCCCTCCTTAACGGTGCTTAGGACTCTTAGGCGTCTGCCTCCCAGGATAAGATGATTAACCAGGCGCTGTAGGAGCACCTCCAAACAGCACGTGCAACGAACCACAGTACGTAATGCTTTCAGAAAGAAGGAAGAGGAAGAAGACGAAGTCTAGTAAAAGTATGTAGAAAAACTTGTTTTTCATGACTTTATAGAAATCCCGTTAAAGGCCCCTTGAAAACACCCTTTCCCGTTAAACGGACGCGTCCAACCGTTAATGGTCATTTCTTTTAAAGAAAACAAACCGAACCAGACCAAAAAAATTCGTCCTAAAAATTAATTATCTTGTTGACCTAACCTAACCCAACCCAACTCGACCCGCCGCGCGTGTGAACCGAACCAAACCAAGCCGGTCGGACGGACGGCGGTGCGCGCGCGTGTATATGGGTTAGCCCACCTAGGTGCATAGGTCCAACGTCTCTCTCCCCCACAAAAGTGGGGTGGCCCAAGGGCCTAACTTCAAAGGCCAAACTTGTGCCTTATATACCATCTATAATACCTTCTTTGTGTGGATGTGGGACTATTCATTCCTTCAACTAATTCACTCATTCAAAACAAAGTGGGTTCTAATACCCCACATGAATGAGAATTGACTGAATAACTATGCAAAACAATGCAGATAAATCGTGAAAGCAAATATTGAAAAAATCATGCATGGGGGACAGGTAGCTTTTGGCTTTGAACCTTCCCTTATGAAAACTATTGAATCTACTGGCTAATTAGTGAACATGATGTCTTCAACTGTTCAGCCGTTTGTGTAAACCAAGATAATATAATTCACACAATCACTTTTCATACATATTGTGGTTCTCATGATTGTGTTCATTTCGCCCATAAACAAACCTGGTTTTCATGAGTGCTCTAGAAGGTTTAGCCTTAAAATCCTCATAGAAGCGGCCCCTTCACACTCATATAGGTGATTCTCATTAAGAGTATCCTGCAATACCCTACTCGAACTAATTCAAGTTATGAGAACTATTAAAAGCAAAGCTTATCCTGATTCATTCTGCAGACATCACTATCTCATCATATGAATGAGAACGAGATTTTATCGATATAGTGATTCCCCTTGAATCCCCCACAATTCGGTTGTCCCTTTAAACATAGATCTTGGGATCTCCAGTCAACTAGGTTGGGTTGCCATTATGGTGATTCTTAATGTATAGGCTTCAAGCTCATTCCCCTCGATGAATTGCTCACTTGTTCTTTGGTCAAACCCTTAATAAGCGGATCCGTAATATTTTCTTTTGACCTAATATCATCATTTTGTCAAATTTTTCATGTCATTGCTTAGGTGCTTGTTTAAGCCCATAGAGAGATTTAACAAGTCTGCACACTTTGTTTTCTTGATCCGGTACAACAAACCCTTCAAGTTATTGCATATATATTTCCTCATTCAAGTCACCATTCAAGAATGTTGTTTTCACATCCATTTGATGTGTTTCAAGATTATACAAAGTAGCCATAGCTATTAACACCTAATGGAAGTTATTCTTGTGACCAGTGAATATGTATCAAAATAATATTGACCTTCCTTTTGCTTGAATCCTTTGATAACAAGTCCCACTTTATATTTGTCAATGATCCATCAGCCTTCATCTTCCTCTTGAATATCCACTTGTATCCGAGAGGTTTACTCCCTGGTGGTAGATCTACCAACTTCCAAGTGTGATTTTGCATAATGGATTCAATTTCACTATTTACGGCCTCCTTCCAATATTGTGCTTCAGGAGAGGACATGGCTTCCTTAAAGCTTTGAGGCTCATTTTCTAACAAATAAGTTAGAAAGTCTGACCAAAGAATTTTGATGTTCTAGCATATTTGCTGCATCTAGGTTCATTATCTTCTCCCTCTTGGTCCTCACTAGTGTCCTTTGCAACATCCAAAGTTCTTTTAAGAGAACTTTCCTTTTGTGTAGAATTCCACTGAAAAATATTTTAAAAAAACGAAGCATTCCTATATTCAATCACAGCATTTACATTTACATCAGGAATATCCGATTTATGAATAAGAAAGCGATATGCACTGCTATTATTGGTATAACCAATGAATATGCAATCAATGGTCTTTGGTCCAATTTTAATCCTCTTGGGATTACGGACCGCCACTTTTGCTAGACACCCCGACACCTTTGAGAATTTGTAGGAAGGCTTTTGACATTTCCATAATTCATATGGTGTCTGCGTGGTTTTCTTATAAGGTATTTTGTTGAGAATATAATTTGATGAGAGCAAAGCTTCCCCCCACATATTCTGGGGTAACCCAGAACTTATTAACATGACATTCATCATTTCTTTTAAAGTTCTATTTTTCCGTTCAGCAACTTCATTTTGCTGTGGTAAATAAGGTGTCATAGTTTGGTGTATAATACCATGTTGTGAACAGAATTCACCAAAAGGTGATTCATATTCCCCACCTCTATCACTTCTTAGAACTTTGATTTTCTTGCCAAGTTGATTCTCAACCTCTCAGAAATCTTGCGGACGAAACACACAGTGATAAACACTGCTTCAAGGTCCGAGATTTGCCACTTGACTTATCCTTGCCTTATCATGGCCTACAACACTTACTGCTTCACTGTGTGTGGGTGTTGCTGCCCCAACCTTTCAAGTTCCTTTTCACTAGCCTAGAGCTCTGTGCACAAAGAACTTGTACGATCCCTATTCTATAGGTTGAACTCCTTTAAATGAACCACTTTGTTCATTTCCTCTAGACTAGGCGACCCATGTCTAAAATCAACTGGTCCAAGATCCCCTTAACCGAATTGGTTCTTCTTCAAGTGAACCAAGTCAGGCTATGCATCAGCTAATTTGAATCAAACCATGACTTCAACCGAACCGAATTGGTCTTCCACTAAACCGACCAAAATCCCCACTGATGACCGAAAGTTCGAAACGGTCATTTTAGAAGGGCTTCTTTTAGTTACAAGTGTAACCTAGCCGGTTTGCTTATTTATCATGTAGCCGAACCAGACCAACTAGTGGCCTGAACCGGACCATCATCTTCCCCTGACAAAACCTTCGTTCTTGGGTTTCTTAAAGGGAAACGATATTTATACAGCAGATTCCTACACATTTTCCATACACAGCACATCAGCTATGTATGGAAAATGTGTAGGAATCTGCTATACAAATATCATTTCCTTTTAAGGGCAGTGATAACCCTACAGCAGATTCCTACACATTTCCATACACAGCTGATGTGTATGGAAATGTGTAGGAATCTGCTGTAGGGTTATCACTGCCCTTTCTTAAACGACGCATAAAGGGGTGCATCCCAGCCTCTCGAGCTCAATCGGCCCAACCATGGCCGCCGTGCGCGTCGCCCTTCTCCGTCAAGGTCGGGCCGGCGCTTGCGCTGTCATGGCCCTCGAGCGCTCACAGGGCGGCGTCGCCCGCATGTCTGATCCTGGTCTGATTAAGGACGCGGTGACCATTCCGGTGATGGCCAAGGAGCAAATCGGCCACTTCGTGGAGGCACAAATCTTGGAGGTGATTTGCGTGGGGAGAAGACTCCGATGTCCTTTGCCCCTCTGCCGGAGTTGACAGGCCAGGGTCCTGCTGGTGTCGCTTCAGCCGCCGTTGCTCACCCATTCTTGGATCATCAGGTAGCCGTTGGGCTGCGACTCCGATGGCGTCAGCGGTGGTAGCCCGCCAATGATTCTTGTAGGGTCCCAAGGCCGTGTCTTTTGTTCTCGTTCAGCGTCACGGCTGGACTTGGGTTCCATTCCGAGTGGGCAGCCTTCAAGACTCATTGATGTGCTGCCCAACTCCTCACCTTTGCCGGCGCCGATGTCTCACTCCAAAATGCCGCATGATGGAACCCCCTCCAGGAGGCCATCTGTTCATGCTTCCGTTCATCAACAACTCGAAGGCCGTCTGCAAGACTATGTCCACAGTTCGGCCCACTACGCGGTTGCCTCTGGCGACCACTCCCGACTCTCTCGCCTCGTCGCATCACTTCCCCGCTTCACCAACCCTCATCCCTTGGCCGTTGTACATCGATACTCCGGCGAACCTCTTCCTGTTGTCGAGCGTGCCAACATCGATAGTGGCGATCCAAGGGCAGTGTTAGCGAGGGTGGCTCATGCCGGCCCACTATTTCCTCTTTATTCTTCAGATTGTATAGTCATCTTCCATCGCCACTTCTAATCGAAATTGTCGGAGTATCACTGTCATTCCTTTGACTGAGAGCTTTCTTCCCTTGGTTCCTCGTTGTATTCATCACAAACGCAATAAACATTTGATGTGAGAGAAACAAGTCCACATAAACTACAATAGCAAAACAAAATACGGAATTCTGTCTTAATATTGTTAAAAAATCTCTTTATTGTAATGTAAGTAATCTTGCATACCTTTGCAAACAGAACAACGGAAATTGTGAGTTAAAGTGTTGATGATCGAATCAAGCAAAACGCTCTGTCCTTAAGACAGAATTCGCCTTCCTTAACGGTGCTTACTGCTTAGGACTCTTGGGCGTCTGCCTCCGAGGATAAGACGATCAACCGATGCTGTAGGAGCACCTCCAACGTAATGCTTTCAGAAAGAAGAAGAGGAAGAAGATGAAGTCTAGTAAAAGTATGTAGAAAAAAAAACCGTTTTTCATGACTTTATAGAAATCCCGTTAAAGGCCCGATTAAAACACTAAACGAACGCGTCCATCCGTTAACGGTCATTTCTTTTAGAGAAAACAAACCGATCCAAACAAAAAAAATTTGTCTCAAAAATTAATTATCTTGTTGACCCCGGTGCGAATCGAGCCGGTTGGACGGATGGCGGTGCGCGTGTGTGGGTCAGCCCACCTAGGTGCATGGGTACAACATCTCTCTCCCCACAAAAGTGGGGTGGCCTAAGGGCTTAACTTTAAAGGCCAAAGGTGTGCGTTATATACCATCTATAATACCTCCTTTGTGTGGATGTGGGAATTCAACTAATTCACTCATTCAAAACAAAGTGGGTTCTAATGCCCTCTTCTAACAATCTCTCTATGATAATCGTCATTACGGTGGAGCGTCGACGATCATCCTTGAGCTAGCCATCTTTCTCCTATTGGCTGGCTCTCATTGGCTGGGCTCTCATTCTTCTAGCATCCTCACCAACTTCTCCTTGTAGCTAGAAATAGCTAGAAATGGGAATTTGATGGCAGGACAGATGGCATCTCGAAGATCTGCTCCTTAGGGGACGCCCATGTAATCACATAGACTTCCTCCATCTGGGCTTTGCGCAGCAGCCCCCCGATGCTATCAGCGAAGATGAGTAACGGGGTGAATCCAGCAGGTGCCTCATCAGTCTCGGTGGCGGCCGCACGGATGGTCGTGGGGCAGGAAACAGAGAGGGAGGGGGTGAATGGCATTGAATGGGAGGGCTTCCATGCGGCCAGGGCCTTAGGCTGACGGCTTCGGAGTGGAGACTGGAGAGGGAGGGGGGTCTAGGCCAAATGTACACAGAATTTCCGAACACAGATACTTTCCAAATGTACACAGTAATTCCGAACGGAGGGAGTAGTATACTGTAGAGACGATCTCTATATGAGGTCTTAATCTCCAGGCAGTTGGGTCTCTTTCTGCAATCAGACATACTACACCACATTGAAGAGTCCCAAATAATAGGCTGAATGATATGATAGTCGTCTTCCATAGATAGATCTTAGTGGTTAATGTCTAACAATATCAAAAAATTAGTAATGAGTTTTCTATTACAACATGAATGAAATGTGAGTTTGGCTGCCGGTAGAATTTGCCATACTGAGGCAGATAGAGAAGCAATTGCCAGGAAGAATGCCCCAAAAACCCAGTTTTCTGATGTTAATCCATTAAGAGCAAGTCCTACTGAACTGAGAGGATGTTAAAGTGATGCAACTACAGCCAGCTACAGTAGTCCGCAACATTTGAAATCTCTCGGGGGCAATTTAGTCAATATTCATCCATTCCCGCCTGAAGTTACCGTTTGAATTTGAACGGCATGTAAAAACTATAAATAGGTTTTTTCTTCATTTCTTTTCAGTTAGTTGTGATCTGAATTCTCCTAAAATTCTGGATCTCTAGTTCTTCAGAAACAGAGGCTCTGTTTTCATTTTTTTTCATTTGAGAACTGTGGATTCAGTTTGTAATCAGTCTTCGTGGATTCGAAGCTTAGCTTGTGGATTCAAGCTAGAACTTTAGCTGTTTGAAATATCAATACAATTTCATTTCGGGTTTGTTCAAAATTCTTTGTTGAATTCCGTCATAAAGTGACGACTTTTTCTTAAGGGGGCCTTTCTAGAAACTACTAATGCGCCGGAGATTGAGATTGTTGTGCTCAACAACTTAGCATGAGTGCTGGAACTTCTAATTTGCAGTGTCTCCAGCCTAAAGCGAAAATCGGAATATATATCAAAACATAAAAGGGAGGAGATCCAAGTACTTCTGATATATGCATCAGATTCTTAAGTTAAGCACAGGGCAATTTTCGACTTCTCCATGGTTTAACTGCTAGAAAAATGGGACCTTCGTATGAGTCGTTATATGAAAGGAATTTTTATACATGCCTTCGATTTGAATGAGATAACGAAAAACAACTTTGTTCATGATTATTTCTAACAGACACATTAGTCATAAAACATAACAATAAGATCTTCTGTGGCCTGACGTCCGACTGAGATTACCAATTAGACTTCTTGTGAAGTTTCTAAGAAGAAAGGAAAGTGCAGGACCTGAAGGTAAAAGCTGGCAGTATGTTGCTAATTACCGACGCAAGGCTGGTGGAGCTATATAGTTCACTAAATGCGCAAATTTGAATAATAGGAACCCCGTTGAACCATGGTATTAAAAGAATTAGATATTTTTTGGTTGGAACTTAGTGTCATCCTCTTGTTTTGCACATCCTTTTTACATCATGAGACTGCAGTGTTTGGAGTACTGACGATAGTGGCCTAATATGAAAAATCTGCAGAGGAGTGGAAATGTGATCGGCGGCCTACTTTTTCTTCACAAACAGTTGCATCAGGATACTAATGGCACTATTCTAGTGTATGTTTGAGAGAGAGAGGGGAGACCTTTGGAGGATGAAGGAAGCAGGGAAGAGGAGAAGAGTGGCAAGTGCGTTGGAGTAGAATACAAAGATGGAGTGGCTCATTCCCATGGACATGGCTGCTTTTCTCAGGATGTTCGATCCACAATCCAAGTACACCACCGTCACCATGCCCACGAATGGCATCATACCCCACAAGCGTGGCATCTCTGTTGTCCTTTTGCTTGCATCTTTTTTGCTTTCGAACCTCAAACCTGCCTTCTTTCCGTTAGTAACCAGTTCTGATTATTAAATTGATTCTTGATTGAACTAAAATAAGGAAGTTGTAGACAGCTAAAACACATGCTCAATTACAATCGGAAAATGGACTATCAAAATGAATGAAGTGGATGGGGAAGTTGGGTTATTAAGGGGTGCGTTTGGTTGCACGGGAAATCACTTTCAGCATGATTATTTTCAGAAAATTTAAGGTTCTTTTCGGAGTAGTGCATTTGGTATGCCAATTCTTGAAAAGGTATGGCATGTAGTGAAGTGAGGCAAAAAGTCGGAAACGGTAGAAAATCCTTACTTTCCTCATAATCTTCTCGAGGCAGAAAGTGGAAGAGAACTCACTTAATGGCAAGGCATAAACGCATAAAAAAAGCATTTTCTCCTTGTATTCTTGCTCCTGCCAACATTAAATAAGTACAAAAATTGTCACCGCTTCTACTTCTAGCATAATCTGTCAACCAAACACCTAGATTTTAGGGAGAAACCAAATGCTCACTTCTCTGCTTCTAGCTGAATTGGTTGTCGTACGCACCCTAAAGTGAGTCCGTTGCAGCATGCAGCTCATGGACTAGGCACAAACAACACAAAGACATACGATGTATATCCCATCAACCCAACCGTTCCCATAGTTCCCACTTCCGAGTTAAGGTAGGTATGCTGTCCTCTTCAGTTTCGGTTTTAGAAATGACACCAGAAAAGATTAGTGATTTGTGATTTGTGTTGTAGCATGATGTCAATAGAAAAGAATAAGTGATTAATGTTCAATCTGAAAGGAAATTCAGAATTTGTGATTTGACTTCTTCGACTTCTTGAATATTAATACAGATTCTTATATAGATCCTTATCTGACTTGTTGATTTGTTAATATAGATCCTTATCAATTATTGTCTAATGTGTATTAACGCTTAACAATACAGATCGTTGTTTATAGTAATAAGGAGAGAAATTCTGTTTTCTTTACGCACTTTAGAGTCCAATAAACTACACTCATTTTGTGATGCAGACAAGCTTCATTGGATGGATGGAGTAATATAAATCGTCAATGAATTCAAGATTATCATATTCAAACCTCTTGGAAGAGTTTGCAGTCCGCCTGGAGGTCTCCACCGTTGATAAAAAAAACTGGTGCTGTTTTATGGAGCTCACAATAGTAGTGTGTGTGCCATCGATCTTGATGATCGACGGTTCCCATCTAATGGAGGATATCTGGACGGACATTCTCCAGGTGGATAAAAAACGTGCGCAGCTAATCCAAGGCCCACGTAGCTGCGCTTACAGAACTCTACAAGCTCAACTTTTTAGACAAATACAGAATTTTGTGTTTTAGCACACCTCTGCGTTTTGAATTCTATGTACTCGGTAACTAGTGTTATCAACGTTTCAGCTGCAAGCAGGGGATCGCCCCCGCATTCTGCAGTGGAGGGGGAATGAATTTAGGAAATGTTGAGTTGGGCAAACAAAATCCCTTGCAATGCCTCTCTACTTCAGGCAATTATGGACCTCCCAGATAGTTAAATTGTCATTTTCAATAGTTTGATAGCATAGTTTGGTTGTCCTTTTCAGTTGGAAGCTAGTTGTTCAATTCATAAGATTTTTGGATTGAAAGCGGTCCAATCTTATATCGAAAAAAGCAGAGGACAACTTGATTGAGATTATTCTGAGTTTTTGATTTCGTATGACCCTAAGATATGCATTGTTTAAGTGGTAAAGACATTGCCTATACATATAAAGGCGCAGATGAATGGCTAGGCCAAGACTTGGCTCACCAAGCCCAACCACGACCTTAGATCATGCTCAATGAAACCAAGCCATTAAGCTGAGTCGAGCTAGGTCGATTTGCAGATAGCCTACTCTCGGATACTTGATATAAAACCACACTACTCCACATCGCAGATCAAAATCCCAAGGCGTCTAGTATGTTAACGAATACAACTGTTTACTCTTACTGATAATAGAGTTTTGGTGGTATCTTTTCTCCAGTTTCCTGTTTTGTTTACCATTACTCCTATTTTAGATTGGTACTTCTCTAACAAAATCTACTTGAAACTTTGAAGAATATGAAATGTTTACACAATTCCGATTGTATGTATATCTTCAATTATTTGATTCAGATTGACGTGAGACGTGGTTCTTCTCCATGATAGAGATATATACAATGACTTTGGACTCGATAAAGGAATATCGTGATCTACAAAAGATATGTATTATCTTGAACCATATAAAGCATGGGCTGCTGTGGCCTGTGGGTGTGATTTGAGGTAGTTACTTACACCAGAGAATCAGCAAAGCCACTATGGACGCTCAAGTACCTTATACTCGTGTTTTTTATGTTAATTGGGCAATGTTGGAAGCATTATCATCACCACCACCAAAAAAACACTAATCATACCGCACAGAAATATCCCTACAGAGGGCAAATGGAAAAGATATTATGGGACCTCAATGAAAGGAAGTGTGGTACATATTAGAGTGCAGGTATGCTATAGAACCATCAATGGAGTGAAACACATGGATTTAGCAAATAAGTATTCCTACCTTACTAGACGGCTAATTGTCTGGATGGTAGAAGTGGTGTTTTCTCGGTAGATACCACCAGCTCCCCAACACAATCTGCATTGTTCACATTCTCCTCTGTGGCCTTGCCCCATACAACACCATAAAGTCCAACGACAACTATGACTGCTCCTACGACGCTGCATTCACAAAATACAAATGTTTCATGTAGTATCCTAAAGTGCATTGAGTCTATTCTTATGTCAAAAATGGAGTTCATGGGGGGACAAAGTTTTAGCTGCAAGGAGTATCTTCTACCTTCCAACATGAAGAGTTTCTCCCAGAAAAACAGAACTCATAAAAGCTGCAATTGGAATCAACAAAGGCGAGAACATGGTCACAAAAACGGGACCTTTCTTTTCCATGCACCAGAGATGAATAATGGCAGTGATCACACTTCCACAAATTGCCTATGAATGTGGAAAAGGAAGAATGCATTTTGCTAGTCAGTAAAGAGTGCACATATGCCATTACGATATAGGAATGACACTCTGAACTTACAGAGTATACTATAGAGGTGAGCTCTATATCAGGCTTTAATCTCCAGGCCGTTGGGTGTCTTTCTGCAATCAGACAGACTGCACCACATTGAAGAGTCCCAAATAATAGGCTGAATGATATGATAGTCATCTTTGATGGGTAGATCTTAGTGGTTAGTGTCTGACAATATGAAAAATTTAGTAATGAGTTTTCTGTTATCGAACTTGAATAACATGTGAATTTGGCCGAATTGAATAAGCAGTTAATACCTGTAGAATGCTCAATACTGAGACTGATAGTGAAGCAATTGCAAGGAAGAATGCCCCAAGAACCCAGTTTTCTGATGAGAATCCATTAAAACCAAATCCTTCAAAGCGGAGAGGATGGTGTTGTGACGAAGTTTCGATAAGGGGCCCTTTATAAAAAGTAACTACTAATGCGCCGAAGATAGATATTGTTGTGCCCAACAACTTAGCTTGAGTGCTGGAGCTTCTAATTTTCAGTCTTTCCAGCCTAAAGGAAAAACAAAATATAAACATAAAGTGCCGGGAATAAACACAATCTTCATGCATTATCTGCATAAAATCCTTAAGTTAAAGAGAGGGCTATTATCGTTTCTCTATGTTCGATTGCTAGGAAATGAGACGTTTCGCCTACCCAAGTCGGATTAGGGACAAAAATTAACTTGATGCAAAGTTTGAAGAAGAAAGGAAAGTGCGGTGACCTGAAGATGAAAGCTAGAGCGACGGTGAAAGCTGGAATCAGGTTTCCCATTGCCGACCCAAGGCTGGGGGAGCTATAGTTCACTCCACTAAAAATACAAACTTGCATAATAGGAATCCTGTTGCAGAATTGAAACAACAATTATGTATTAACCAAATATATTTGGTTGAAACCTGTAAATGTATCCTGTTTCTGAACAATCCCTACACAGCATGCGATTGCAGTGTTTGGAGTACGTACCATAGTGAGCCTAGTATGAAAAATCTGCAGAGTATTGGAAATGTAATGGGCGGCCTCCTTTTTCTGCACAAACAGTTAGATAAGATAACAATGGCATCCTCTACTGTATGCGAGAGAAAGAGAGGAACAGAGAGGAAGAGGGGAGACCTTTGGAGGATGAAGGAAGCAGGGAAGACGAGGAGAGTGGCAAGTACATTGGAGTAGAATACAAAGATGTAATGGCTCATTCCATTAGACATGGCTGCTTTGCTCAGGGTGGTCAACCCAGAATCCAAGCAGGACACTATCACCATGGCCACGAATGGCGCCGCATCCCACAAGCGCGGCATCTCTGTCTTCCTTTTGCTTGCCTAGTCTTGCTTCCCAAACTGAAATCTGCCTGCCTTCCAGTTCAGTACCAACTCGCGAACAGATTGCTGATTGAACATAGACAACAGAAGTTGTAGACAGCAGAAACACATGCTAAAAAAAAAAGAATAAAGTTAATACAATTACTGTAGTGACTCTGTTTGTTGGCAAAAATTCACAGTGACTCTGTGGAGATACAACTACAGATTTTGCAGCAGTCGTAGCTCGTGGACTGCACACGAACCACACACAGACATGTACGATGTTTGCCCATCAACCCAACAGGTACCATAGTCCCCATACCTGAGATAGCAGGTAAGCTGTCCTCTTCAGTTTCACTTCTAAGGACACCAGAAAAGAAAACAGTGATTTTTTATTTTGATGAAAATGTGGGTAACAACACCACCCACCAGAAGAGACCACATATTAATCCATCAATAAGGATTGGCAACGCCTCTGACCCGCAAATTCTCCCCAACAGGAAGGATGTCCTGACAAACTCTCCAAGCAAAGGACTTCACCTTCGGGGCCGCCTTGAGTTTCTTCAAATTGGTCCAGAACAAACATCCTTGAGCCTTAGAAGAGGACTCCCCACCAAGCCGCTTCATAAATACATCCATAGCAAACCAATACTCCCTTTTAACGGTGAAGCCACCATTAGTAGTGGCAATCCAACAAAAGGTGTCTTGACACAGCTCCGGCGGAAGCGGGATACGCAGGATAATTTCTTGGTCTTCTTTGCAAAAACATTAGTGATTAGGCCCTGTTCCACTTGAACTGGCCTGGGAGGATTACATCAGAGATGCGGGCATGGGGGTGTATCAACTTCGGTCTGCTCATCACACTCTACAACGTTGGCCGAGGAATCCAATTGTCGTCATAAACACGCACACTCCAACCATTTCCAATGTTCCAGAACAGCCCGGACAACAATGATTCATACTTACAATGTCAGCAGAAAAAATTAGTGGTTTATGTTCAAACTACTATAGATTGTCAATTAGTACTCCCTCCGGTCACTTTTAATCGATACATTTTTTTTAAGTGAACTAAATTTTGATTGTACTTGAAAAAAAATTGTATCTATTAAAAAGTGACTGGAGGGAGTACAAATTATTGTATTTGCCACCCCCTGTGTCAACTGTCAACAATTGCAGTTGGTTGCCCACAAAGCCTATGCGCATGTGAGTCAGGGTGCTTACGGGACCCTACATATACTGGGTCATAGATAAAATATAGAATTACCACCATTTCAGCACTTCCTGCATGGCCCTTTGGGCCAGTAAACACTGGTGGAGGCGAGGGGCGAGGCGATAGCATTCTCATTTGCGGTGGAGTGGGAGGAGGGTTAACGAGAGTTAGAGTGAGGAAGGAATTGCAGGATGTTGAGGTGAAAAGAAAAGGGTGAGTAGTTCACCACCGTTGGCTTTATCCACCATTCATTTACACTAACGGCGGATATCGACCTTCTGCTTATACAGGGTGGCAGACTACTCATCCAAAGAAAACTTTACAATTCCATAAAAATATATAAAGTAAAAAATATACTCCCTCCGTCCATGAGTAAAATTTATTGGACTCTTAAAGGCCTGTACAATACAACTGAGATTTCCTCTCCCTTTTCGTGTTTTTGTCGTGAGAGAGCAAAGTCAGCAATGATGGATCCGTATTTCTTCAAATGCAGACAGGATTCATTGGACGGAAGGTATACACCACAAGCCAGTCCCCAGAATGGGGAGACAGATTACATTAATGCAGAACAAAACGGCCAAATAGATACAACAGTCTCTCCTGTCAGATCAAAATTTCCTCCTCTTCCGCCTCAAATTGGGCATAGAACTTAAACTCACATCAACTAAAGAAGGTTCAGAAACAAAGTTAGTTTCCCCGACACTGCGTCCCAACATTTCTTGCGCAGTTTCTTTTTCGTGCATCAAACCTTGACCTGAAAGTTTTTCATTATCTGCACTCGGAGTGTCTTCCAATGAACCTAACCTGAATTCCTCAGTAGTGACTTCTGTTTCTGTAGTCGGGACAGAAATTGGTTCAGCTGCCTGATTGGTAGGCTCATCTTCATCCATGCAGAACCCACCTCCACTTAGAAGGCAATCTTTGATGGCAGGCTTTTCTGCTGAAGGCTCATTGTCTTGTCTAACTTGTTTGTTGGCGACAAAGTCCTGCCCCGATGAGCATGCCTCAATAGTTGTATCCTTATTGTTTCCATTACTATGGCTTAGCGGATAACTATGAACATCGGAATCGGAATCCTGCTCTGCATATTTAGCCCGACTCCGATGTCGAGTTGACTGGAAAATTATGCAAAAAGGACAAATATAGATAAGAGAATTTCAAATAGGAACATTAAAACAGGATAATAAACAACTGCAGCTTGAACCAAATTCACCTTTCGTGACACAGAATGGTGGTTTGTGCTATCGTAGTCTATATTTTGTTCATAGTCACTAGAGCTGGAATCAGTTGTGTCAAGAATTGGCTCTTCTTTCTGCCCTAGTCCTCTACCTCCCCTTCCTCTTCCCCTTGAATTTCGACTCCTCCCACCCTTAGAATTTTGTCTGCCTTTATTTTGGCTAAGTGGACTTATATGCGTCTCTGTTTGAAAAAATTGGCTTTTAATCTTGCGTTTCCTGGGCTGCTTCCTTTCTGGTACACTCTTCTCGGTTATGGAAATACCATCATTAGCTCCATGAGATGTCTCCATAGATGTGCTTACTTTATTTTTCAATGTATTTTTCCCTCCTTTTTTCCTTGGCATTGACTCATTGTCAGGAATATCAATTCCCAAATCTGATGGGTCACTCCCCGTAATCCCTTTGACTGCTTTCTTAATTCTCCGGCTACGAATTTTGGCAAATTTCTCGTTGAATGTGTAGAAAGCTTCCAAACGCATTTGAGTCTGGCGAAAAGAAAAAATATTAGTATTAATTGTAAGAAAAAATATGATTCTATTTTTAAACATAAATAAAATGGTTTTATTCAAACACATACTAGTGAGATATTTCAAGAATAAATCTCAAACAATATTAAAGAAACAATATCCTTGCCAAAGATGAATTCATGATAAGAAAATAAAACTGGTCCATAATCGATCATCCCAACTCTCAAAGTCAATTAATGCAATCACCCACATAATCTCACTCAATTTGTTTTTATTTCAAAACTTCTCTCCTTAACCTTGTATATATTGTGTAACTACAAGATGGACAACAGAGGCTGTGCTAGACTCCAAGATCAGCGATGAACAGCTCAAATAGTAAATAATATTATCGTCTTTTTTATAATTTGAATATTTTTATCTTTTAGACAATAAAGATTCGGAAAAAGATTTGTGGCTCTTAAATACCAAAAGTCAATAGGCATACTTCAGTACTTATAGTATTGTCACCATACCCTGTAAAGAAACAAAATCTGAATGCAAAACAATAACAATTGAGGACATAATCTAAAAAGTGCCTCTTGGAAGGTTCCCATTTGATGATTGTTGCAAAAACTAAAAAGTTGAGTTGTAAGCCCCTTGTAGAGTCACAAACATTCTTCAAAGTTCACACAGCTACAAATATATAATCAAAAGCAACCGTAAATGCAGAAAAATCAACTAAAGCATTTCAAGAGAGAGGGAACCAACCTCATGTTTATTATACTCCTTTAGGACTGGTATAAGCAGCTCATCAGCCTTTTGGTTATTCCACCCAAACCTTTCCCAGCACAGCCTGCAAAGAGTATTTTGATGTCAACCTGATGCTTATTGGTCATGAGCTAATGACATGTCAGAAAAAGAAGGGTACACCAGGAAAGCTAGGTAATTGCATAAACCATAAAATAACTGCAGAATATTCTGATTATTAAAAAAGAAAATAAATTCGCTGTACCCTCTTCATACTATAAATAATCTTAAGTTGAGATTAAAAAAATGTAATAGATATCTTATTAAAGGTGACAAAGTTAGACTATAAAATAATCTCAGACTACAAGTGACAACATAAAAAATCCGTTACATATTCCCCCCTTGATGCTTAAAAAGATTTTCAATACAGCCAAAATAATTGTTGATCACATAAAATTAAGGCAATGGCTTACTTGCGAAGAACAAACAGATCTGGCTTTCCCCATGAGAAAGGCTCAGTTGACTCATCCACTTTGGGACATGTATAAGCAGTAACCACAGATTCACTAGGAAAAGATGGAGGAATGTGCCAATTTTTGCTCACATTTCTCTGAATAACAAGAAAGCAAAATTGTCATCCAAATTTATTTGCTTGCAATCCGTATGCTAAATCTACTATAACCTTCATGTCATTAGTAGAATAGTATGACAGCAAGGAATATAACGTTTCTAGTCGGGTCCTAAGGACTTGGACACCCCTCGTCATAAAAAAAATATATATAACATTTGGCAAAAACTGTAAGTTTACATGTTTATCCATGAAGATCTGCTTTATGCCTGATAAATTGTCCATTGTCTTCTGATCTGTCAAGCCAGGTGCATCAGATGAGGAAATTTCAACATTCTCAGTAGAATCTGCTTCTTTGTGGTTTGTTTTTGAGAACTTCTTCCTTGAATGAGCATCAAGTTTCCCTAAAATGGCAGGATCTGGGGACTCAAGCCATTCACGGAACTCCTGTAGACCCTCATCTTCTGGAAATGCGTTTACAACTTCAATTGCATTAACAATGCCAATCCCACTGCAAATTGGTAGCATGCAATAAGCAAAAGAAAATAAATCATACAATTTAATTATTTCAAGGCAACATATAAGAGTGGATCCTATCGACTCTTTTTTAGGAGCTCTTTTATCCGTATTAAACAAAATAAACTTTGCAATGATGCACCTCTGATTAACTGGCAAATCAAAAAATGCAGTTCTAATCTAAGTTGTACATGATATGATACCATATAATAGATATGGCTGATAATTCTGTCAAATGAAATAAACAAAACCTAAAACTTTAGTAGGAAAAATTATCACATGATTGATGATACCAAAGTACAAAATGCTGAATTACCAAACTTAAGTCAGTACCTTACACCTTCAGTATAATCACTTCCCAAAAGCAGCGCCATACGAATCAACATTTCTCTAGATAAGCCAAGCTCAGCTTCTATGTCCTAGAAGACAAACAAAGAAATTACTTCATTGTAATAGATATCAATAAAAAGTTCAAGATGAAGAAGTTATCCAACTTTCATTTTACTTCCACTTGATTTCGTAAGTGTTTCAAAGAAATCTTAGTATTAACTAGAATGTACATGTCAACTCAAATGTCAATTTTATAGAGAAGCAAAGGATAGGATATCTTAATCATGGAATTTGTGGTCATAGAGATCTAATGTACTGCTGGAATTTTGCTCATGTTATTGTGTTTGGACATTTCATTTATCAGGCTTTAATTATTAATATTTCTCCATTAGAAGTTTCTCACGCTTTCCAACTTTGTTTGAACTTTTCGTAGCCAATAAAGATGTATCCAATCTTTTTTTCGCACACATTAATTACTGCATTCCTCTGGCTATTTGTCAAAAAAAAAACCTATATTTCTCTGGCTGTCTTCCTCTTTCTGCAATATATAGAAGTTAAATTTGTAACTTCACAAACCAACCTTCATGAAGTATGTCTCAACGTATTTCCGATCATCAAAAATATTCTTGTAAACACTCCGTGCCCCAAACAAAAACACGTCTGAGTCATCAGTTACTACACCATCGACTAGATTTGTCATCTCCATGTACGCACACTGAGCTTCTGCTTCCATGGGTGCGATTATATAAGGCAAACCAAACATTTGAAGCAGTTCCTGCGCAGACACAAAAAAAAAGCCGATAAGTAAGAGAAAACAAGAACAGTTATTATTTTGTACACCAATGAACAGTTAGTTTAAGTAGCCCCCATACAATCATACATGCAAAAGGATTTGCCATAAACAATCTCGCAAACAACATGATTTAAATTTGCAAAATGCTGGTAGAAGCACAATGCATTCATCTTGAGGTTCAAAAGCAATCTTTTAAGAGTACATAGAATGAACCTGGCATTCTGCAAACATTTCACTGCTGACATATTCTGCATTGCGTTCATGCTTTCTCTTCTCATCTCCAAGAACCTCACGTTCTCGCTTTAAATTTAGCATTTCCTCATCCAAAGTATCTCCTAGTGGCTTCTCTGAGTGGGCAAATTCGCCCTCATGACCCAATCCATAATCTTTTACAGGATTAAGCTCCTGATCTATATCACCCATAGGTGTTTCTTCTCTCATGACACCAGCTTGAACTTCGAGGCTATTCTTTTCAAATTCAGAAGTAAGACGTTTCTGAGAAGAATTGTCAACAGTAACGTGAGTATCCATCAGAAGATCCGTTGACCTATTCCGCTGTTCTTCTGATATATCAAAACTAACAGATGCTGTTATAGAAGCACCTGCACTCCTTTCTCTAGGACTGCCCATGTAGGGTTCCTGATCTCTATCACTTATAGGTGTTTCTTCTATCATGACACCAGTTTCAACTTCGAGGCTATTCATTTTAACTTCAGAAGTAAGACGTTTCTGAGAAGAATTAACAACAGTTATGTGAGTATCTACCAGCAGATCAGTTCCTGGTGATATATCAGAATGAAGGGATGCTGCAGTAGTAGCAATTGCACCCTTTACTTCAGGACTCCCCATGTAGGGTTCCTCCTGAGTATTTATAACCTCCATTGCTTCAGCAGTTGAATTCTCATATCTGGAGCTAGTTGACAAGCCAACCCTCCTATCTGAACTCATTTCATTATTTAAATCCTTAAACTTATCATCAGTTGGACTCATTAATTTTCGATTATGTTTTAAATTATCTTGATCCAGTAAACAAATAGTTTCACAAATATTCTCTTTTCCTGCTACACCATCCACAGGTTCACAGGGCTCCAGGCTTCGTAAAAGGCCACTTCCCAAAGGATGATGAGGACAATTCACCTGCTCTTGTTCAAATTCTTGACCAACTGCTGCTTGCTGCATATCAGATTCTGGAACTTTAGACAAGTCACAGAGAGCTTTCTTTTCAGCTAAATCCTCAAGACTTCTCTCAATTGCTTTCTGAATATCAGCTTCTTCTTCCATATCGCCAACTGAAACAGCTTTTGCCTCATTCGGGCAAGGAGATGCATTACCAGGCACATCACAGGTTCCTTCCTCCCACTCCACATCCTCATCACTCCCATTTGGTTGCACAAAAGATAAGTCATCCAACTTTGGAAAAGACTTGGATGAATCTCCTGCTACTAATTGAGCAAAAATATTATTTTCATCAGAAGCTGCTGGTTGACAATCATCTACAAAAGATATCTCTAATGCACTTCCACCTTCCTGCATAGACTCCACACGAATATCATCATCGTCATCCCACGGACACAATGTTTCTGTTTCATCAACCACGTTATTTTCCCTCTCACTTTCTTCAACTTGGATTATATGGTTGTTGTCAGAAAGACTTTCAAGGATCGCCATCCGATTAGCATCAACATTTTCTCTTTCCTTCTCCCTTTCAAATTCTTTCATCAAATCTAGGTTCCTCTGTAGATCACGAGTCATTCGAATTCCAAACCCCCTTACCCTACTAACCCGAAAACGACCCAACTCGTCAATGTATGTTCCAATATCCTGATCATTTTCTGTTGTTTGTTCATTCACAGAAGTAGACGCTAACGAATGTAATCCAAGAGTTGATGACACAGAAGTAACAATATCTGAAGATGGGACACTTCTCCCTTGTAAGGAATCATCTCTATGCTCTTCAATGCTTGAAGAAGTCAGCACTCTGCTTGATTGAGTTATTTTAGTCAACACAACAAACAAATGAAAGAATTGCACAAGGCAAAGAAATGACTCAACGAGTGCATTATACAAGTGCCAGTAGTTATTGATGTTGCACAATCATGACACACAGATGAATAAGTAAAATAAAAAAAATGGCACATTATAAAAATTTCCTTCAACAAAAAGTTAAATGCCCCAACTCCATAAGTCTATGAAAATGCAAATAATAAGCAACAGGAATGGTCTGAAAAGAGTGTATATTTATTCACGAACAACAACACAGACTTACAAAAAATTTATGCAACACAATTTGCAGATATTAGACAAGTCTCAGCCTACTGTCTCTACCAAAGAAGGTTCATAAGGTGAAAAAACTCAATCCTACTTGTGTGTACTTTAAAGTAAGCAATAATGACTTCAGGTTTGATAATGAAAAAAGTGAAATTTTTTAACATTTTGTCAGTTCTTAAATAAAAATACGGACGTCATATTCTTAACTGTTTATCACCAGAGAATGATGAAGAAAAGATGAATTCTCTATTAGCTTCAGAAGCTATCCTTGAAGTTTGAACACCACCAATACCTCTTCCCGCTGCAGCCTTTTGCACTTGATCAATCTCTCGACGAAAAGCAACAGTTTTCAAATATGATTGTATTTGTAGCTCAGAAAATTTTGAAGGAGCCTGCAAAAGACCCAATAAAGTATACTAGTGAACATTCGATGGGGCATCTTACTCTTTCCAGTGCAAGCATATGGTTAGGGTTTAGGGTATTTCATAAGGAATACAACTAAACAAAGGAAACAAACCTTTTTAACTTGTTGATACTTCTGCCTGTTTTCTGCCATCAATCTTTCTCTCATCTAGAAAACAATTAAGTAGATTACTATTGGATTTACATATCCAAAGGCCTTCCTTTCTGTCAAAGGATTGCTTATATTTCTTCATCTTCTTCCAAAGCTAATGTTAAGAACACTACCTGCACAAGAAGGTCCAGTTGCATAGATGGAGGAAGAGCAGCTAAAACAGTTGGATCCAGGCCGCCATTCATCACTGGCTGCAGCAATCATTTTCCACGAATTCTTAATGGTGAAGAAACAAAGCAAATCATTCGTACAACAGAAAGAAGAACTCTCTAGTAGTGGGCGAGCCACCAGACTAAAATACATCATATCAAAAATGCATTAGCTCAATAGAATTACGCACAAGAATCACTTCCTCATCTTCATCTCCTTCACTTTCCTCCCCAACAGTGGCACCAGGCGCTGCTGTTGAAGGTCCAGCATATAAAGTGTCTTCCTCAGATGCAAGAGATGCCGCCAGCCTAATAAAGCTCACATAAGCAGGTTATGGAATTTATTATATGATACAAAAGCAGTATGCTTAGCAAAAGATTCTACTTACAATTCATCAAGTGCTTCAGAAGACATTTCAGTTCTCTCGGAACATACTTTAGCTGATGATGAACTATCACCATTCACAACCTGCTTGCCCTTGGAATCAATTTTTTGTCCAATCTCCTGCACATGAACTTTGGAAGACACTGCAGTTCTCTCAGAACTGACTTTCACTGACATTTCATCAGACACAACCTGCTTGCCCTTGGAATCAACATTTTGCTTCTGATTCTTGATTTCCTTTGCCAATCCTTCGAGACTCTGTGCCTTAAGCTGCCGAAAAAAAATGAAAAGAACAAAAACGCTAATTAATAAAATAACAACGCAAGTTTGCACCTTTCTCATCAGGCATACAAATTTCATTCAAAACAAATACTCCAACCAGAATTAATAGTAACATTTGGTTTTTGCAAAATGAACGGATTTTAGTTCATTTTTTAAATTGGTAGTAACA
The DNA here is from genome assembly GCA_039654745.1 of Houttuynia cordata. Taxonomy (NCBI): domain Eukaryota; kingdom Viridiplantae; phylum Streptophyta; class Magnoliopsida; order Piperales; family Saururaceae; genus Houttuynia; species Houttuynia cordata. The sequence goes on along the minus strand of CM077502.1, from coordinate 46,735,519 downwards.
ATTGGTTTCCAAAATGAACAGATTTTAGTTCATATTGGAAAACCAAAGTTCACTATGAATTCCAGAAGGAGGGAATACAAAATACCAGATAACACCCACAAAGTACTCAAACTGATCTCCGTATTAGACCTAGACATCAAAAAGCTTCCAGAAAGCAGGGAACATTTCAATCCACAATAAAAGGACATGAACAAAAAAGTAGCAAAATGGAGCCAGCAGACTTGCGTGATTGAGAAGAAGCTTCTCAGCGGTCTTTCTGATTTTGGCCTTGGCATTCTCGCGATGACGGCGGCGGGCAATAACGGTGCGACGCTTGAGAGCAGGCGTGCCACCATCAAAGACGAAGACGGGCTTAGTACGCAAAAAGAGGAGCTTGCAGACACGGCGGAAGAAGCCAAGAAGGTGGGCATTCCGCACCATGTCTCCCTTCTCGTCCCGCATTGCCTTCATGAACTGGACCATCCATATGCTCGCATCTGCAACACCATAAAAAATCTAAAGTCAGAGCCAAAATCGTGAATCATCACTTCAACGGGTTAGAGAGAGAGAGAGAGAGGGAGACCGATGGCGAGCTTCTTGCCGGCGAGGGTCTCGACGGAGACGCGGCGGCCGACGGGGGCGAGGAGGTCCCAGAGACCGTGAACTCCCATTGCCGCTGCTTCCCAATTTTACCGCCATTCCTGACCGATTCTCTTGAAGACGACCGTACAGGGCTGTGGGCTGGGCTGGGCCGGAGCCCGCAAATTCGGCAAATTCAAATGCGGCCCAGAGAAAGTGAGTACCAGAACAGCCCACGCTTCTCGTGGGCCAACGGGCAGGTGGCTTGCTGGGGCGACGTCGGAGGGAAGAGCAGCAAAAAGGTTGGGACTTTTTGTGGGAGATTTGGGGGTTGGGGGGGGCGGAATCGGAGTTGGAGAGCTTCTTCGAAGAGAAGAAGCGCGTCCGCAACCCTCTCGTTCCACTCGGTACAAACTCTTCTTCGTATTAATAAAAAAGTTTTTGTCCGTGTCCGTGTCCGCCGGTCTTTCGGACACGGATAAAAAACTCCCGGACAGTTTTATACGGACACGGACACGGATAACCTCTGTCCGCGTCCGTGTCTGTCCAGGAACACCCCTACGCGCTAGCACATGCTCCTCTCGTTCTGTTTTAGATAGTCCATATAGTCAATTAGTTGGGGTTTTGAGCCTCTTCTTCCCCATTACTTGGGGTTTCCACCACCCAATACAAAAAAACTTTCAGATGGCGCTATTAAAACAGGACGAAGGGAGTATATTATTTTCGTATGGGGTAAGACTTCTGAGCACCCCCACTATATTTTAAAGTGTGATGTTATGTTAGAAGATTATATTACTAAACGTAGATGGTATGTATTCATTTTAAAATGGACAGAAGTCAAAGCCACCATATATTAACAACAGCTCTCCGCCTTTCGCCGGACTAAACAAGTTTGTTTCCCAAGGGTCTACTGAGTCTGCATGAGTGGAAACTGCTGAAGTCTCTGTCTACCAGAATCCTTGCTTTGACGAAGTTCTGAAAGTTCTTACCATGGGCTTTACTGATAGATCCACTATATCACTAGTTTTATGGAAGAAACCACGAGCTGTAGCTGTAGCACATAAACTCATTATATTCAGATCAGCTCTAGGGCATTGGAGGCAACCTCAAACATGTTGAAAATTTCTAGTTTTAATGATGCTTGCTAACCAGCCCACGGGTGCCCCACTGAACGTTGCGATAACATGCAAGAGAACTAAGCTCATGTGCCACACGGGCAAGGCAAAACCCACATAAGAGACGATCCAAGAATAGAAACAAAAAGATTTGGTTTGAGATTGGCCTTAGCTAACTTAACAGATGAAAGAAAGTATGAAACAAATGAGGTCCAATCGAACAACATAGTAGCTAGCCACAAATATTTTGCAATCCGCTCATGGAATGCAGGGCTGTTGTCATTGTTATTGTTGATGTTGTCGACGGTTGCTATAATAATGGCACATATCATAATATGCTAGGAGGAGATATGGCCTAAATTATTTATCTTGCAAACATAAAGTTAAAGCTTCTTTCCTTTACCTAATGCTGAGAAATTTGCACTTGGTGGCAAGCATTAAGACCACAAAGAGTGGTGTCTCTTTAGCAAAAAGAAACAAAGTTGACACAATCCTTAATGATACGATTTCTCAAGGTGGCTGGTTGTTTAAGACCCACCAGCCATGCTGCTTTGTCAAAGCACATGATGCAGCACCAGACCAGAGACGTCCTATCCACGGGAAAGCCGTGTGCAATGAGGGTCTTTCTCTTTTCTCTCTTCTCAAATGTTGCCTGAATTTTTGACAATACACTATCATCAAAGCATATTTCCATTCAAAGGTAAAACTTTAGCGTTTTAATTGCATTAGTTCACGGCAGTAAGTCGATTATAAGGCAGATAGCCTATATCATTGTTGGATGTTATCACATTTATGTAAAGGTACACTGTGAAACACGATTCGAAGATGGTATATATTTTACTTCAGTTTTGAAATGCTGCTTTAGTAAAAGGATAGATTTGACGTAACTATAATGTACCATGGTGCTTGTTGTATCTATATGAATGCAGGTCTCCGTCTTCGAATCGAAGGTTGGGCATCCTTAGACTAATTGAAAAACTAGTAGGAAGGCCGGACTAGTTTCCAGGTTCGTGCAAAATAGCGAAAGAGCCTCAAACCATAGGTCACGTATTACCTTTAAGTCTTGTTAGTATGTATCCGGTACCCCAGCTCATGCGTGCAGCGAGATGCTGCAGGATGTTGATTTCGATTGGACGGTGTAGGCAGGAGTTGGATTAGCATGTGCTGTTGGATCTCACGGCTTGTGATGCGGTGGCCCATGGCGATGCACAGGAGCGACGCGCATATTAGCTTTTTCTTCATATACCTTGATTCTTCCATCGATAAATTGGTGTTTTACTTTGTTGCTTGATCCTGGTTCCAACTGTCGGCATTGCTTCTAGGAGTTCCAAGGGTTGTATTGAGTATACTTATATTGGGAATGAAATTGATGTAATTTGTTTATCCAATTAAGTGATGGTTCTTCTGTTAGAGTTTTCAAGTGACTGCATGAACCTAAAGACGTAGCTTAACGACAGTGAAACAGTACATCGAACTTTTGAAGTTTGAATGCTTCTGAAAACTATGCTAAGTTATGCTATCAGTTTTAAGATTTCAACTATTTTTCGTATGACATAACCTTAAGAAACCTAACAATTTCAGAAGTGATCGGACTTGACTAAAGCAGTATGTATACTTTGAAATACAATATACAGCATGGACATACATCAACTACCAAGTATCAATTCATGTCTTGCAACACTTCTTGCACTCGAGAATTTCTTTTTTTAATTTGTGCACTCGAGAATTCAGCATTACATATTTGAGGAAGTTTTTGCGCATTATTGTCCTAGAGACTTGCAATGGCTGACGGGAAACTTCAACCGTCTGGTGTCTTGTGAATTTATCGCAGTGATTGCAAGGAATTACTGCCCAAGTAACTAAAGCAATAGGAAAAATTATTACAAAGAGAAGATTTAAATGGACCGTCTCTTTCTAGTACTGGTTTGGTGGACACCCAAGTGCTGGAGGGAGAGGAGCCAGCCAGATGACCAATGTTTTGCATAATTGAATCCCTGTTGAGCAATAATTTTAATTCTGATCTTCTTTCTTCTTTGTCTGAATCTTATACAACCAACTACTTCTTCTATTTTATGATGGTATATTTCATTATTGGTGACTTGAGAAGTACTGAGGAATATGTGTTTAGCTGGTCTGTCCCACTTGGGATTAGCCTGGAGGCTGCGTAGGGGACATGAATTTTTGGTGGGCTTTTGGATGAGCAAATCATTTTTATCAGAAAAATGGCAAAACAAGAGCATATAAAGAAGGAATTATTGTACGTGAATGCCTTGGTGGCTGTACTCACATGTAGGGTCACAGCCTCAAGTGTCTAGCGGAGTACAGAAGGAATGCCAGATGATAACTCCGGAAAGAGGGCCCCGTGTGATGCAAATGACATAAGAAAACAGTTGTCAAAATGATGGTTGATGTGGGTTTAAACAACCTTAATACTTGTCTGTTTTTTTTCTTTCCCAAATCCTGATTGATAGAAGGATGAGTAGTTCGCCACCCCCATTTTGGCCAGCCTGCCCACCCCATACCCGATATACACAAATATCCACCGTCTGTGGGAAGGAACTCAAATCGCGCTTGTGAAGCTTCACAAGAAGAGTCATTCATTGGATCACATGGATCAATGGCGCGTGCGCTAGCACGCTAAGTTGTGCTAATGTATGCGCCATCGATCTTTGAGAGTGATGGCCGACACCAAAGGATTTAGGTTTCCTGGGAAAGGGTGGACTTCCTAAAACAAGGGGTGGCCAAATACTCATCTTGTATACATGAAATGTTCTGTTAACGGGAAGGGGATCAACGTACTCTTGACATTAAGCAACTGCATATAACCCTTGCAATGTCTTCCCGACCCATTAATGCAATACATGAAGAACATTTATAACTAAAGGTGCGTTTAGAAGCTGAAAAAAAACCATATTTCAGCTCTGAAGGGTGAAAAGTGTTTGGAAGCTGAAAGGGTAAAAAGTGGTCGGTGATGGTGATAGGTAAAATTTTTCACATTTTCACCTTTTAGGCCTGTAGTTGTGTTTAGTTGCTGAATGACTGAAAAGTGGGCCTTAAATGTGATAGGTGACAATTTTCACATTTTAGCCCTAAAAAACTGATTCTCACCAGGCTGACGAATCGATCGTTGCGCCTCTTCAACGAAAAAAATCAACTCTCTCCCAGAAATTTGTCTCCCCCGTTGAATACCCCCACCCCGACAGTGCCCCGTTGAGCCGAGAGAGTCTGTCCCCGCCGCCGCTCGTTGAGCCCCCCACCTCACTGCCCCGTTGAGCTGAGGAAACTCGTGCCCACCCCTCCCGGACAACTGCTCGGGTCGTCCAAAGCTGGTCACCTCGGTGTTTGCCTTGACGCCTCCGCCGCCGTACCGTTAAGCCGAGGGACCACCCCTCCCTATCATGTCTCCCTCATTTTAGTCCGTTTTAGGATATATTTTTTAATTATTATAAGAAAAAGTACTAAAAATGAGGAAGAATGAAAAAATGCCAAAGCGGATCAGAAATGAGTAAGAAACGCATCGTTGAAGTTTGTCCCATTAAAAAGCTATCATATAATTGATTACATGATAGCTCTTCTTACCGTGTAATTGATTACATGATACCCGAAGCTAACGAATACAAATCAGCGTGATTTATTTTCAGTTCCCAAACATTGTTCACCTTTCACAAATCAGGCCTAAAATTTTTTACCATGACGCCTGACTACTTTCAGGTTCCAAACAGGCTATCACCAATCAGAAAAAAATCAGCGTGATTATTTTCAGGCTGATATAAATTTTCAACCTATCACCTATCAATATCCAAATGCACCCTAAATGCCCCCATGTGCAGTCCATTGAGTAAAGAGGGAGAGGAAAAAAGGACTAAGGTTGGCATGAGATGATATGGTAGGGGACCTACAGGAATGACTGCCCTTTACATAGTTGGGGGTAGTTAGGAAAAAAGGGCACCGAATCACCTTACATTGGGCTTGGGGTCTACACATTGATTGATTTGCTATTCATTGAGGCTGCTTCCATTGGGCATTATGAAAGTTACCAAGTGGGAAAAGTTTGGCTTTTTTTCGTCAGTGAGATTATAAAAGGTATACCTTTCATGCAACTCTGATCACATGTCGCCATCCCCCTTTCCTTGCCTCTTCCTCAGACCCCACACTCAATGCTTAGATACCCATTCCATCCCTCCATCAAACATGTCCCTTTCAATGCTACAAGCGCGAAAAGTGACACCAAGAAAACCCCAAAAGCATATAACTCTCCTCCAACTCCTTCCTTAATCTTAACCAAATCATTTGAAGTCATATTAAGAAGGTGATAGTTAGGCCTTTTAAGGCTCTATTAAAAGAATAGTAATCATAAGAAGGATTTTGCCAGGTCAAAACCTAGTCAAACTTTTCAAAGCTAGAAGATCGGTCGGCAGCTCGTCGGCTGATATGAATCCCATTGTCCTTTCACCACAGGTCCACAACTTAGTGTCAAGCCGATTTCCACCGTATAAAAGTCATGTGACCAGTGAACGATCTACTTTAGAATTATGTACCAAACACTCGTATAAACTGTTGGGATTGTCACATAAAAGAGGGCTAAAATACTACTAAATTATGTACATATAATTGATAATTATACTTATAAAATACAAAAAAGAGTTTTAGAATTAGAACCAGGTTCGAGGCATGCTATGCGTTATCCTTGAAACAGATACACCGCCCTCCGTGCACAGGCAAATAATAGCATTCCATTCCCGAGATACAATGAACCACACCGTCAGTTTAAAGTTGCACTTCAAATCAAACTAACTGGATCTCGACCAGAGGAGACTCTATTGCTCAATGATGGATGATGAATTAAAGGAGAAGATGAACAACTTTTTCCTTATTTTATGTAACCCTTTTATGTGAAAAATCGTTTTCTATATATAGAAGGACGTTGTTGGTCTTTTTTTGGAAGAAGAGACACAATTTTGCGCAGAGAAACGACCATTTACTCGCTGTAACCGCTTAGCTGATCGATCGTTTTATAAGCCGATCGATCGCTTTGCGATCGATCGCCTTATTTAGCCTGAAATTACGATCGATCGTTTTATCGCGGTGCACAAATTCTAAAATTCCAGTAACTACGATCGATCGTTTTCAAACCGATCGATCGGGCCAATACGAAAACCAAATTTAAGAAAATTACAGTCAGTACGAACGATCGGTTTATCACGGTTGATCATTATGCGATCGATCGCGTTATTTTGCCGATCGATTGCTGCATTTTTAAACTAATTTGTTTAATTTCAAGTCAAATTTCAACAATCCCCACCATGATTTGATATTAAACCAGTCTACACACTAAAATGCATACGACACTTGAATGAGACATTGAGCAATAGTACTCTAAGTTTTCGGCGATAGGTACCTTGCGGGTTTGAACCTACACCTAGTTTGGTAAGCCGCCACTCTCACAAGTTCGAAGTGAACTAAGTCTTGAACTTGAACCTTAGAGCAAGAGCTTTGACAAACCTAACCGTTAGAGTAACTCCCTTTTCGAGATCATTCGGGGTAGTGCTTTACGTCCATGCGCCTTGTATCTTTTCATGAGTTGCACATTAGAGAACAAGCCCTCATTCTCCTTAACTGCGACCTCAGTGGCACTCATATAGGTGACAGTCTTCAAGGGTAATCTGCATAACAATACCCTGCTTTTTAAGCCTTGACCTCATTAAGACTTTCGTCAACCTGTTTTATATGCATTAGAGCACTCTCATCATCACACGGGAACGAGCATACATTTATTTTAATAGCGCTCTTCAAGTCACACATTAGCTTGTTGTTACCCATTGAATCTTCGTCGTGGGATCTCTACTCAGAGAGATTGGGTTGCTACTAACGATGACTTAAATCATAGGCTTTCAGCCCCATTCCCCTAGATGAGTTAAGGACTTATCCTGCAGATAATCCTTTAGTAAACGAATCAGCCAAGTTATCCACTGATCGTATGAAACTTAAGGTAATGACTCCCGATGTAGTCAACTTGCGCAAGATTTTATACCTTAGTTCAATATGCCTAGAGGACCTCTTATTATAATGAGCTGATTGGCTATCACAGTGAATCAAAACTCCAGGAATTGGCTTATTCAACTAGGGTATATCTATTAATAGGTCCCTAAGCCATTTCGCCATTCCTCCAGTTTTATCAAGTGCTACTATTTCAGCATCCATAGTAGACCTTGTTATTACAGTTTGCTTTGAAGATTTCCATGCAACTGCCCCACCACCAAGTGTAAATACATAACCACTCGTGGCCTTTGTTTCATCAAAATCTGATACCTAATTAGCATCACTGTATCCTTCTAATACAGCAGGGAACCCGGAATAATGTAAACCAAAATTTACACTTCCCTTCAGATATCTGAACACCCTCTCAATGGAAATCCAATGAGACTCATTAGGGCTCTTAGTGTATCTACTTAGTCTTCCCACAACATAGGATATATCCGGTTTACTGCAGTTTGCCAGATAACTCAAACTTCCTATAAGCTGTGAATATCTAAGTTGTGACATACTTTCCCCAGGATTTTTCTTCAGTCTTACACTTGAATCATACGGCGTACTGACAGGTTTTCTATCGAAGTAACTATACTTCTTTAGAATCTTCTCCACATAGTGTGATTGACTCACAACTATTCCATTAGAAGTCCTATCAATCTTTAAGCCCAATATGACTTTGGCAAGACCCAAGTCTTTCATATCAAAATTCTCGTTAAGGAAACTCTTAACCTTATTGATATAATTCAAATTGTTACCAAAAATCAAAATATTATCTACATATAAATATAACATCACAAAACAATCATTAAAAGACTTCCAATATAAGCATTTATTAGAAGTACACACAATAAAATTATTTGAAAGAATAACATCATCAAACTTTTGATGTCATTTTTTAAGAGCCTGTTTTAACCCATAGAGAGATCTCACTAATTTACATACTTTTCTTTCTTGACCAGGAACTACAAAACCTTCAGGCTGCTCCATATAGATTTCCTCCTCCAATTCACCATTTAAAAATGCTATGTTGACATCCATTTGATGGATCTCGAGGTTATAATGAGCTGTCAATGCAATAAGCACTCTAATTATAGTTATCATGGTCACAGAAGAATACGTGTCAAAGAAATCTTGGCTTTCCTTTTTACTATACCCTTTAGCCACTAATCTAGCTTTGTACTTTTCAATGGATCCATCAGGATAATATTTTCTTTTAAAGATCCACTTGCACCCAATTGGTTTAAACCCTAGAGGTAGATTCGTTAGAACCCACGTCCTATGTGCAAGGATTAAATCCATCTCACTCTGTACTGCTTCCTTCCATAAAGGAGATTCACTAGATGACATAGCCTCACTAAAAGTCAAAGGATCCTCATTCTCCACCATGTAAGTACAAAAGTCATCTCCATAATTCTTCTCTATTCTGGTTCTTTTAGATCTCCTAACCTCTACATTGGTATCCGAATCTTCAATTCTTTGAATAGAAGATGATGAGCCATCTTCTTTATGCACTACAACTTTACTCTTTTCCTTCATAGAAAATACATTCTCAAAGAATGTTGCATCATCGGACTCTTTAATAGTATTAGGTGCATAATCCTATCGATCAGACCCAATTACTAAAAACCGATATGCTCTACTATTTTGTGCATAACCAATGAACACCGCATCATATGTTTTTGAACCTAGCTTATCCATTTTCACGTTTGGGATTTTCACTTTGGCAAGACATCCCCAAACCTTAATGAACTTCAAGCTCAGTTTTCTTCCTTTCATTAATTCATAAGGGGTTGTATTTTGTCCTTTATGAGGCACACGGTTTAAGATCATACAAGCAGAAAGACTTGCTTCTCCCCATAAATTCTTCGATAGACCGAAGACAAAAGTATAGAATTAATCATATCAATGAAAGTTCTATTCTTTCTTTCTGCCACTCCATTAGATTGAGGAGAGTAAGGCGCTATGGTCTCATGTATTATTCCTTGATCTTCACAAAACTTGTAAAATTCAAGAGAACAATACTCCCCACCACGATCAGACCTTAGTCTTTTAATGCGCCTCTCAGTTTGATTCTCAACCTCCATTTTATAGATCTTAAACTTCTCAAAAGCCTCATCTTTAGACTTTAACAAATACACGTGACAAAACTTAGAATAATCATCAATAAAAATAATGAAATATCTCATACCAGCCCTAGTAATTAATCCATTTAACTCACATATATCCGAATGAACTAATTCAATCAAACATATAGACCTATCAATAGACCTATAAGGTTTCCTAGGTTGTTTTGCTTGAACACATATTTCATATTTATCACTAGTTACATCATGTAATTTCGGAATCAAATCAAGATTCATCATTCTTTTAATAGTATTTGAATTCACATGTCCTAATCTCATATGCCACACATCAAAAGAATCAACATGATAAACCAAAAAGTCATCCACTTGAAATAAAGAGTTATTACAAGAAACCAAATTTAGTTTAAAGAGGCCACCACACACATAGCCTTTGCCAATAAAAATACTATGTCTAGTTATTACAACTTTATTTGACTCAAACACTAATTTATATCCTTCTCGACTAAGAAGTACTCCACTAACTAGGTTCTTCCTCACACTAGGCACATGCATCACATTACGAAGAGTCAACGTGTTTCCCGATGTAAACCAGATGTCCACATTTCCAACTCCATAAACTCTAGCCTCAGAGGAGTTCCCCATCGTCACAGTTCTATCCTTTACTTCCTGATAGAAAGAAAAAGAAGAAACATCAACACTGATGTAAACAGTTGCCCCTGTATCAACCCACCGATCGGTAGATTCACATGCCAAGTTAATTTTAGAATTAGTTAATACTAATCTGTCATCTAAAGTAACCATGTTAACATGAGCAGAAGATGCATCCCCACCATGACTATGGTCTTGACCTTTCTTCTCTTTGCACTTGTTTGCAAAATGTCCCGGTTTCCCACAGACCCAGCAAACCTTCGACTTCTTGTCCTTATGGATATTTGAATCAGGTTTGAAAGACCGATTCTTAAACTTCTTGTTGTTCTTCTTATTGTCATGAAACTTTGGTTTCCCTTCTACAACATTTGCTTGAGCACTATCTTTGACCCCAGAAGATGAGCCTTGTAAGATTTTCATCTGTTTTTCTTCAATTTGTATGGCCACCATAAGATCATCAACGGACATTGCGTCCCTTTTGTGCTTTAAGTTAACCTGGAAATCCTACCATGAGGGTAGTATCTTGTCTATAAGCGTCGGAACTTGGAGCCTCTCGTCAACGGGAATGCCTTTCCCAATGATCTTAGCCACCAAATTCTGTATCTTAACAACCTGGTCTCTAACAGATTTGTTATCGACCATCTTGTAGTCAAAATACTCGCCTACAACATATTTTTCTTCCCCTTTATGCTCCTTTCCAAATTTCTTATCAAGGGTATCCCATAGTTCTTTAGCAGATTTAGTATTCACATACAAATCATATAATTCATTGTTCAAGACACTCAATATTTGTCCATGGCACAGTTCATCATCTTGTTTGAATTTATCACTATTAACAGGCTTGGTTGTTCTAACATCAGACGAACTAGCAGTCTTGTCAGATTCAGAAGACACAGTTTTATCCACAATAGCATCAGAAATCACATAGAATATGTTCAACTGAGTCAACCAAAATTTCATCTTTGTTTGCCATCGCATAAAATTCTTGCCATCAAATTTATCAGGCTTCAATGATTTGTCAACACCCATAATTACAGTAGTATTCAATCAACAAGAACAAGAATATATCTGTTTCAAGATTGTTGGGATTGTCACATAAAAGAGGGCTAAAATACTACCAAATTATGCACATACAATTGACAATTATACTTATAAAATACAAGAAAGAGTTTTAGAATTAGAACCAGGTTTGAGGCACGCTATGCGTTGTCCTTGAAACAGATACGCCACCCTCCGTGCACAGGCGAACAATAGCATTCCGTTCCCGAGATACAACGAACCACACCGTCAGTTTAAAGTTGCACTTCAAATCAAACTGACTGGATCTCGATCAGAGGAGACTTTATTGCTCAATGATGGATGATGAATTAAAGGAGAAGATGAACAAGTTTTTCCTTGTTTTCTGTAACCCTTTTCTGTGAAAAATCGTTCTCTATATATAGAAGGACGTTGTTCGCCTGTGCACGCCACCCTCCGTGCACAGGCGAACAATAGCGTTCCGTTCCCGAGATACAACGAACCACACTGTCAGTTTAAAGTTGCACTTCAAATCAAACTGACTGGATCTCGATCAGAAGAGACTTTATTGCTCAATGATGGATGATGAATTAAAGGAGAAGATGAACAAGTTTTTCCTTGTTTTCTGTAACCCTTTTCTGTGAAAAATCGTTCTCTATATATAGAAGGACGCTGTTGGTCCTTTTCTGGAAGAAGAGACGCAATTTTCCACAGAGAAACGGCCATTTACTCACTGTAACCGCTTAGCCGATCGATCGTTTTATAAGCTTACGATCGATCGTTTTATCGCGGTGCACAAATTCTAAAATTCTAGTAACTACGATCGATCGTTTTCAAACCGATCGATCGGGCCAATACGGAAACCAAATTTCAGAAAATTACAGTAACTACGAACGATCGGTTTATCACGGTCGATCGTTATGCGATCGATCATGTTATTTTGTCGATCGATCGCTGCATTTTTAAACTAATTTGTTTAATTTCAAGTCAAATTTCAATATAAACAGGCACATCCAGTGACTTAATACTATTGAATACATGCCTATACCAATACCATGGTCCATGGCATAAGGCTGACAAATAATCACTAGTTTTCTTGACTATCCATCCCAACTGCAAGCTTGCTGTTGTTTCATTAGTGCAGAATTAGGTCATGGGAAATGGTTCAAACAGTGGGTGGGTCCTGCCACATTGTAGTGGCAATAATTTAACAAGCAGCCTGTCTGATTAATGGATGCCACAGAAATCTCCAAGACCAATCCACAAGTAGAGGCCACTAGCTTTTATTGCTAGGTGAACAACCAAAATGATACAAGGAAGCTGCATAGATGGAGAGCGGGATTCTCGTGTTTCATATTACAGTAGACTCTTACTTTCTGATTATAAACCTTCGCTCTGAGAATCAATGCCATATTGGAGGCAGGAGGGATGGGCCCCACCGCCCCGGTCCTCGGCCCAAAGAAATCCATATGCCTTCTCTGTGATACCATCTTTTTCTCCTTTCGAGTACACAAAAGCCTTTTGAGACCAAGACTGTGACATGCGAAAGGCTTCACGTGATAGTTTGGAGTTTTTCTCAGTGGAGAAGTTGGAATTGGCAGTGGCTTCAAGCATTGACCAATTATTTTTCTTGATCCTCTTGTATTGTTTTCACAGCTTTTTCCTTCAATTTTTGCCACTATGTGCTGGTGAGCATTTGAAGCAGTGCTGCCCTATTTGGCCCATATATTACTGAGTGCTTCTATGTTAGATTCGTGCCATCCAAGCTCTCTTAATAGGAAAACCTACCATAAACACAAATATTGCTGCAAGAAAGAAGATAGCTAGGCCAGTAGTATAAAAAATGAACCACATGTTCGAAAGTGACAAACAGCACTTCTGCATCCTAATGCTTTTCAACACGCAAATCACAAGATGGTAAAGCATTTGAAGTAACTTCCTAGTCCTACTCTATTATCTGGAAAATGTGGCTGTCATACTTTCCCATAATTAATGTGGAGGGAAAATGTACATTAATTAGTTAGAACTTAGGTTACATATGAAACCAGGGAAACACATAGCATTGATAACAGTAACTTCTCCATCTATTAAATTTTGATCATTTCATTTTCATTCTGATAAATGAAAGTTATCTATTTACCTCACAAATCTGAAAGAAAAGCCAGCAATTCTTAAGTAGGATATGTATTCTATTTGGGAAGGAATTGTTGTCTGGTTGAGACGACAGAAACATGCATGAACTTGAGGTGGAATATAAGGTCTTAGCCTGTCTAGAGGGATGAATTATTGACTGCTATGTCTCTTTGTCTGGAGATTTTTCTGTGTTCATCTTAGATTCAAAACAATACTGATTGACTAACTCTCAACCCACTTGAGTCTCTTTCCTAAAGTTCCCCATTATTCGGTTTTTATTATATTATCTCATGAGCTTTGGGAAGGATGGAAATCAGCAGAGATTCCATCCCTTTCTATGAAGAAAAGGATGGGGGAGTCCACCTGTGATCTTGACGTGATTCATCTGCCATCATTTGCTCCCATACCCACTTCTCCATTTCATCTCATATTTTTCACATAGTAGTTTTGGAGACATCAACAAAGACTAAACAGTTCCACAGGCTAGAAAAAAAATACATGAATAAAGATAAAACCACATTAAATTTAAATAACTAAATACCTTTGCTTACATCATCTTCTCAGTACACGTTCACAGCATGCAATAGCATCACCCTCTTGCTCTTATGCCCGTACATTCGTCCATATGTCATAAGTGAAGGGGATAAATTAAACATGTTAATAAACCCTCAAATGTTCAATTATAATAAAGTGATTTTACTTTGGCACAAAAAAAGAAAGTGCTAAAAAATAAGTGAAATGAATGAAAAACATTATAAACGTGTAAACTGTCTGTTATTTTTCTTCTTATCGTGACTATTATACTACCTGTTGTTTACACTAGTATCTGATGCAAATATGAGCTATATTGGTGCTTATAGTAAAAGTAATTACAACACTCTGTAATTATTCCTTTGTAACTTTCACTTCTTTCAACTGTGACCTCATCAAGTAATGAAGCCAAGCCAATGAGAAAGAAGTACTACGTTCTGTCACTTTCATGAGATGAAGCAGACAAAAGCAAAGGTAGACAGTAGATTTGGCATGATATATATCAAGGTAAATGCAGCTTGATGAGTATTCCATGTACCGTGCAATTACTGAGTCTTTTTTGCTACAAAGTATTTATAGACCTCAGAGTTCTATGTTGTTTGGTCAAAGAACTGTATAGTCGGGCTCTTCTTTTGGGGTGTCAGTATGCGAAATGAAAGAAAGCCAGATTATGCCATCACTGAAAGCTCCTCTTTGAGCTTTGATTATCATGATGCAATCTTAATTAAGGGAAGTAGTAGAGTGCGCTATCTCTTGTCCAGAACCTCTCTCTCTCTCTCTAGGTATCTCGCTTGAGATCATCCGACCATTCCTTCACATCAGCTCAAGTACACAGAAGAAAGGTTTTGGTTTTGGCTGCTCTTTCTCCACAGAATCAGCTTTCCATAAAGCAGTCCGTGCGTGCATGTTTTTATGTGTCATACTATTATTATACATGCATACTATATCCATTGTTTGGCTCGAATTAGCATACTTATTTAATGGAAAATGTGAAATGAAGTAAGTGTAAATTACCTAGTGTCAGGACTGATAAGGTAGAAAGGATGCAGGTCTGAAAAAGATACATGGAGGTACACTTATTTTGTGGCATTTACAGTCTAGGTGTTGCAGGAAATTAATAATTGAGATATGGGGAGGGTGGTACTGAACAGTTTGAATGGGAGAGACGATTGACAATAAAGACCGTTGGGAACTGGGATGGATGACGAAATGTGGGCTCAGGAGATCATGTTGGTAAAAATTTAAAGCCACGATTGCTTCCTTGTAGTCCTTGGGTATAAATGTAGGCCTTTCCCTGTTGATGGTATTCAAACCTCAGCTTTGGATGGTGGGGTTGTTTCTTCTTAGAGAGAGATAGGGAGAGAAAGGAGGTTAGGCCTTTCCCAAAGAAAGTTAGATATGGAGGAGCACCTAAACCCACTTGCTGCAGCTCATCTTCTTCAGCACACACTCAGAAGCCTCTGCATTCATGACAACTCCCAGTGGGTGTATGCTGTCTTTTGGAGGATTTTGCCTAGAAACTATCCCCCACCCAAGTGAGCAACATATAGTAGAATTTCAATTATAAAAAAAAAACACATAGTAGAATTCTACATATGATCAAAGTGGTACTGTAATCTATTCCTCTAATTTACTTTTAATCTTTGAACAGATGGGATATGCAAGCAGGGGTCTTTGATAGGTCAAGAGGCAACAGAAGGAACTGGTATATTTAATTATTTTGTTTGCATATAATAGAAAACATGTGTTCTCCTTTCACATCAAGTCTGCTAAAACCAGACATGGGCATGGCCTGTACTGTACGTCAGGATACTAGTTTGGGAGGATGGATTTTGCAACTTTGCTGCATCAGCAGCCATCGAGAATGGCGAGATTGACTCCAACAATTGCCCAGCTGAGACGGCAGTTTATGAGAATTGTGAGTGGCAGCAGCTCAGAGGGCTGCAGCCAGAACTCTTCTTCAAGATGTCTCATGAAATTTACAACTATGGAGAAGGGTAAATCAATCCTCTTATTAGCTGAGGAAAAAATTGGTGCATAAATTTGTAGTATTTTGCCAATCTTTTGTCTTGCTAATTTGTCTTTGTTGGCAGTTTGGTAGGGAAAGTTGCTGCAGATAATAGCCATAAATGGATATACAAGGAGCTCAATGATCATGAAATCAGTTTCTTGTCTTCATGGCATAATCCAGCTGATTCAGTAAGTAACAATGTCCAGATTTGGAATAAGATGTTTAATGTTTTGGTCTGATATTTATGTTTTGTAACTGAGGATTACGATTGTTTGTTAACTACAGCATCCAAGGACATGGGAAGCTCAATTCCAGTGTGGTATAAAGGTTCAAACGTCACAACAGTATTATTTAATCATCCGTCTCATTTCCAGACTGTACAACAGCTCATCTTGTTCTTTTTTTGCTGCAGACCATTGCCTTAATCGCTGTTCGGGAAGGTGTAGTTCAGTTGGGAGCAGTTAACAAGGTCTCTCTCTCTCTCTCTCTCTCAGGAATATGTTGTGTATCGTTAGGTTCATGCACAAAACTTCACCAAAACAAAAAAAAAGGTTAATGCACAAAGGTATAATGGACTTGCTGATACATTGGTAATCAAGAAATGGAATCTCGCACCAAATTCACGGAGAAAATATATTTCCATGTTTCATGATTGAATATTGAATATGAGAGCCATTTGGGAATGTTAAAAAAAAATCATTTTAAAATCAAGTAATCCAGTCTTTCAGTTGCCTCAATCTCTCGTCCATTTCAAATCCTTTCATGAACAGATGATAAGGTATAAAGTTTGAGAATATATTGTAGCTATGATGACAGGATGCCGCCTCTTCTCATGGACATATTCTTTGATGAACAGGTGATATGCATAAATTTTGAGCATACTGACGCAAAACCCCTCATGTAAATAGTATAGCAACTATCAAACCTCGAACGGTAACATCCCATCATTCAAATGGTTCCACAATAATGCATTTAAAAAATATGGGTGCACAATAAGCTGCATTTCCAACCTGTACGTGCGATGAACTGGACAGATTAACATATGACAATGTTTTTACAAGTTGGGAGTTCTGTAGCTTATTGGATAGTTCTCTCACTCTCACACTCACAAATACACACACGCATTGAATGATGAACACACGAAGGCTATGCAAGCACTTAAATGTCATCCCTTGGCCCCAAAAATAGAACTGATGTGGTTTTCATACTTACGTTGATAACAGATACTCCCTCAGTCCTAAAATAAGTGACACATCCTAAAAAAGTGGGTAAGTGGGTAATAATTCTTTCTCATTATTTATAATTAGCGACTAGTGCTATGCTCCCATGCAAAAGCAGATTGGTTTCCATTGTTAACAATTTTGTGATGGAAGATGGCTATATTAATATTTCATGTACAATTTTCATGTCATGAAGCCAATCCATATATTTAGAAAGGTGTACTATGAATATGATGATGTTAAATTTTTTTCATCATTGTCCCCCTTCTTACGCTCGATAGCTGGGCGTATGATGATGATGATGATTAATAATTAGTGACCATAATTGGCTAAATGCTTCCAAGGTTTAATTCGTTTGGATGCTTTAAACTTTGAAGGTAATGGAGGACCTCAGTTACGTTGTCCTAGTGCGAAAGAAGTTCAGCTACCTTGAGAGCATCCCTGGAGTCTTCCTCCCCCATCCATCTTCTTCTTCGGCATTCCCCATCAAGTTCGATAGCTGCGGCCCCCCACCTACCTGGTCCTTTCATGGAGGTCCTGCAGGAGCCACTGAATTCTATGATCATTTTGCCCAACCACCAATGGCAATAACTCCTTCAATGACCAGCCTCGAAGCCCTTCTGTCTAAGCTACCATCTGTGGTGCCTGCTCCATCATCCTCTTCATCAGGCTATTATGAGTCTCCGATGTTCCTTTCTTCCCAACCTCGCACGACCAGGCCCCTGGAGTCAATGGGCGAGGGGAAGGTAGCTAAGGAGGAGATCGATGACTATGGAGGCCATGGAAGAAACATAGAAGCAGGCTGTGATAGTAATAGCTCCATGTCATCTTATCACTTCAACCTCACACGACCCACTTAGGGATTTTTTTATCAAGCTAGATGCCTAGAACAACTTTGGTTATCTCTCAGTTATCTATTCTCGCAGCTTATATGTTAATGCTATTGTACGTTCAAATCATCTATAAATACCACTTAAAAAGTACATCTCTTTGCTCTTGTGCCCTCTGGACAAGTTTAATCATATGATCGATCTTCTGTAGGATACCGCTGTCCAGGTTCAGCAGGAATCCCAAATAAAAATGCTATATAAGCTATGGAGGTACACTGCACATATTCCCAACAAGGAATAGGCACGATTTTTGGAAACTAGGAAGAGTTCATGGGAACCGATGACATTATGACAAAAAAAAAATCCAAAACAGAGACTAGCAAGGTACTGATACATTACAAGCTTGAGCTTTCAACTACTGTAACAAGAATCGAGTCACATTAAAACAGTGTGAGATGCTTCAATGGCTTTGACCAATTTTTGTCCTCCAAACAGGCGACTGCCTCTGCAACAATGCTGGAGGTGCTTCCATTTTAATGTGTATTAACGGCCAGGAATTGAGGGTGATGATTTATGACGTCAGCAGTTTGAAGACTGGTATAATTGATACCAGCTAATCCCCAAGTCGAATGAAGCATGTCTCATTTGGAAAGATTCGGTTCCAGCATTACCTAGCTGACAGGCTTCATTGGACGGAGGGAGTACTACAGTAAGGATTTAGAAGCCATTTTTAAAACAGGAAACACTTCAAAGTAGCAGGCAACGAGTAATGACAATACAGTATTGTTGTATCCATTCACGTTCTTGATGAGATGGACTAATGAACATGGGCCACTCAAAATTACCCCGCTCGACAATCAGGGGTATCTCATAAACGAAAGAAAGCCAGAGCAATTTGAAGGGAAAAAACACTTAGGTTTCTGCAGCAACTCAGATTCTCTTTACTGGCCTCCATTCTAAATGTTGAGACGAGGTAAATATTACATTTGAACTTCATGTTGAATCGTGGGCCAAGAACACTGGACTATTTGAACCATAAATAAAATGGGTAATCAATAATGCAACAAGGATCACGAAAAAGAAAGGATGATTAAATTAGTGAAAAGCTGCTACTTCTTCATTAAAGTGTGTAAGCAAATCTTCCATGCTCCAAACTGCATGATCTGCTTTGTCCCTCACACGAACACTCACCTACATAGATAATAGCAATTATTATCTCAACTATAAAGAATTAAATCTTGAACAATGTGTTTCAAGCTAATATGTCTTAAGGAATACCAAGCAATGCTAGAGTGTTCCCCAATGAAATGCCATCTAGGAAATTTTCAGCCAACCGTTTAGCTGACTTGTAACAATTACAGTAGTCAAGAGCTCAATTATTTTCATAAACAGCAAAAAAGAGCCCTTAAATCTGTAGGATAGCCTTTTGACCAAGATTTCCAAAAGTTCAAACTGTTAGGAAAAGGAAATCTCTACTCTGTTAGGAAACGGAAATATATATCCATTTATATACCCCCTCACGTACAAGCATCCAACAAGTGCAGCACGTGGAACACAAATGGGTATAAACGTCTCCAAGAGACTTGAACCAGGACCTCTCATAACGTAGAGCTCTGATACCATATAAGATAACCAAGTTTCCCAAAAGCTTGAGCTGTTAGGAAACAGAAATCTTTTAGTCATTTATTTTATACTCCAACACTACCAATGAAAATGAGCAATCCAATCGTACTTGGCAGGTTCAATTTAAGCTCTTAACAGGACCTCATACACAGTAGGGTTTACAATACAAGAAGCATTATTACCTCCTATAGGGATCCTCCGACCCCCAGCTCTAAAACCATCTAGTTTTGACTTGAAAGCTTACGCTGATATGAATAGCTAGGAACTTATATCTACATTATTTACTCATCTGCAAAATTTTCACTAGAAAGTTTTAACTATAGGAATGCACACTGAAGCAAAGTTTTCCGACATTATCTTGGATCTCGGTCTCGTGTCAGTCAGTCAAAGAGACACTCAGAGATCTTGGAAAGATAAACTAAAAGATCTCGATGATAAAACATGTTTTTCACATGCATTTTGATCATAGCTATTAACAAGTAAAAACACTAATATAATTATAAAGAACAATCAGTTCATGAGAAGACACTTTTTTAAACACAACTAAAAAGAATCATATAGTGAGCATACCCGTCCATTTTTAGCTTCCTCCTCACCCACAACTAATATATAGTTGTATTGAGCCAACTGAGCTTCCCGTACCTACAGACCAAAATATAATATTTTAACATGCTAATTGAGTAATTTGATTAGTAATATAAACTTCTCGTTCAGCAAAAAAGCGGATCATCTTCAATAAACATTTTCTAACTGATAAATCAAAGTTCAACTCCACAAATACTCAACACCACTGATTGCACAATTATCAGCAGATCAACACATTGTCCCAGTTATACATGTCAATGACCCCATATAAGCAGAAATTTTTAGGAGTAAATATCAAATAAAACAGAATAGGGCAGAAGAAAACAAGGAACTTTTCTCGGCTAGAAGTGACAGTAGGTGCAAATCTTTTTTTCCTTATCTCAACACTAAAAATGTTTGTTACAATAAGAAAACATTTATTGAAACCCGGCTAAGGAGAGTATAGAAAAAACATTCTATACAATCCCTCCCTTGAAAATCAGCCAAAAAGTAGTCAGGCCTGTAGAAAATGACAAAGAAGATGAATGGCATGGGCCCCCATAAACAGCCAAAGCAATATAGAACCTAAAAAAGAGATCCAAACCAAGCTGGCTTCTCAGTCAATCCAGAAAATTCATTGAGGAAAGGGCAATTCTCAATAATTTTTTTCGTTAATTTCAAACCCCCCCGAGATCAAAACAACAAATGTTGATTTCGCAATTAGGGTTTCTGGACATATTGGGTACAAGCTTGAAACTGCCAGCAAATACAAGCCTACCCAAGGCACACCTCCAAATCATAATCAATAAGAACAATGTGACTTGTTCGCAATGAAATGCAAACCAACGCCTAAAATATATAACACATAGGAGTTTAGAGAAGATCAAAATGTGTTCACATATCACAATTACACATGTTTTATAATCGTTTTACAAAACGATAAAAGAAAAACTTCACCAAGAATACAGATAAAACAAAATGATCATGGCACGCTTTCAACAGAGTTCATTTTCAGCAATCTGACTTCGCACTAGAATCCCTACCTTCTTTT
The DNA here is from genome assembly GCA_039654745.1 of Houttuynia cordata. NCBI lineage: Eukaryota > Viridiplantae > Streptophyta > Magnoliopsida > Piperales > Saururaceae > Houttuynia > Houttuynia cordata. Next base: position 46,714,104 of record CM077502.1, on the reverse strand, counting down.
GGATCTTTCTATCAGTGACATCAACATCGACATAATAACCAGCTTGATGGATCTGATCTCTTACCTACACAAACAAAAAGTGCAATGAGAGAAAAATGTTATAAGTGAAGGTACATACATCATTGTTTCTCCCTAAGCAAGCCCCATCTGATAGTCACCATGTATCCCAGCATTCAATTCATGGTTACATATCATAAAACACTCCTATAATCTTCATTATCGAATTCCCCGCTCTTCCAACTAGAGAAGGGCAGCAAAGACCTCACCCTCGATAATTGAATTGGTGACAACTCCATGCATATGTGCTCATGCTCCCCACACCATTTTTTATGTTAGATATGTTGGATATTAACATAGAGGCAAAAACTATAAAGCGAAAGAAGTCACACAGAAAAAAGCTACATATGGAATACACCATATATTTCATGGAGATACAAAATTTTAAGGTGTTCGACACAGATCAGAAACATTGAGAAAACTAGTTCCGCTCCTGCTTACCATAAGTGCATATGGTTGAGACTTTTCAGAAACAGGGCAAACAATTGCTTGGCGTGGACTAAGCCAAAACGGCCATTTTCCTTTGTAGTGCTCTAACAGTATTGCCAGCATGCGCTCAACAGATCCCAGGATAGCACGGTGAATCATCACAGGTCGCTCTCTCTTTGCTTCATCTTCTGCCGAATATGTTAAGTTGAAACGTGCAGGAAGTTGAAAGTCCAGCTGAAACCCCAACACACATGATTGGTCCGGTCATTTAATTCCAAAAAACTGCAGATAGATAAAGAAGACACTAAAATAGTTAACCTGTAAAGTTGCACATTGGAACTTTCTCTTCAGAGCGTCAAAAACACCAATATCTATTTTTGGCCCGTAAAATGCACCATCACCTTCATTTATCTACAGACAAGTTAACAGAAACCGAATAACTACATGATGTCTAAACAAAAGACATGGACAAACTTCAGCTGAAAATCAAACCTACCTGCCACTTCTTTCCAAATTCATTCAGTGCTTCCGAAAGTGCAGCTTCTGCCTTGTCCCATGTCTCTATGTCTCCCAAATATTTTTCTGGCCGCTGCTCATAAGAAAGCAACTGCTCATATCTAGAATCTTCTATTTTGATTGTTTAGACAAAAATAATGAACGAAAATGGTTCATGAAGATTTCGTTATAATCAAGAATAATTAAAACATTGGAAAAAATTAGCTAACCATCAAAAGAAATGAGCCAATAAATTCCACATAGACTACTGAACCCTTTTTAGTCACTCTTGAATTGCTTGAACTTATATAAAGGTTGATATCAGAACCTACTATTCTTGACATCTATGTAATGTAAAACTCATAATACTGTCAACAAATATTTTTTAAAAAAGTGGCAGCTGTGAGACCAATGTGGAATAAGTGTGACCAATGAACACATATTCATGCACTAACCGTCTAATTCCTTTTCCCCAGGTAAAAATAGAAGAAAACAGTGAACTGAAATCAGCCAGCAGAAAGTGAGATTTTTTAGTCTCCTCACTCCAAACCCAGTGAAAATCTTCACCCCAAACAATATATTTCATAACGTCAGCCAAATTCCATCCTAGTTTCTCCAAAATCCCCTCTGTCCCATGTCAATAGTCCTATTTGGTTTCTCAAAATGCACTATTAACATAGAACATAGGGAGTACTCGTCTAAGCTTCCTACTTGGGTTATAATAAGCTATAGGCATCACTTGGTGTTTTAATCGTGTTGAAGATAAAATTTTAAATCTTCTGCGAGTACAGTCTTACAAACAGCTAATAAGAATGAGAGCAGCCCATTTAAATAGGCAGTCAACTTGGTAAAAAACATATAAATAGTGTACTGTCCTGTCTACTTATTGTGTTGTCAGTACAGATGCTCCATCGTGAGTTAATTAAGTTTCAAACCCTATGTCACTACCCAGCAGCTGCTGGCAGCTGGAAAGTCTCTCCGGTCATCAAACCAGTGTGGTGGACCCCAAAAGTTCACTTCACCCAGCTCTGCAGTACATATACTTCTTACATGCTTCTCATACTCCGTTAAATTTCACAGTTTTTAATAAGTGGACAATTATAATGGGATGGAGAGATTTAAAGTTACTACACCTCTTTTTTAAAAAAATCTTGGAATTGTATTCCACAATAAAGAAAGACATACCGTAGAAAGTTCCAACTCAAATGTAAACCCAAATTTTTCATATGCATAGCTGATAAATTCCAAAACACTTTTTACTTCATCTTTAACCTGATGCATTCAAGAACAAAAATGGAACGGAAAAGAGCCAGTCAATATGATGAGAAAGTACTGTGAGTGATAACAAAAAATTCGTTCGTCAATTAAATGAAAACTCACTTGGCTCTCTCGACAGAAGATGTGAGCATCATCCTGGAAAAAGAAATATAAATGTTAACTAAGCACAGTCTCTAAAATTTCGAGTAAAAACCTAAGTGAAAATTTAAAACACGGCGACCTTGTATCCAGACTTTTAAACACTCAAGAGATGACAGGTCAACACGTTTCATAAAAGCATAATACCTGTTGAAATCTCCTAACTCGAGTTAATCCAGTGAGAGCACCACTGAGCTCATTGCGATGCAAAACTCCAAAGTCAGCCAGGCGAAGAGGTAACTCTGCGTTGAAGTGCATATTAAAGCAATAAGTAAAAAGTATTTTACATATATAGTAGTAACATAGCATCCCACTTTTTCAAGGATTTTGGTTTAGAAAGAAACAGTGTGTCCCAATGTGTGATTCAACAAGGCAGCGAAAAAGATATCCTACTATTTCAAAACATAGGATAGGATACTTCAGATAGTTTATAAGCATCACCTCCTTTAATAGGCTGATAAATGACCAATCACCATATATCATCACTACATACCAACTAAATAGGGTATATAAATCTAATTCATCTACCAAGTTGGGACATAATGGTATTGATACAGTATCTCAAACATTCTGAATTTATATTCTGATGGAAGATAATTTTTCTCCCACCTGGTGTTCTTCAAAACCCTAAGTCTTATGAATAGTCAGATACTATCATTTGTCAATATAAACAAGGATGGCTTTTATGTTTCTTACTTTCTCATATACCTGATTTGCAATCATAGTAAATCTAGTCTAAACGTCTAATTTTGTATATCAAACTTTAAAAGGCATATCTTCTTTTACATAACCTTTGATCTCTCCAAGGGTTAATATATTTTCTGGGGTAGTGATCCTCAAATGTGCAATGAATCAAACCTGGAATGTTCTTGGGTTATACCCTTAGTATTATTTATAATATTTGCTGCTGTCCGACATCAAGGAAATTAATAGATAATAGTCTAATAGATGATAGACAGAACCAGGAGAAATTTAAAGTGATTAAAGTGACATCATAAAACTTAGTTTCACTTATTAGCTACAAAAACTAGAACCTGTCACGAAGAATCACCAAAATTTTATCGTTAGACAGTTAAAGTCACTTTAGACAAAGATCTTCAGAAAAGATCTCCACAAAATTCAGAACTGACCTCTATACGACCGTACTCTATGTTCAAACATTAAGCAGTGCCCTGGACAGTTCATAGGCTTAAGTCCAAATTCCTGTTTCTCAATCTGCAAAACCCAAATATATCTATAAAGTCAAGGAAGCCAACAAGGTGACCATAATAAGTAGTTTCTAGATTATACATCATATATAAAATAGGATGACCAGAAAAGATGAAACGAAGAATTTCATAGCAGGTCAAAAAGAGGATTAGGAACAAATATTTTACATATCTCCATCGCATGATGCTACCAAATGTGACCACAGGATAATCATATCACGAATGCAGAATAATTCTTACCTCAAACACAAACATATTATCTTTATAGTTTGCAGCATGACCTGATGTCTCCCACAATTGCATATTATATATATTTGGTGTCAAAACCTGTCAGCAACGCCCATTATTGACTGTAGAAAGATGAACTGTAATCTGACAAGAACTTTACATAACATGAGATAGAATGCCAACCTCCTGGTAACCTCTCTCTCTATATTGTGCACGCATGAAGTCCATTAACTTGTTATAAATTCTTGTCCCATGTGGCAAGAAGAAACAACTCCCAGGGCTAAAAGGGCCAACATAAAGTTCGTTCTTAAACTTCATGGAGTCTAAATACTGCTAACAAAATCATTCAAATTCCCTTTACCTTAGTGGATGGAAAAAGAAAAGTTCCTGATTTTGCCCTAATATTCGGTGGTCTCGCTTCTTTGCTTCTTCCAATTGCTCCAAATATTCCTAAGTGAGAAAATTGCACAAGCATTTAAAAAATATATATGCTGGGTTTGATTAGAACATAAGTAAATTGTATAAGCAGAATTTATTTAATGAATTGCACAAGCATCTAAGATATTATGAATATGCTGTGTTTGGTTAATGCAAACAACACAGCTAAATTGTATAAGCAGGGTTTATGTGGTGATGATGTACACAATTAAAACTACCATCAGTTCAGCCAGAAACACAGTAACCCCAAACACCATCTTGGCCTTAAGGAAGCATTCAAAAGGATTGTGTTGTATACTTCTCAGATCTAAAAACAGAGTTTGGACCTGGCAACTAAACCCTAGTTAACTCAAGGAATCCTTGAGATAGGAACGACTGATGAGAAAATAAATTACCCACATAATCTTATTAAATAATTTGCAGATAACTATCAATTTATTTTGGGTTACAATGAACACACTTTTTTCTTTCCAATCCAAAGGTACATAATAGAAAGAGAAAAAAAATAGAGGAAAGGAAACCGCTATGCGTGCGAACTTCTTTCTTTTCCAATCTACTAACTGTTGAATATCATAATAATATTAATAATTAAGAAGCAAGCTTACAATTGCAAAATATGCCTAGATAGAAATAGGGCAAGCATGAAAATGATCCAGTGATGCAGAACTGATAGAAATGATGTTAGATATGCATCCTAAAACCAAATCATGAAATATGTCAAATAGAAAAGGAGTGAAACATTACAAGGAACATACAGAAGAATACCTTGAGGCGCTTTGCATCTGGATATGATATCCCATATACTCTTTGCAGGCTTTCACGGTCAGCCTTGCCCCTCCAGTATGACGATGAAGCCTGTAAATGTCCTTAGTTAAAAAGGTCTTGCAATCACCCAAGCAAAGTTGATAAACTAGGTTGTGCAGAGAACAGCTTTCACCTTTAAGCAAGCAAATGCTTTAACAAAAGAAGTGTTCGGTATGTGCGGCCCACGACAAAGATCAACTAAGGGCCCACATCTATAAACAGTGATTGTCTTATCTTCTGGCAGTTCGTTAATAATTTCAATCTGCAAAACCAATATAGAAATCTCATAAGAGCCAAAGTATCCTACATGCTGATAGCGTAAAATTTCAAAGATTCTAAGAAATAGGTAAAAAGGTTGATATCTTAAGGATTCAATAGAAACGTGTATGCATAGCCAAGAATTCAAGATACCTTGTTAGGAAAAAAAGCTCCATGCTTTTAAATGAAAAATATATTCATAAATCCTGCATAGGATATACTACAAAGGAACCACACAGAATGCAGAGCAGTACGTGCCTTAAAGGGATTCTCGGAGAAAATTTCAAGAGCTTGTTCTCTTGATACTTCAATGCGTTCAAAAGGTTGTTTTTCCTGCAAAGTACGAAGCCAATAACAATAATATTATTAAAAAAGAAAAACCAAACAGATATCAACTGCAAACTGCAAAGGCAACCAGAAAATGAGAAATGGCAAGGCTTTCAACTTTCAAGCAACTACAATAATTGCCTAAGAAATCAACACACTTCTACCTATAATTGCTGACCATGTTATAAGCCATCTTTATATTAGATCAGATCACAGATAGACGGCATATAATTTTTGTTAGATGATAATCATTTTGGTTGTTTCCAAAAGGTGTTTTGTCCTAGAATGGAGATGTAAGAATTATGTCACCAACTTCAAATGGATGGGAAAAGGCGCTACTTGATAATGAAAATGGATATGAAGATGACCCAATGGAAACATCAAGAAAGTTTTCAATGGATTCCATTTTGTATAGCTTAGTTACACAAAAACAATATTGAGGTAAAGAAAAAAGTCATAAACAAAATGGATCCAAAGCTTTATGACGAATTTTTCTGACCATCATTCTATACTCAAGTATGGTGCATTTTCCCTTTTAAGCTCCAACACCAACGACAGTAATGCTAATAATCATTAATATTCCAAACAAGTAAATTCCATAGCAACGACCCTTAATTATCAGTATCATCTATAGCTAATTGCATATGATGATGATGAATCTTCTTATCATTGTCCCCTCTTCGGAGGGTTGCGTCAGAAAGGGCATCCGGTGTAAAAACTTGCCACTATGTTTCTTTGTATGGATTCTGTACCATTTTGATTCCGATAAGAGTCAAATGTGGTATATAATCCACGCCGCCGACTCCAGATAGTTGGGATAAGGCGTATGATGATGTTGATGATGATGATGATCTATAGCTAATTGCAGCTAATAATGGTCGCCAGTGTAAATTCTGTTTAACCTATTTGCATTTTGTATTGCTTAATTACACAAAGACGTTATTGAAGTAAAGAAGAAACCTGTATTTCAAGTCATAAACAGAACGGATCTATATGCTAAACTATTACACATTCTCTTGACCACAGCTCTATACTAAATGCACCCTAAAAGTACGTTTCAAGCCTGAAAAATTTTCAAACTAAAAGTTTTTATACTTCTTTCACCTTGACGATTTTTCATCTTTCAGCAAACAAACACACCCTTAAAGTATGGTGCATTTTCCCCATTACATTCCAATATTAATACAGTAATCATAATCATAATCAAGAAAGGCCTTTTCCCAACTATTTGGGGTCGGCGACATGGATCTTACCCCTCCATTCTGGCCTGTTTTGGGCTACCTCTTTTGTAAGAGATAGTAAAGTCAAATCCTTTTTTATTAACTCTATCCAAGTTCTCTTAGGTCTCCCTCTCCCTCTTTTAGCATCGTTTATATACATCATTTCTAATCTTCTCACAAGGGCATCTATTGGTCTTCTTTGCATATGCCCATACCAACGCAACCTATATTCCCTCAGCTTCTCCCCTAAAGGAGCTACCCCTAAACTCTTACGAATATATTCATTTATAATCCTATCTTTCCTAGTTATCCCACTTATCCACCTTAACATTCTCATTTCGGCTACATTCAACTTATTTATATGATTTCTCTTTGGTGCCCAACACTTCGCTCCATAGCGTGTTGCAGGCCTAATGGTTGTCATAAAGAACTTCTTTAAGCCTTTTTGGAACACACCTATCACACAACACTCCCGAGGCTGCCCTCCACTTTACCCACCCCGCATTTATCCTATGCACTACATTACTATCAATATCCCCCCCCTTTCTTTATAGATAATGGATCCTAAGTAACGGAATTGATCACACCTTGACACTTCTTGCCCATCTATTTCAACTAAGGCTCTACCTATAATTTTACCTTCCTTAAAATTAAATTCCATACACTCTGTTTTAGTCCTACTTATTTTAAAACCTTTTAATTCTATAGCATCTCTCCACAATTCCAGTTTCACATTCAAACCTACTTTACTCTCATCAATTAAAACTACATCATCTGCAAAAAACATACACCAAGGTACATTATCTTGTAAATGTCTAGTAAGCTCATCCATAATTAAAGTGAAAAGATAAGAACTTAAGGCTGACCCTTGATGAAGACTTGTCATAACCGGAAACTCCTTGGTTATCCCCCCAATAGTTCGTACACTAGTCACAACCCCCTCATACATATCCTTTATGATATCAATGTAACCTCTTATAACACCCTTCTTCTTCAAAACACTCCAAATGAGCTCTCTCCGCACTCTATCGTAGGCTTTTTCCAAATCTATGGAGGAGGTCGTATTTTCTATTCCTGTACCTCTCTAAAAATATACCTTTGTTGACCTCTCCGGCATGAAACCAAATTAATTCTCTGTTACTAGTTACTTTTCGCAAACGTCCTTCTATTACTCTCTCCCATAATTTCATAATATGTCCTGTAACTTTTATACCTCTATAGTTTGTATAACTTTGGATGTCCCTTTTATTTTTATACAAGGGTATGAGGGTACTTCTCCACTCCTATGACATCTTCTTAGACTTCCAAATCTTGTTAAATAAATTATTCAACCAAGTTAAGCCAACACCTCCTAGTGCCTTCCATGCTTCAATAGGAATTTCCATCGGGCCCTAGAGCTTTGCCTTTCTTCATCTTCCTTAACGCTGCTCCTACCTCCTCTATGGAGAATCTCCTAAAATAAGGTATCTCTTTAACAGGGCTAGACTCAAAATTTATCCCACTACTATAATTTTCATTCAATAAACGCTCAAAATATTCATGCTACCTCTCCCTAATTTTCTCATCTTTCACTAACACCCTTTGATCTTCACTTTTAATACACCTAAGTTGCTCTAAGTCCATACTTCTCATATCTTTTGACTTAGCTATCTTATATATGTCCATCACCCCCTCCTTCGTCACCAACTTATTATATACGTCTTCAAACGCCTTAAATTTAGCCTCACTCATTATCTTTTTAGCCTCTCTTAACCTTAACGTATCTTTCTCAATTCTCTTGATTTTTATATTTTTGTCACCCCTTAAAGAAACACTTTTTTTCCTTGATGACTCTATGAACTTCCTCACATCACCACCATGTTTCTTTCTTGACGTCCTTTCTCCTCCTCACTTCACCAGTACTTCTTCCCACTTTTTTAATGCAATTAGCCATGTTACCCTGCAACATTGTTGGTTCCTCATTTAAGTTCCAACTTCCTGCAATCCTCAACCTCTCCACAAAAGTGTTAAAAATCTCACCTTCTAAGTTCCACCACTTGATCCTAGGCTCCACTTTATCTAAACTTCACTTCTTCCACCCCTTTATATGAACATCCAAAACAACTAATATATGTTGAACTGCTATAGGTTCTCCGAGTATAACCTTATAATCCTTACATTTAGTTCTATCCTTGCTTCTAACTAAGAAAAAATCTATTTGGCTCTTGTGAGGTCCACTCCTGAAAGTTACTAGATGCACTTCCTCCCCAAAACCATACCCCTCATGCACCCTCTCATATCCTATATTCTTCTCCCCTACATGCCCATTTAAGTCGCCTCCTATAATAACCTTTTTCCCGATAGGTATCCCTTGCATTACTATGTCCATTTCCTCCCAAAATTATTTCTTAAGGTTCTCTCCTAATCCTACTTGAGGCGCATAAGCACCAATAATATTAACTATCCTCTAACACTAGCTTCACTAATATAATTCTATCACTAAATCTCTTGACACCTAAAGACTTTGTCTCAAGTCCTTATCCACCACTATACCTACCCCATTCCTATTTGAAACTTTACCTACATAAACTAGTTTAAAGCCTTCCCCCAGTTCCCTAGCCTTCTCTCCTACAAACTTAGTTTCCTACAAATAAGCTATGTTAACCCTCCTTCTCTTAAGTGTTCCTACTAACTCCAAACCCTTACTCTTTAAGGTCCCAATATTCTATGATGTCACTCTAATCCTACGCTCGTGGATTAGCTTCTTTACTCGTGCCTGTCCGGACCAACGCGAGAACCCTTGCTCACTTTTCATTGCAACCAGGCATTGTTGCAATGCGTTGGTTCCAGGGAACGCCCTAGCCAACCCTTGCTTACTTATCATTGTACCCGGGTTTTGGCACCCTAGCTCTAGCTAGAATGTGTGGTGTAAGATCCATAGAGATTGACGGAGTTTTTACAATCGGCTGTCAACCTGACGCTAACCCTCCTCCTTTTCCCAGACGGGACTGGGCATTGTGAGACACTCCAATATTAATACAGTAATAATGATAATCATAAATATATCAAATTATAGGTATCTATGTTTGCAAGTAGATTCAACAGCAATAGCCATTTATTTTGCAGCCATCAAGGGTCGCCTGTATAAATTCAATATTACCATTTGACTCTTGCTATAATCAAAATGATGATACAAAATTAAGTTGAGAAATTATCATAAAAAAAGAAAAGGAAAAAGAAAAAGAAAAAGCAAAACAAAAGAAGAGCCTAATTCTTAATCTAAACAGCCACATCTACTATTGCCCAAAAAAACAGCCCCATATTATATGTCGCACAAGAAATTTAAAATTGAACTACTTAAGAAAACAAGTTCCCAACTTTCCAAACAAGACAAATAAAAAATTGATGTAGTAGCATATAGTAAATTTCATTTAAGAAACATACAGCATATAAATATGAATATATAATCCTCACTAGCTTAAAGTACACCACTGGCCGTAAATGGTTCATCTGATACTAAAAGGTCCAGTCAAGCATGACAAGTTAATATCAAGAGGTTACATAACCCCTCAAACTATGCTACATTTTTGTTGGCCATTCTAATTGATCCTTCTCCAGTCTCCCATGGCAGGTTGTAGGAACCTGAAATAACTTTTGATAAAGATAATACCATTTCATTTCGAATTGTTTATTATTCCTAACATTTATATTTTATGTAAAAGTGATCTTCTGTTGGTAGTCATCCTCAATGTAAAGTTTGCTTCTCAATTTCACAGGTTTTCTACCAGCTGCAAGCATAAGTTCCTCTTTCAAGATATGATTGAAGCACCACTTTCTAGACCAAAATACAAGTAATCGTAGCGAGGAGAGAATGGAACTGACTATACCGCAACAGCTTTGAGTGCCCGAGACTTGATATGATCAAAGTGTTCCTCGTTCAAAGCAAGTTCACCATAGTGTGCATCATAATAGAAACCCTATGGAAGAACACAAAACTACATGTGGATCAGCAAGATGGAGTGCATGGCACGATACATAAATGTTCGCATGACATAAATTATAAACAAAAACATAAACATAATCATAATCAAATAGCACCTTTTCCCAACTATTTGGGGTCAGCGACACGGATCTTACTCCTCCATTCAAGCCTGTTTTGGGCTACCTCTTTTGTAAGAGATAATAAAGTCAAATCCTTTTTTATTAACTCTATCCAAGTTCTCTTAGGTCTCCCTCTCCCTCTTTTAGCATCATTTACATGTATCCCTTCTAATATTCTCACAGGACTATCTAATGGTCTTCTTTGCACATGCCCATACCAACGCAACCTACATTCCCTCAGCTTCTCCCCTAAAGGAGCTACTCCTAGGCTCTCCCGAATATATTCATTTTTAATCCTATCTCTCCTAGTTATCCCACTCATCCACCTTTAACATTCTCATTTCGGCCACATTTAATTTATCTATATGACTCCTCTTTGGTGCCTCAACACTCCGCTCCATAGAGTATTGCAGGCCTAATGGTTGTCCTATAGAACTTGTCTTTGAGCCTTTTCAGAACACGCCTATCACACAACACTCTACGGAGCGGAGTGCTGGATACCAAAAAAGAGTCATATAGATAAATTGAATGTAGCCGAAATGAGAATGTTAAGGTGGATGAGTGGGAGAATGAAATAACGGCAGTCAACCCATCAATCTGTTTCAGCATTAGAAACAACTGGATCCAGTCCATGTATATGGCATCTTTAAAACAAAGGGGAAATTATATCCTTTTTCCTTGGCATTTCAATGCCGAACGAAGCATCAAATCAGCACAGGTTTTGACTGCTTCAATGAGCCATTCTCAAAGGAAACTAATTTAAGAATTGAATAAATAGACATTTTAGGAAATAATAAAATTCAATATCATGATTTAAATGCGTATTACAGGAATTATAAATAAAAATTATTGATAAAAAACATATTTGTTCCGATTTAAAGAATATATGCGACAATTAACGAGAGGGGGGGGTTCTTAACAAACTAGTGGATTGAATATGGTTTCTTCTCTTTTCAGATTTTTTGACAAATTTTGGTTCATATTGAAAAGATGCAACTAAAAAAGGATATAATCTATATATAATGTATATATGCATGTACATATATATGAATATTACCTCTCCTCTCGTAGTGCAAGGCCCAATACATAATTTGCATCCATATTCTGTCTCAAGGGCCTGATAGTCCAACAAAGCACTCTATCAATAAAAAGAACTTACCAACAAGTAGGATATTCTGCTTGAACTGAATGTGGAATAATCAAAACAGAAAACATGCATTTTAATTCACGGATGTAGCATGAACAAACATACAACCTAAGATTGGCCACTGGCATGAAGGTCAAACTCACCTCCCCTAGAATATGGGCACTTGAATGCCAAAAGGTATCGCGCCCTTCATTGGAGTCAAATGTGAACAATTCCAATTTACAGTCTCCCTCCAGTTGTCTCGACATGTCCCAAAGAGTTCCATTTACCTTTCAACGACAAATAAAGAAGGTAAGAGTTGTTTTACAAGCTTTGAAACAAGTTATATCCGATTATATATAGATCAAAATTAACTGAGGCTAATCATGTAAGGATTGACAATAGTCACAAGTTAATGCTCAAGCAGAAATGGTAGAAACTTGAATACAGTGAGCAAGATAAAACCCTGTCATGGGACAGACCACTGTCCCTGATAAGCAACAGGCGATCTCGCATGCAAGCCCCATCTACCAATATGCAGAATCATACAAAAAAAGAAATAGGCAAGAGAAGCACCTGATAAATAAATGGCAATTATCATTTTCATTATAATAAAGCATTCCTTATTAAAAGAAAAAAATAATTGAATCACAGTAAGCACCAAGTATTCAGATAAAACCAGCATTATGCTAAGCTGAAAAAGGGGTCTTCTAAAGGAAACAGATGGTCTGGTAGTAAATGCTAGCAAGATAGAGAAAGAATCGCTACCTGCGCTATCAAAGCATTTGAAGCCAGACCCTTGGATATTTCCTTCGCTATGTCTAAAGGTGATGTTATCCATTTCTTTGCCTCCTTGACTGACCCATCAAGCAATGTTACCCTATCATCCAGTTTATCGACCAAAATTGAAGATATAAGGCAGAATATGCGAAATAAAAAAGAAGTTATAGCCTTTAAAGTCATAGTTAGGGTTGATAATTAAACAATTATTCCTGGAAACAATAAATTAGCCAGTGATGATCAAATAAATATAACTAACGATAAAAACAGCTATATCTAAAATTGGTTTAAAAGTTCTATAAACCACTTTTATCTTTTCCTACAGCATTGCTAACTTTTTCTATTTTGCTGAAACATTACAAAACGATATCTTGCAAATCAGGTTAGCGGGGGCAAAAATAAACGCATGCAAATCTGAATTCTGAAATTATTACAAATACAAGCAAACGGTTTTCAGTCTACAAATGTCTAATATCAATAAAAGGTTTCCAGTCTACAACAAGTGCCATGGCCACAAACGTGATTCGATATGTAGACGAGAACTGCAATCTTAATTCTTCATTTGTACATCAAAAAATCTGCCAATAAATGCCTCCACAACAGCAGTTGCTAACACGAAACCTATGCATTTCACCATTTGACATAGAATAAAGAAAAGTAGCGGAGACCGAGGGCAGGGGTTGCCTCCAGCTCATAAACTCACTTGATGGGTTCTCCACCGGACTTCAGTCGAGCGGCAGATTGCTCAGCTTGGATGGCTTCGAACTTGCGGATGCGCTTGGGAATGACGGCGTCTAGATAAGCCTGGTCGGCCGGCATGGCTGGGCAGAGAAGCGCACGATCGTGATGGAAGAGCCGAGGAAACGACCAGCAAGAAACGAAGGGGCGTATGGAGTGGGAAAATGGAGAAACGAGGAAGCTGCGAGCTGCCGTTATGGCTTGCGGCCCGCGCGCCAGCAGCAAAGCGTGGAGATCAAGCGGAGGAGGATAGAGGGAGGGGCGGGGTTTATGAGGATTCTTGCCCGACGGGAGATGGGAGAGGGAGACAGGGCCTTCTTTGATTTAGGGCGGACCGCAGGCCCAAAAACCTATTTGGCGGGCCTCCACCGCACCAACTCTTTTGAAACAAAAGGTGTTGGGCCTCATCTCCAATTCATCAATTAATGTGGGCCCTGGGGGGGGAGAACCGAGGACAAGAGATTTAATTTTCACTTCAATTGACCATATGGAGCATTTTAAATGGGACAATCTTCTTTTCCAGATGGAGCAGGGAGTATTTTTTCTTTTCTTTTTTTGATATATATATATATATATAGGGAGAAGTTTAAATAAGATCGCTCTCATATTGCTTATATGAGGCCACTTTGAATCGTAGCCATTGGATCTTGATCTGACGGCTACAAATATCTATAATCATCTCACCCACTCCTTGATGTGACACACTCACCTACCCATTGATTTGATATCCATCCTCCGATCGGAATCTAACGACAATAAAGATTGGCCTCATGCTCCTTATATGAGAACGATCTCATGTAAACTTATCTCATATATATATTGCTCCTCTCTCTCTCTATCTATTCCACAAATTGGCGATGTATGTAAAGAAAACTTTTTTACACAAGGATTATGTTATACTTAAGTAGTTGAATAGCGATATATGTAAAGAAAACTTTTTTACACAAGGATTATGTTATACTTAAGTAGTTGAATAGTGATATATGTAAAGAAAACTTTTTTACACAATGATTATGTTATACTTAAGTAGTTGAATAAGGACTATTGACGCCTCCCTACTAAGTATTAACCCTTTCCCTTTGCGGCTGATGGATGAACCGACACAATTTTGAGTAAGGTTTTAAAAACTAGACCAGTCATTGACTTGAAATTCTTACATAGTAGGTTCAACTATATTTAACTGGGGGGTCAACCCGGGCTGACCCGGTTGCTGATGTCATCAATACAAGAAAATAACAAAATGCCCCCTTCCTAAAACTGTTGATTGAAGACGAGGAGCAAGCTGCCGATGAGATTTCTTTGTTGATGAAGGGGCAATTGAATATGATGAACTTTCTCAAAACTTATATGAGGCTTACTTAGACAAGAGGCAGCAAGCTAACGACGTCAGATGCCGAAGACCATCTCTATTGGAAAGTCAATATAGAGGTGGCGGCGGAGATTATCTCCTTTAGACGCAGGAGACAACCTCCGTTGGTGGCGGCGGTGGAGGTGGAGGTGGCGGCAATCGTCTATATCTGGCGGTAGGGCAAACTGGGTGGGGGAGTCGAGGATAGGGAAGGAGAAAGATTTTGGTTTTTTTCGATGCCTATTTAAAAAATTCGCCCGGACCGATCACCCGGTTTGCTGGTTCGACCAGGCGATTTGTTTTGACTCGGCCGGGTCAATCTGCTCGGCAGACCTGGCTGACTCCGCTCGAAAAAAAACCCGACTCAGGTTGAACCGGGTCAAATTGGGCGAGCTAGTCCATTTTTTAAAACCATGGTTATGAGTGGTTTGGTTTACTAGCGAGTAGTGATTTCCTAGTGCCTAGTTACTACACTAGTGAGCCGAGTTGCAATTACCACATTATTGATTAATGAACTAGTAGGTGGTTGTCACACTAGTTGCTAGGCTTGGCTAGGAACGAGTTGCGTACAAATAGGTTTGTGCAAGTAATACAGCAGGTAATTGCTCTATATAGTTTTTGGCAGGCTCAATCAAAAGGATAGAGAGAGCAGATTTTTTGGCAATTTTTGTTTTGAATGGTGCAAATTGTAGCAGGGTTTCCGGTGGGAGTCCCATTTCCTAAATCTCTTTTTGTTGGAAAATAAATCTCGAAGACTTCTGCCGAGTAGTTATCTGATTAGCCATGTGGTGGGTGGACCATATGCTTCATTGGGGCCCACTACTCACACTTGAAGCAGGAGAGGGCATCCGAGTGAATTGTTAGCCAATTTTGACCACCCTACTAGCTACCGAGGCTAGTGTGGCAACCACCACTAGTCATAGTCATGAAATTATATACTCCTTCCGTAGCATGTAAGGTTAGGGCTGCTCACGAGCCGAGTCGAGTCGAGTTTTGGCTCAGCTCGACTCGAGCTCGATATTTAGATTTCGGGCTCGAGCTCGACTCGGCTCGAGTCGAGCTGCCAAATCTTGGGCTCAACTCGAGCTCGTTCTCGAGTTTGACAGCTCGAGCTCGGGCTCGGCTCGAGCTTGCGAGCCGGAGCTCGAGCCAGAACTTAAGCTCGAGCTCGAGCTCGCCGGAGCTCAAATGACAAAAATAAGATTTTTGCCATTGGTGTGACTCGAACCCAAAGACAAAGCTCTACCACACATGCGCCTTAACCAGTTGGGCTACGCTTTTTTTATACTTTTTATGTACAAAACAAATCTTTATTACATATTCGAAGTGGGCTTCCTTGATATTTTTTCTTTTATAACGACAGGTATCCAATAGGACCCAACTAGAAGGGGCAAAGAAATTGATCTCTTAGAGCACTATATCCCGCCACCAATCCCCTTAGATGCATATAAGGCTCATCCATCATACGCATCGGGTAAATCATGAAGCGTGTTCTTCATCACACAAATACCCCATTGATCAACTTCACTAATGTTGCCTCTTAATATCAAACTTCAGGTCAAATCAGTTATCGGGGACCTCCACATTTACAACATGAGCTTGTCTAACGTGACCGATTTCCAATACCATATTAAATGACCTCAACCCACGTGGGCATGGGGCTTAGCAATTGGGCAACCTCCGCTCAAATGAAGCATGTTCTATTCATCACACAAACACCTCATTGATCAACTTTATTAATGTTACCTCTTAATATCAAACCCCGGGTCAAACCAGTTCTCGGGGATCTCCACATATACAACATGAGTTCGTCTAACGTGACCAATTTCTAATACTAGATTAAATGACCTCGGCCCACGTGAGCATGGGGCCCAGCAATTGGGCAACCTCCGCTCAAGGGAAACGTGTTCTATTAATCATACAACCACCCCATTGATTAACTTCACTAATGTTGCCTCCTAATATCAAACCCCAAGTCAATCCAGTTCCCAGGGACCTCTGCATTTATAATATGAGCTCATCTAATGTGACCAATTTTCAATACCAGATTAAATAACTCAGCTAAATTGGTGGGTTCCAAACCCACGTGGGCTGAGGTCATTTAATCTGGTATTGAAAATCGGTCACCTAAATATTTTCCTTACAACATAATATAATAATAAAAAAATATAAAAAAAAATACAGAAGGGGAAATCTAATAACACATTTGAATACGCGGACAGGTTTTAAAGAGCCTAATTTATTTAAAATATTGAGATCACGCGCCAAAAAGATTTAAGTCGCTAATTTACATCCCAGAAGACTACGGGTTTTTATTTTAAATGAAGAGTCGTTCAGATTAGATCTGGCGGATGAAGTTGATACAACAGGTCTTAACCCAATTTAAAAAAAAAAACCGAGCTTTTCGGCTCGGGTGTTTTACCCAGAGGCCAGAGCCCAGAAGCTTCTGGAGTCGTCTGGACTGGCGACGACAGGCGGCGGGGCTCGACGGCGACGGCGACGGCTCGACTCGACGACGACGGCGACAGTTACGGCGGGGCTCGAGCTTACGATCGGAGGCGGCGACGGGCTCGAGCTCGCGATCAGAGGCGGCGACGGGCTCGAGCTCGCGATCGGAGGCGGCGACGGGCTCGAGCTGACGGAGGCGGCGACGGGCGAAGCTGAAGGCGGCGGGGCTCGAGCTCACGATCGGAGGCGGCGACTGGCGCGGCGAGGCAACGGTTACGGCGGGGCTCGACTCGACTCGATCGGCGAGGCGACGGGCTCCGGGATCCGGGCTCACGGCGACGGCGGCTCTGGTAAGGAAAAAAAATTTTTTTGCTTTTTTTTAGGTGAGTCTCGAGTCGAGCTCGAGCTCGAGTTCGAGCTGATTCTCGAGTCGATCGAGTTGAGTTTTCTCGAGTCGAGCCGAATCGAGTTACGGGGTGGCTCGAGCTCGAGCTCGAGTAAAGTCGAGCTCGAGTCGAGCTAAAATTCGAGTCGAGCCGAGTCGAGCCGGAAAAACTCGCGAGCTGACTCGGCTCGTGAGCACCCTTATGTAAGGTCCACAACATTTCAACCGTCAACTTACCCTTTCTTCGTCTCTGAGGATCTATTGGCCCAATCCAGCCACCTAATAATAAACCTATAATTTTTCAAAAAATGGTACTATTTGGACCCAGTAAACTCGTATGTCCCTCACTACCCCCCTTCTGTTTTTTTTTTCTTTTTTTATTGCTCCTACCCCGTCTTTCTCCACTAGTTTTCTCACCATCCCCTAACACCCCAAAACATTTTCTCTCTCTTATTCACTCTTCTTCCTCTCAACAAAGCCACCTGATGGTAGCGAACCTCCGGCAGCCTCCTCTACTCATTCTTTATCTTCCTCTTCTTCTTCTTCTCCATCCTCCTCTTATCTCTTCTCCTCCTCTTCTCCATTTCCTTCTCGCTCTTTGGCTGACCACGTCAGGGCCAAAGGCGTCACCTTTTTTGTTGCACTAGACGCGGACAACCCTCATCTGGCAATGGTTGTGCAAGATCCGATAGTTCACTTCCCATAAGAGGGTTTCATAGACTGTTCCCGCCAAATTACACTATCATAATGGGGTTGCCTCCCCATCAGTGAGAAACTCACGAGGAGAGGGCTTTCTAAGCAGAAGGTTTCATGACTATCAAATCCTAGCCTGCTTCGCCGGCCTTTCCCATAAAATAAAAATAAAGATAAGCATAGGGCTTCGGGGACAAATCCCCAAAAGGTAACAAAATAGCGACGGAGAAAATTCCTCATAATAAGCCAATAAAAATTTGATAAATGGGGTTTCCTTTGCAGAGGTATTAGGGACAGACCCCCGACAAAATAAAAAACGTGACGGCAGCCACTTATTGTACAAGATATTTGACTTAGTATTTGAAAAATCCGGGGACAGGTGAGAAATTCTCAGTTTTATTGATGGGATAGAGGAGATTCTTGGGGTCTAAATAGCCACGCTCTTTTCTAAGGGGCTGTTTGGAATGCCATTTCCCACTTCATTTCCCATCATTTCTTACCATTTCCCATTAAAATGTGTTTGGGAGGCACATTTCATTTTCATTTACCTTTAGTAGGTGAATGATCACAATGGCCATTTTCATTCTTGATGTGAATGTCCTCATGAGGACATTCACTTATCAAATGGGTTTTTAAATAGGAATCTTGTGACGAATGACCATATTTACCCTTCTATCATTCATTTTCCCTTTTGAATCCCTAAAATCCATACTTCAATCATCAAATGAAATGGAAAATTTTTTACTTTCCTACGATCATTGTATGGCCTCCCAAACAGCCCCTAAATGATGCAAGCAGTTTTTGGAGTACTACGGACTCTACGCATTCGTGTTCTTTATTAGGGGACTCGATAACACACTCTAATAATTTCGTTGATTGCCCTTCCATTCCCATTTTTTGAGTGGGTGAAACCGTGAAGACAGGTTTGGAACTTCGGATCAAGCCATTGCCAGCGTGGCGGACCATGTCCCCAAGGGGCAAGCTCGCACGGAGTGGGAGACGAGGTTCAAAAGCGGGGACGACATGAAGTCGAAAAAATCAAACAAAAGTACGCATTATGCCCCAAAAAAAAGCACGCATGCTATGCAAATGTC
Organism: Houttuynia cordata; assembly: GCA_039654745.1. NCBI lineage: Eukaryota > Viridiplantae > Streptophyta > Magnoliopsida > Piperales > Saururaceae > Houttuynia > Houttuynia cordata. Next base: position 46,694,532 of record CM077502.1, on the reverse strand, counting down.
ACATCTTATTCTCCTTTGTGCTTGACATGTTGAAAAGAGATATGCGTCTCCTTTTACTATTTGCTCTACTTGTATAAACTTGGTTGGCAGTAAATTCGTCCAAGCTACATTATTTGTCTGCTTAGGAAGCACTGTATCTAATTATCTCAATTATGTGCCTGGGTTTGAAAATTCTTTTGCGACAAATGAGTACATGTCCTCATCAATTCATCAGAGTTGATCTTTCCCTATTCCAGTGTTTTGGCATCAAGGGTAGAGCTCGATGGTATAGAGAGACAAAGACGTAGAACACAGCACAATGCAAACATCCAAACCAGAGGCTTGACCGTAGAAATTGGACTTCACACAGTCTCAATCTGTTTGGAACCTTTGAAAAAATAAATATCATACTTAATTCTACACAAAAAACAGTACTAGATTTCAACAAAAAAGAGATCTATGGTAAAGAGATAGGCACTTAAGCGCTTCGTTATGCATTGTTCTTGCTTAAGACACTTGAAGGGATTATGCGGGTAGAAAATTGAAAAAGAAAAGGAAATTTCAGCAACAGAACTACAGGCAGTAGATACATGATAATCACTAGAAGTTGACATGCAGTGGAAGATCAATGTTTGACTCGGCAATTGATCTCAAGGCTTGGATAAGCTGCTGGAAAGAGCTTTCAAGGCATTGACTTGCGACCTCAGGAACAAGATGTAGTCTGCAGTTTGCAGGAAGAGACGGTCAGGCTGCAGGCCTTGCCCCCCTGGTATCAACCTCTGCAGCTTCCTCACCTTCATTCTCACCAATCTCATTTCCTTTGTCCTCCGCCTTACCACTCTCACACTTCTACACCTATTCTGCCTTTTTTCTACTACAATGTTGCCCGTGTTAGACATCACTTCTTCCATGGAAAATGGCCTTAATGTATAGAAAGAGGAACCAAGAGAAAGGATGAAATGCAAGGAGTTGAAGAAGAACAAGAAGAAGCACTGCAATAGCTTGTTGGGGGATGAGGAGGAGAAGGGTCTCCAGGCTTGTTTATATAGGAAGATGGAAAAACCATGGAGAGGGACCACGTGAGCCAACATGCTGGAAGAAATTGAAATTCTCACAAGACCAAGTTGTTTATCGACTAGCGTGGACACATGGGACATCCCCGAACAGGCTTTAAAGTGCCAACGCACGTGTCTGACGGTTGTCCAAGATATGGTAAACTGAGTTCTCTCCCTTGATCATATGAGCCCCCTGCACATATTGTTACAGGCTTCCACACGTGCTTTTGCTTGACTTTTGGCTTGTCGGCATACAACTAATTTAAGAGACATATGCATGCCCATAAACTCCTAAGTACTGCTTTTCACGATATTAAGTTGCAGGGAAGAGGTCTTGGTGTGCTTACAAGGAAGTTGCTGCAGCAATGTGGCATGCAATGATTCCTTAGGACCACTAGTATTCCATGTGCAGCTCAGCCACCCCTAATCTTTCCCATTAATCTCTAATCCAAGTGGTCCTAATGCCAATGTGACAACTCAAGCCTCTTGTTCCCATTGAAGCATACAACCTCTTGGAAAGATCTAGCTAGCAAGAAATATCTGAGTTTGGCTAACATCCTTTTCTAACTGTAGAATTGGATCTACTACTTAGTGATTACAATAGCTTAACTGATGACTCATGCTCCCTTAGTTCCATAAAACAGTCAGAAGCTGTTTTTATTATCCACCGATTCGCTGACTGTTAGACATTGAACTTGTGTTTTGACCTTTTTTCTCTTCTTACCATAAAAAATTGTGGAGTCGAGGGCACAGATCAATGGAATGATACATGCCAAGCTTGTTTGGCGTCGGTAGAACACATGCAATATTATGGCAAGAAACATATAAAAATTTTCTGAACACAAATATATACTGTTTCTCAATTGGAGCACCTCACCAACACGGCAGCACCCCCGACGTGCCAATAGAAACCATTGAACATGGCTCCCTCCCCACTCTTCTCAGTGCAAGATAACATGCATGCATGTTCGTGTCCGCTGGAAAGAAGGACGATGAATATGGTCCCAAGTTCCAGAGGCTTCGAACCAAATCTGATGGCAGCGGAGTGTGACAAGTCCTGTACCTTGTCTCGGCTGGGAGGCCTGTATTAGCCTGGCGAGGGGGGCCACGTCGCATAACAACACTGCAGCAGGGGCGTGCGGATGCGCCCGCCATTGATGCCGACTGTTCATTCGTCAATGCAAGTTACTTGAAGCTAGCCAGAGTCTCAGACCTCTGACCTTGTCTACGCTTTGGCTGCCTGAGCTACAGGCAGGACCCTGTGTTTCTTGATCAATCCATTTTCATGTCCGTTGTTTGACCCCTCTCTAAGGTCCTATAGCTCAAAGCCTCAAACAAACCAAGCTCCCTAAATGAATTAATGAGGTAATGCGTTTACATAATTCTTTTTCTACATGTTGTTAATGTAAGCTCCAAGCAACTTAAAAGCTTGGTGTTCCAAAAAACAAAAAGTAAGAACAAAAAAGGGCTGTACCAAAGCTCCATTTTATTGATTGAACTTAATTTGGTTGTCAGCGACTCAGCAGTTCACGGAATTGTGTTTTTGGACTTGAAATATGTAACATCAAAGGTTCACTGCTATCAAATCAAAGAGAAAGAAAAGGCCTGTACCAAAGAGTTGGGCTTCATTTCATTGATTGAATTTAAGAAGTATGGCTGTTTAGCTGCAGTTCCAGCTCTTAGTTGAAAAAGTACATGTACAGTAGTAAATCAGGTTTAAGGAAGAAAGAGGGACAGGGCCAGTATGTGGTCCTAGGTTAATTGTCTTGGATTAGTAGGTTGGAAGTGTGACATATCAAAGTACACTAACAAAGAATTAGTGACAAGAGAGACTTTTGTCACTAACACAGGCGACAAACTTGGCCCCCACCTTAATGCCGCTAGAGTTGGGACGCACAATATTCTGTTCCGTCAATTTGGGAGGTGGGAGACATAGGTGGCAAATTGGGCCAATTACCACTCCTTTCGTGTCCATTGGAGGCGAGAAGGGAGGCAAACACCAAGAAATTTGTGGTGAATCGGTGATCGATTGGTCTTTGTTGTGAAGGTGATGGGAGGAAGCAGGTACAGAGATAAGGATAGGGCTAGTGCAGTTGGCAGTGTGACCATGCCGGCTTTATAATTTGGCAGTTGGCACCCCTACCTAAAGACCAGTCTCGCGGGTCCCAAGCGGGATATCTCTTTGTTCGACTTCCATCCAGCCAAAGATATGGGGAAGTCCACGTGCGCTTGTGTGTATATGAACTTGACAACTGCTGACGAGCCTAGGGATTGCCGGCTCTCTTCGACATCACTATAACAGTAATGGCGCATTTGGCAGTCGCTTTGCGTTCGCTAAAAAGCAGTTTTTCTACGTAATCACTTTTGCTGTAAAAAAATAAAAGCTTAACCAATGGTAATGACCACCTTTAAAGCAGATTTTTGAAAAGGCAACCCCTAAAGACTGTTTGGACTGGACAGATTTTGGAATATGGCTCATATGATAAACTTGCCCTCAATGACATAATAAGATATAAACCTCAAAAAGTTCATTGATGGTAAGTAGAGTCAATCTCACCTCCAAATGTTGTTTTGCTTAAAAATGGCTTTAAAGCAGCTTTTGCAGCACAAACGGCCTCGCCCCCCCCTTAAAAAGATGGTTGTCATAAGATATGATTATTCATAGGACCTGGTATGTGATTGTGTGCTAAATTTGTAGTTCTCTATAATGATGTCCTACAAGAACTATTATAGGTGTGAAACTTTTAAATTTCATTGCAGCGTACAACAATACGGTTTTTTTCCGTTCGTAGTACAACAATACTATAGTTCAAAGCATATTAAATGGAAAAAAAATCATTAGTGCACATAAATGAACGATTTCCTACCCCCATTTTTTAACAACATACCTTATACATCCAAGATATCCTTATGCATTTAAGCTTAAGCACTTAGCCTGTGTCACTCCCCACTTCCTTTACAAATTAACCCAACTATATTGTTACTCCATCCATTCTCTTCTCTCCATTGCATTGAGGCCACTTCCCCCTCACTAGTCCCAACCCATCCATCCTCTTTTTTTACGGTTCCATTTCTCTCATCACTAGCACCAGCAACACCTTCCTAGGGGGATGGGTTGGGGCCCCATCTACCCCTTTCCGGCTGGAACCCATCTCCCTTTGCGTCTTTCCCAAGCTGTCAAGGAAGTCATTGCTATGCAATAGGAGGAAGGGGTCCCCTCGCTTAGTGGAGTACCTTTGTTTGAGCTTAGGGAGCTAGGATTATTGATCAAGAAAGTTTCTTTGATTAGAGAGCATAAGGGTACTTCTCAATCCGAGGGAATACAAAGCCTAATGTTAAAACTTCATCTTAAATCCAAAAACTCCACCCATCAGAACTCTAGCATAAAATTAACCAATTGACTCCATTCATGTCTCTCATAATAACTCCATTAACTCTCCAAACCATGCTTATCAAACACATTTGTAGATGTGATTTCCTCTTGCCAATGCTATATATTTTAGGGTAAATTGCACTTGACCCGTATCAATTATGGTGAAATTGCACTTAACCCATATGAATTATGAAAATATGGAACTTAACCCATATGCAACGTAATTTTACTTCAATTTTATGGTATGTGGTAGCCACGAAGACCATGGTAATTAGCTAACTTTTCTTACATTGGGGAAAGCAAGGCTATTGCATTGCCATTGTCAAGTAATATATTGACAGTCTGTGTGCATTGCCTTTGACAAGTAAAATAGAGGGGGATGGCGAACAGAGGAAGAATGTAGATTTATTAGTAAAGAGAAGGGGTAAAATTGTTTCGTCCCATAAGTCATATCTTCATAATACATAGGGGACAAGTGCAATATACTCTATATTTTATCCTCAAATGAAGACCTTGTTTACCAAATTCATCTATTTTATCTTACAATTGGAAATATATTTTGACAATGATGAAGCTTCAAGCCTTTGAAAAAAAATATCACCATTCTAACAATTTTGAAACTTTAAGTAGATTCGATCGACTCAACAATTTGTTTGTAAATAATTGTTTTATGTTTATATCGTGGAAAGGGTGCTAACTTTTGCTAATTTATTTTGGTTTTCAGTCTGCATATTAAACTAGTGTCACATTATTTGTTTTTCAAGATATCTCTGTCAAAGCTTATGTAGTAGAAAGCTAATGTTAAATAGCTCGTTTTTGTGTTCTATATGCTTGAATTTTTTTATGAGGTCATGAACTATTTGCTTGTATGTTTATGTAAATATTGTGCAATAGGTCGCCTTGTTAGTAAGAAAAATAGAATGCTCCCTCGTATGTTCCAATATTATGATGGTGTGAATTATTCAAAAAATTACACATTTTTTCTCTTTTGAATTAGCCAAGAAACACAACCAAATACACAATTCTCCACACTCGCAATGATGAAAGTGGCTCTTCTACACCTCCTTGATGTAGGGTGCACAAGTTATCACACAAAAAAGTAAGATTAACAAAGAAGTATTTCATCAAACACTTGGGAAACACAAATTTAACGTGGTTCATCACTAAGGCAACAACTATGTCCACTACGTCGAGATATCAAATTCACTACTATATATCAATTTTGGATACACTATACTTGGCAGAGATTACATCAATATTTAAGGGTACAGACCCTCTTACAAGCTATAGATACCTCATATCCCTTATCCAACTTGCATTCTTGCTTAAATGGATGTCACTTTAACTATCACAATACACAACATAGTTGTCTTGCTTTAAATCCAACCCCTCTGTGAATCTGTTAATCATAGCATCTCTTTACAAGCTTCAGTAATTGCAATGTACTCGGCCTCTATTGTAGACAATGCAACACACTTTTGCAACCTTGATTGCCATGACACGGATTCCCCATCCCAAAGGTGATTAAATACCCCAAAGTACTCTACTTTGAGTCAACATCTCTAACCATATCCAAATTTGTAAATCATTCAAGCAAAAATTTACCATCTCCAAAGCATAAATATACCTTAGAGGAACCTCTTAGATACCGAAGAAGCCACTTCACCGTATTTTAATGTCCTTCTCCAGGTTTAAAAAATGTCTACTAACAACTTCAATGACATGTACAATATCCGGCCTTGTACACATCATTATATACATCAAACTCCCTATCGCCGATGCATAGGGGATATTAGTCATTTCTTCTCCTTCTCCCTTTCATTTGAAGGACTTTGCTTCTTGAGCAATTTGAATTGACTTTCAAGTGAGGTGCTAAGGAGGCTTTGCATTATTCATGTTAAATTTCTCAAATACCTTCTCAATTTACTTCTCTTATGATAGTCATATCTTCTTAGCCTTCCTATCAAGCTTGATTGAAATCTATAATATTGCCTAGCAATCTAGCAAGTCCTTTGCCGCTAACTTATGCTTCAGCCTAGCAATCTTAGCCTACCAAGCCTAGCTTGTTAGTATAATGTCCAATAATCAACATATCATAAACAATATAATAGAATCATCATCATCAAACCTCTTAGTGAACACACAATTATCTGAAGTTGTCCTTTTGTACCCATGACCCATCATGAAAGAATTAAATTTCTTATACTATTATTTTTTAGCTTGCTTCAATCAATGCAAATTCTTTTTTAGCTTGCATACCATTTGCTCATTGTCTTTGACTTTAAATCCTTTCGGTTGCTCTATGTAAATCTCTTCCTCCAAATCAGATGAAGGAAGGTGCCTTTAATACCAAGTTGTTCAACCTCAAGGTCTGTGATAGTAGTTAAACCCAACACAACTCGAATTGATGACATCTTTACCATGCGTGAGAATATCTCATCAAAATTAACACATTTCTTTTGCCTAAAGCCTTTCACAACCAACCGTGCCTTGTACCTTGGATGTAAACTACTCTCATCGGCCTTTAACCGGTATACTCATTTATTTCTCAAAGCTCTCTTGCCTTTAGGAAGCTTCACCAACTCATAAGTATAATTCTCTTGCAAGAATTTCAACTTTTCTTGCATTGCCTTCTTCCATAAATCTTTAATCTCATGTGTTTGAATTTTCACAAAACTTTTTGGTTCACAATATTCGATGAGTGTGATATATGTAGATGAAGGATACCTTATGGATGACTTTTTTTCTCTATCGGATCTCTTCAATAAGTTTGTCTCTTCATAATGTGAAGACTCTTTCACATCATAGAGTCATCATCTTCATCTAAGTCACTTTCATTCTTAAGAAAATAATCAACATTGAAATCCATATATTTATGTTCCACTTCATTCTCTACATGATCACATCACCATATGTAGGTTCATCACTTTCACTATGTTCTTCTACTTGAACACCTTATAAAACTTGTGGAACATGTAACTTATCATAGACTTCATGCACATCTTACTTTAGTGTTTCATCTTTGTCAAAGTTTTCAATTGTTTAATTTTCTCTAAAGACTATATCTCTACTTCTAATGAGTTTCTTATTCTTTAGGTCTCATAACTTATAACTAAACTCATTATCACCATATCCCGAGAAGATACACTTAATAGCTTTGTCATCTAATTTTATTCTTTGCTCCTTTGGGACATGTACAAACGATTTACAACTAAATATCATCAAGTATGAGTAGGAGGGATCTCTATCACTCCACATTTTATCCTGTTACATTACAATCTAACACATATGAAGGAGACCGATTAATCAAGGAACAAGCAGTACTCAGAGCTTCACCACAATAGCTCTTCGAAAGCTTTGCCAAAGATAGCATACTCCGAATTTTCTCTACTATTGTCTGGTTCATCATCTTGGCTACATCATTGTGTTGAGGAGTATAAGGCACCGTTTTCTCATGCCTTATTTCATGATTGCTACAATAATTATTTAACATCCTTGAAGTATACTCTCCCCCATTGTCAGTGTGAAGACATTTAACAAATTTTTTGGTTTACCTTTCAACCATAATATGAAACTTTTGAAATGTGTCAAACACTTCGTTCTTACTCTTTATACCACACCCTCATACTTTCCTAGATATATCATCAATGAAAGTAAAAAAGTACAAAGAGTAACCAAGAGTTTTCTCTTCCATTGGTCCACAAGCATCAGAATAAACAAGATCAATCACATTTATTTTTCGAGTACTATTTGTAGAAAATGAAGCTCTATGTTATTTACCAATAAATAATGATCACAAGGAGTAAAAAAAATACCTTTCAAATTTGGGAGTGCATTCTTCTTCATTAAGAGCTTCAAAGATTTCTCGCTCATGTAGCCAAACAACTGATGCCACAAGTTAGCGGATAAGTCTTCAAAAGTAGCATTCACCTCACCCTTGGATAGTTGTCCATCCGTTTTGTAAAGAGAGCAACACTTCTTCCCCCTTGCTACAACAAGAGACCACATTGTGAGCTTCCACACACCTTTGCCAAAGTGTGATTCATAACCATCATCAAGTCTTTCTATTGATATTAGATTCAATCTAAAGTCTGGAATGTGTCTTACATCCTTAAGAATCAAGTTGTAACTCACGCTAGTCACAAAGTGCACATCTTCTTTTCCAAAAATTTCAGAAACTCCATGGTTTCCCATCTTTACCAACCCAAGTCGCTCGACTCATATATAGTGAAGAACTCTCTATGAGAAGTTGCATGAAAAGATGCCCCATAGTCTACAACCCAATTAGTTGCACTTTATTAAAGTTAAACAACTTTATTACAAATATAGACCATAACAAGATGTTTACCTTTCTCCATAGCATTAAGTTTGTGAGTTTGCTTGCCTTACTCATTTGGTGAACATTTCTTTTGTTCATTTAAAAATTTCTAACACCAATTGAAATGCTCAAGTCCACCATAATAAAAACATTTCATCCCCTTCGAAGAATTTAACATCTTGTCATATTTACCATTCTTTGGGCCTTTACTCTTTGACATTCATCTTCTTTGTTCGAAAGCCAAGGTTTGAGATGAAGACCCCAAAGACTTTATCCTAATTTCTTATTCATTCAACAAGCTATTTGTGACTTAATTCATAGATACACTCCATTTAGTGCCGAATTGCTAAGAGACCACAAGAGTCTCTCAACTTTCCGGTAAGGAACTAAACTCATCATTCAAGTTCATCTTTATAGTTGTCAATTAGTTCACAATACTTTGCACCTTATTCAAATGCTCCACTGCCGAACTATTTTCCTTATACTTCAAGTTCAAAAGCTTTCAAATCAAGAAGGTTTTGTTTCTCGTGGTCTTCTTTTTCATATAACTCATGTAATTTATCCCAAAGAGCTTTTACATTAACCTCATTAAACACATGGTGGAATACAACATTATCCAACTATAGTCTAATACATGCTATGGATTTTCTATTCTCTTTATCCCAATTATCTTCCTTTGTCTTCTTTGACTTCACTCCCAAAACCGGTTCAAAGAGATTTTTATAATACAAAAGGTACTCCATCTTGGCTTTCCATATCGTCCAATTGCTCTAATTTGAAGTTAATCATCCTTGTGTTGTGATTTTCTATCTTAACAAACCCAAAGATAACTTCCAATTTTGCTTTAATATTACTTGTTGAGAAAATGACATTTTTTCTCTCTTTTAAGTTAGCCAAGATACACAATCAAATGCACACTTCTCCACACCCATAATGATGTAAGTGAGTCGTCCACACCTCTTTGATGTAAATTGTACAAGTTGCCACATACACAAAATAAAATTAACAAAGAAGCATTTCATCGAATACTTGAAAGACACAAATTTAATATGGTTCACCGCCAAAGCAACGACTACATCCACGATGTCTAGAGACCAAACCCACTACTATTAACTTTGGATACACTCTATTTAGTAGTGATTACATCATCATTCAAGGGTAAAGACCCTCTTGCATAGATAAATTTCACCCTTAGGTGAAGTATACAAAAAATAAAGATATTGTAATACCCGGAATTTTTTATTTATTAAAATGGGAAAATCTTATGCAAGGTAAGCAGGTAATTCTCTTAATTTGATGAATTATGATTGGTGGTTTGAAAAGATTTGAAATAAAATTAAAAACCCGGTTTGAATTTGATTAGAATTGGGACTTTTAAATTGGAAATTTAAGGAATCCGAAGGAAGGAAATTTTGGACGTGATTAGTGCGGTAATTGGCAGTTACTAAACTCATTAGTGACACGTATGGAGATGGGAGAAGATGGTGGAATTGGTTTTCAATTAAGAAGTTACAAATCCTATTTTAAGTAACTATTTGATTTGACTTAATCCCCTAACTAAATGGGATAGGTTACGTCAATTAGTATGGAGAGTCAATTAGAGTTTAATAAAGAGGTTACCCAAGATTTACTAGCCAATTTTGGACGAGATGATCAAGGCAATTGGGCATCTATTGGAATTGGGAAACTGCTAGAAGCAGTGATGGCATTCAAGAGGGAGATCGTGCCTTGATTTGGGGTAGATCGTGGCCTTAGATTAGGTAGCAATCAATGGTGGAATATTGAATCCAAATTGGGAAAAATTGTCTTAAGTATGTGAAACCGAATTAGAGTTTTGAAACTCCTTAATTAAAGAAAATCCTAACTAAATGAGGAATTAATTTGGGGGAACGTCTTGGGCAAGTGGAAGGCTTGTTTTTGGTGATCATTCGTGGCCTTTGGATTAAGAGAAAATCGACGGTGGAGATGTGTCCTAGGATAATAGGACACTTACTATTTAAACTCGCAAAGTGAGAGACCGCCATCCCTTTGAGACTTTGAGAGACGTGCAAACCAGCAAAGGGTGTCTCGTCCATTCTCCTTTCAGCCTTCTACAGTGACCTAAGGGGTGGTAGTGCGAGCCGTAGTGCTTGGATTGCGAAAGCAAGAGAAGTGATTCGAAGGAGACAACTCACGTAAAAGAAAAATTGGATTTTTTTGTCTTGCGAGGTAGGTGCTCTTTTTCCCACAATTCCTTACTATAAATTGTGATATTTCGTGATGAATATGATACTTGAGCACTGATGTGAATACCTATATGAATGATGATCCATTTGATATTGGTGTCGTTCAATTCAATGGTTTACCATTTATTATTTTGAACATGATGACTATTGCACCCGATCCTAATAAATTAAATATTTCTCATGCATGGCTCCAATTAGATCTCACCGTATGCTTACTGCTTTGGTCGAGATGAGTACATTCTGTTGGACGTTGTACAATTGTATGTCCTTATATGGATGTCTTCTTTCCTTAGTTTCGTTGTTATATGATCATGTGGGTCATACCGGATTCCAGATTTCAATCATATGCTGTGATTAATCCTTAAAGTTTGAAACTTGTGGTTAATGCGTACTAGTATTCAGATGTTTCAGCCTCCAAGATTAGCTTTGGGTCGTCAGTTTTCCTGTCTCACGTTAATTGCCTATTTTGGGTAAAACCCGGACCCGACCCGACCCGATGGGTCGGTTCCTCTTTCAAACCCGGAACCGAACCGAGTATTGCATAAGCAATCCAAGAACCGGCCCAATAAGGACGGATCTTGTGGGGTCGGATTTTTACCCGACCCAGTTCCATCCCTAGTCGCCCTCTGACATATAAAACTAAGAGACCGTATGTAGATTGCTCGTGGCCGTAGCTACTATAGGTCCAGTTGGTTTGACATCGAGCATAGCAATTGGATCCTTCCAACCTAACATGAGCTTCTTGCAGCCTGAATGGAGGAATATGCATTGCGTTCATTAGAATTTTTTTGTTTACACTGCGGAAAAACACATCGACTGATTCCACCCGTCGGCTTCCATTAACAATTTTCTTTGTTTATATCGCCCTTCCCTCTCTTTAAAATTCTCAGTGCTTAGTTGGAAAGCCAGCCACAACAATGCCTTTGTGAATTCCGCCACTTGTGACATTCCCACCTCTTTCAATCACCCCTTGTCTTTATCTCCTTGTTTCAGAACGCCCCATATTTTTGCACCACCTCCAATTCTTCATATCTTGCATCATCATCATCGCCAACAAAACAAACCTCTCCATCTTCTTCCCTCCCAACCCAGCCACCATTGTATGACCATGGGGAACCTCCCCAAAGGTGTGGTCTTCTTCCTCTCTCTCGCCTTCCTCATTCAAACCTCCATCTCCCAAGATGTAAGGCAATCTCTTCTCAGCTTCTACACGAAACTCTCAGGTGGGGCCCCTCCTCCGTCCCCAGCTTTCGGTTGGAATTCCTCCTCCAAACCATGCAACTGGACCGGTGTGCAATGCGACGTGTTAAAAGTTAGGCGAGTTGCACTCGAAGGCTTACAACTTAATGGAACCCTGGACGTGAAATCCATATGTGAAATTAAATCGCTCTGGTCTTTGAGTATCAAGAACAACCATGTTGGTAGTGCAATACCGGACGACTTCTCCGACTGTAAGCATCTTAAACACTTGTTCTTGAGTAACAACACTCTCTCGGGGGCTCTGCCTGAGTCTATTTCCCAGCTGAGCAACCTCAAGAGGCTTGACATCTCCTACAACAAGCTCTCTGGGAGTTTACCTGATTTAGCTAGGATTTCACGTCTGCTATTGTTCCTGTCCCAGGACAATGATCTAAGTGGTGCAATCCCCCAGTTTGATTTCGCTAACCTTCAGTATTTTAATGTTTCGTTCAACAATTTCAGTGGGCTTGTTCCCAATCTAGATGGCCGTTTTACTACAACCAGCCTTATCGGAAATCCTTTTCTATGTGGCAAGCCACTTGATAAACCCTGCCCTTTATCTGATGATCCCCCTTCCCCTCCTCAAGATGGAAAGAAATCAAAATCCAAGATTGCTGAAAAGATTATAATGTTCTTAGGCTACATTCTTGTAGGCCTGGTTGTTGTCTGTTTGTTCGTTTACAAAATCTTCCTTGCAAAGAAGGCAACTGATACAAACGGTATGCAAACAAATGGAAGGAAGGAGGTACAAGAAGTGAAGGATGATGATACAAAGACAAATTCCACAGACTACAAGACCAACCCGAGCAAATCCGATTACTCGATTACTTATGGGTCAAATGAGAGCCAGAGCACAATCTCGACCTCGCTGGTAATACTAACGTCGTCGCCGGTGAAAGGGATCAGGTTCGAGGACTTGCTTAAGGCCCCGGCGGAGTTACTGGGGAGAGGTAGGAATAGCAGTGTCTACAAAGTGTTGTTTGAAGAGGGATCGAACTTGGCAGTGAAGAGGATCAAAGAATGGCCTATCTCCAGCGAAGAGTTCCAGCGGAGGATGGAGAAGATTAATTTAGCCAAGCATCCCAACGTGCTCCCCCCAGTTGCCTTTTACTGTTCTAAGCAGGAAAAGCTGATAGTGTACGAGTATCAGCCCAATGGAAGTCTCCTCAAACTTCTTCAAGGTTGGTTCTTCCTGTGTGTTCATTAATTTATTTTGTATGAATCATCTATATTCATTAATACATATATGGTTCATAATTGTTCAATGTAACTGTAGTAGTGGAATAATTATGGTTATGTACCATCATCAAATCCAAACTAACTAGGGTCTATATTAATCTTATTCCTCTCCATCCATCCCATTCGATTATGAGCTCTCTATTCATATTCAAACTATTTTTTTAGTACTTTTTGTTTACAACTTTTGTTTTTTAATTTCTAATTACAACTTACATCCCATCATATATATTAGACGTTAACTATTTAATTACGTTTGCAGGAACCCAGAATGGCCAACCATTTGACTGGGGAAGCAGACTCAATGTAGCATCAACCATAGCGGGTGCGCTGGCAGACATGCACAAACAGCTCTATGAAGAAGGAATTCCACATGGAAACCTAAAATCGTCTAACATTATGATGTACACCAGCATGGACGCATGCATAAGCGAGTATGGCCTGATGCAGATGGAGGTGGACCAAGTTTCTGGCCACAAGACCATCGACCCAAGCTGGGTCCAGCCGACTGATCCCTTCAAGTCCGATGTCTACAACTTCGGGATCATTCTTCTAGAGCTTCTGACAGGGAAGCTGGTGCATAATAGCGGGTTCGACTTGGCCCGGTGGGTGCACTCAGTTGTCAAGGAGGAGTGGACGGTTGAGGTCTTTGATAAAGCTTTGATTGCAGAAGCAGAGAGTGAAGGAAGAATGGTGAGCCTGTTACAAGTTGCACTCAAGTGCATAAACCCCTCTCCGGAGGCGAGCCCAAGCATGAGCGAGGTTGCTAATATGATTAATGCTGTTAAAGAGGAAGATGAGAGGTCGATGGTCTCTGAAGTGTGATGTGGTAAAGGAATGATACACAACAATATTGCCAGCAAGATCATTGATTAGGGGCAGGTTTTCTACTTGGGTGGTGATCACCTTCAAACTATTTTTTCATTTAATAATTCAAGCCTCAACTGGTGCAAGACTGGACGTAAGGGCTTCTAGTTCAGTTCATATATTCATGTTTATGCATATTATTTGTCTGTATGACATACACAATTTTAATAAACAAGCAAATTACATATTGTAAGAGTAAAGTCTACCACATAGTTAACTCCAAAGAATCTCAGCTTCAAAAGAGAACTGCTAGCTGTTTTAATGAAGATAGAAATCAAGTATTGACAGTGAGTCCATCATCCATCCATATTACTTATATGTAAGAAGCAGCTAATAAGCATTTAAATTAGAAACACTTTTTAACTTTTTTTTGGCACCATAATCTTACTGCAGACTTCAAAAGATTTACAAGTTCCTTTCTTTAAGCTCGTTTTTACCATAAACACGCACAAAGAAAGATGAGCTCAGTGAAGGAGACACAAGTACCCTTGTTGGCTCGGTCTAAAAGCCATTGACCGAGAGTCCTCCATCTACTGAGATCACTTGGCCAGAAATATACGAAGCAGATTGTAAGCAAAGAAAAACCACCACGAACGACACCTCCTTAGCCTCCGCCAAGAGGTGTCCGTGTTGGGCTTGTTTTTGTAATAAAACATAAAGTGGCCCAACTATCTAAATTGACAGTATTTTGGGCTTTTAGAACTGTCTGGGTAATGGGCCTGAGTCAGAATACTCATTAAGTTGTGGTTTTGAGTGATAGATCTGAACCATTGGATGACCTATGGATGGACGGTCAGGATTCTAGGGTTCTTTACAGTGGTGTCCTGGTTTAGTTATAAATACACCATTAGTCATCCTAATACGGTGTCTCAAGTGAGATTGTTCTCAGCCAAGTTCTAAACCAGAAACACGTGGTTCTGAAGACGATTAACAGAGACTCCATTGAAGGTTCGGTTCTAATGGCTACAGGTATGCCTAAGTCTTTTGCATTAAGTTCTATCAATTGGTATCAGGAGCCACAGGTTGTAGAACAGCCAGGCTAGACCGGAGCAGATACGCCGAACAGCCATCGGACAGATGCACCGGCCAGAGCCGCCGCCGCCTGGCGTTGGGCTCTGGCCGGCACCACCGCTGTGAGCAGACGCACCGGGCAGAGCTGCCGACGCCAGGCGTTGGGCTCTGGCTAGCGCAGCGGCAACGTCGGATTCGGCCGCACAGTCCAGCAGCAGATAAAAAGAAAATTTTTTTTCCATCGCACCGGCCAGAGCCACCGCCGCCAGGCGTTGGGCTCTGGCCGGCGCCGCCGCTGCGAGCAGACGCACCGGCTAGAGCCGCCGTCGCCAGGAGTTGGGCTCTGGCCGGCGCAGCAGTGGCACCAGATTCATTCGCGACGGTGACGTCGGCCCTCCACGCATCGCCGGCCTCGCCGTAAAAGAAAAGGCGGCCCTTTCGGCTGCCGCCGGCGACTGTGGCGACGGATCCGAATAAAAAAAACTTTCTTTTTACCTGTCAGCGCGGTCGCCCCTATCTCCGATCCTGCCCGGCGCCGCCGCTGCACACAAAAGATCGCCGTCGCTGCTCCCGCGGGCCCGATCGCCGTCGCTAATGCCGTCGCCATGAAGTGTCGAAGGCGGTGGCGTCCGTTGTGGCATCGCCGCCAGTAAAGGTGGAGGGCTTGAAGGCGGCGGTGAACCCCATGGCCGCTGAAGGAGGAAGCGGCGGCGGCGGCGGCGGCACTCATGCCGCCGGTCGCTGCCCCAGGAGATTAGGTCATCCTCACGAAGAGAATGAGGATGACCCGGTTCACTTACTTACAGCCCGGTTCGGTTTATAAACTGAACCCGGACCGGCCCGACTTAAATTTTCGGTTCACTGTTTAAAAAAAAAAGGGCCTTAAGTGTTTTATGTCGGGTCATTATAATGCTTCCGCTATGCATATTTAAGTATTCTTTATGAATTATATTATGCATTTTGTTGATATTATGGATGTGTTTTTTAATTTTCATGATTAAGGCTTTATTAATGTTATGGGCCGGCCAGGGGATTATATTGCAATCGTTTGTTTTGTCAATTTTTTAGCGCACCACTTATGTAATTTTGAGAGAAAGTGTACATTATACCTATTGTAAGCGACACCAGACTTCAAGGACCACGTCTGGAGGCGGATGCAGTCATGAAGAATTAATGTATATTTTTCTATTACAGGGGCTTATAGCTTCCACCTTGTACAATTTTTTTTTAAAGGGACTGTATAAGGACTTTGGACTATTTTTTTTTTCATTGTGGTGTGTGGTGATGAAACCCCTGGCCGAGTCCCAAAAGCCTGATGACAAAATTGACATTAATGCCCTAGTCAATTTTGTATATGGATATTGCATGATTGTCTGATAATTACTTGCATTCATTTTGTTATTTTACAAATGGTGAATAGCACAAATTCAGTTCCCACATCCGTTGAGATGATTTAGGAATGGCCAAAGCATCCTAAGTCATTTATCAACGTGTGAATCATATAGAATGCTACCAATCTACCATGGGGTGCATAGATTCACATACATAAAAATATTATGCTATCATCAAATTTTAATTATGTGACAAAGACTGTCATCCAGCCCCAAAGGGAGGTGGTAGTTAGCGTTACATAATTAGGATAAGGTGGAGGGTTATATATTTTTACATGGGTGAATCCCTATGCCCAAAGGTGTGGGATTTTCCTATAATATTTTCTGTATAACCCACTAGCCTTATCATGAGACAAATGAACATTTGTTTCTATACGGCTTGGTAAATTTGATGCAGATTGCAACCTTTGCCCAAAGGGAGGTTTTCAATTTTACTACATGATTTTAGCATTGGCTATTTTCATACTTATGTTATTGTGTCTTGCCCTCTTTAATGTTTGCATGTATTTATTCCTTTATTGCAGCTTATTCGTCTTTTATTTCTGACCCTAATCAGCACCTTCCGTTATTGTCTGGGGATAATTTTAAGGATTGGAAGGAAAAGATACTTTTACTATCAGGGTGCATGGATTTGGATTTGGCGTTTCGTATGGATGTACTCACCACTCCTACGGAAAAAAGTATGCCAAGTGAGGTAGCATCTTTTGAAAAGTGGGAGCGGTCTAACCGCTTAAGTATGATGCTCATGAGGTCTCACATAAATCATAGCATTCGGGGATCCATCCCAGAATGCGCTACAGCCCAAGAACTTTTGAAAGCTATTGAAGCTCAATTCAAAAGTTCTGATAAAGCCTTGGCCAGCACCTTAATGTCCAGGTTGTCATCCATGAGGCTAACAGATGACAAAGGGGTGAGAGAGCATATCATGCAGATGCGTGATATTGCTAATCAGTTGAACAACATGAAAATAAAGATTGATGACACTTTTTTGGTCCACTTCATTCTGAACTCCCTGCCTGCACAATATGGGCCATTCAAGATCTCTTATAACACACATAACACTCAGTGGTCAGTTAATGACCTTCTGAGTATGTGTGTACAGGAAGAAGGGAGACTTAAGCAAGAGAAGCTAGAGAGTGCCCATCTAATTTCTCATAAAGGACAAAAGAAGGCAAATCATGGTGCTCCTAAGAAGAAAGCTGGTAAAGGTGTGCCAATAAAGTCTACTGGTGTCACCAAGGAAACCAAATGCTTTTTCTGCAAGAAGACAGGACACATGAAGAAAGGTTGCCCTAAGTATCAGAAGTGGTTTGCCAAGAAAGGAGGTAATTTCATGTCTTTAGTGTGTTATGAATCTAATTATGTTGATTCTCATCATAATAACACATGGTGGATTAACTCCAGTTCTACAATCCATGTTTCTACTGTCATGCAGGGGTTTCTCAATCTAAGGAAACCAAATAATGGGGAGCACAACATCTATTCTGGAAATAAGATGTGTTCGAAGGTTGAAGGTGTGGGGACATATAGACTCGTTCTCCCTACAGGATATACCTTAGATTTAGAAAGAGTTTTCTATATTCCAAGTTTTTCTAAAAACTTAGTTTCTGTATCAAGACTAGTACCTCATGGCTTTAATTTTCAGTTTATGAATTCCTCATTTCTGATTCTTAAAGATTTAGTCACCATTGGTTCTGGTTCTTTGATTGATGGATTATATAGACTCTTTTTGCATGTTTTCTTTGAACAATCTATGATGTCTGTGCAAGGAAGTGTTATTAAAAAGAACTCCTCTATGTTATGGCACAGGCGTTTGGGGCATATCTCCATTGATCGCTTAAAGCGATTAGTAAAAGAAGGCGTTTTAAATACTCTTGACTTTACTGATCTTGAGACATGTATAGACTGCATAAAGGGAAAGCAGACTAACAAGTCTTCTAAGGGTGCCAAGAGGCATGATGAGAAATTAGGCACTATACACACTGATATCTGTGGACCGTTTAGTACTCCCTGTCTGAATGGTCAAAGGTATTTCATTACCTTTATAGATGATCATACACGATACATGTATCTTTATCTCTTAAATGAAAAGTCTGAAGCATTTGATGCTTTCAAAACTTATAAGGCAGAGGTAGAGAAACAATCTGGATTGAGTATCAAAATTGTTCGATCAGACAGAGGAGGGGAATACTATGGCAGGTGCACAGAGAGTGGACAAAAACCTGGACCATTTGCCCAATTCCTGAAGGAACATAGTATTGTTGCACAATACACAGTACCAGGCACACCACAACAAAATGGTGTTGCTGAAAGGAGGAATCACACTTTGATGGATATGGTGAGGAGTATGATTAGTAACTCCTCTCTTCCTCTCAAAATGTGGAGTGAAGCCTTAGAGACAGCCGTGTACATTTTAAATCGAGTTCCATCTAAAGCCGTTCCTAAAACACCCTTTGAGCTATGGAATGGATGGAAACCTAGTTTAGATCATGTGCACATTTGGGGTTGTCCTGTTGAGGTTAGGGTGTATAATCCACTTGAGAAGAAGCTTGACCTTAAGACTGTCAGTGGTTTTTTCATTAGCTATGCAGAAAGGTCTAAGGGTTATAGGTTTTATTGTCCAACTCACACCCCTACAGTAGTCGAAGCACAGAATACACGTTTTCTTGAGTATGGCAACTTCAGTGGGAGTATTTCTCCTCAACACATTGTGTTTGAGGAAATTCGGGTTCCAGTTATTTTACCTACTTTTGGTGGAGGATCAAATGCTGTATCACCTATGGTGATTCCAGAACAGCCTATCCACCCTCTACTCTCACCTCCGGATCAAGTTGCTGAAGTTCCTATTGCACAGGCCCCTCCGCCTGTTGATGAAATAGGACTTCGACGATCCTCAAGAGTAAGGAAACCTGTACTCCCTTCTGACTATGTTGTATACCTCCAGGAGTCTGACGAGAATGTTGGACTCATTCAAGATCCTCTTACATATTCACAGGCCATGTCTGAAAATAACTCTAGCAAATGGTACGATGCCATGCAGGACGAGATGAAATCTATGGCTGATAATCAAGTCTGGGATCTAATAGCGTTACGGCAGGGCGCCAGGGCTCTTGGTTGCAAATGGGTCTATAAAACTAAATTAGATCCATCTGGTAACATTAACAGATATAAGGCCTGACTTGTAGCTAAAGGTTTTCTTCAGAAAGATGGTGTTGACTATAATGAAACCTTCTCTCCAGTTTCTACGAAGGATTCATTGAGAGTTATTTTGGCCCTTGTAGCTCATTTTGACTTAGAGTTACATCAAATGGATGTCAAGACGGCGTTCTTGAATGGGGATCTTGAGGAGGAGGTATATATGACTGAGCCTAAAGGTTTCACCTCAGATGAAGGTAGTCATCTGGTTTGTAGACTAAGAAGTCAATATACGGACTGAAACAAGCCTCCCGACAGTGGTATTTGAAGTTCAACGATGTTATTACTTCATTTGGTTTTAAAGAGAACATTGTTGATCAATGCATATACCTTAAGGTTAGTGGGAGCCGTTACACATTTCTGGTCTTGTATGTTGATGACATTCTACTTGCAAGCAGTGACTTAAGGATGTTGCACGAGACTAAGCAGTTTCTTTCTCAGAACTTTGACATGAAAGATTTAGGAGAGGCATCCTGTGTCATAGGGATTGAGATCTATCGTGATAGATCCAGAAGGATCCTTGGGTTGTCTCAACAGGCCTATATCAATAAAGTTCTGAAATGGTTTAACATGGAAAACTGCTCACCTAGTGCAACCCCTATTGTGAAGGGTGACAAATTTGGCTTGTTCCAATGTCCAAAGAATTCTTTGGAATTGGAAAGCATGAAGGAAATTCCTTATGCATCGGCAGTTGGTAGTATGATGTACTTGGAGGTTTGTACAATACCTGATATTGCCTTTGCTATGGGAATGTTAGGTAGATACCAGAAAAATCCAGGGATGGATCATTGGAGAGCTGCAAAGAAGGTTATGAGGTATCTACAAGGAACGAAGGATTACATGCTTACATACAGACATTCTGATCATTTGGAACTGGTTGGATATACAGATGCAGACTTTGCTGGTTGTGTTGACTCGAAAAAGTCGACATCGAGTTATATAGGCGGTGCTGTCTCTTGGAAAAGTATTAAGCAAACCCTTACAGCGTCATCGACTATGGAGGCAGAGTTTGTTGCTTGTTATGAGGGCACGTCACATTCTACTTGGCTGATGAATCTTATCACAGGACTTACTATTATGGATTCCATATGTAGGCCGTTAAAGATGTTCTGTGATAATAGTGATGCTGTGTTCTTCACGAAGAACAACAAGAGTGGAAGTCGAAGTAAGCACATCGACATCAAGTATCTTGTTGTTCAGGATCGTGTTAAAGCAGGGACAGTTGTTATTGAGCATATAGGCACTGAGCTTATGGTTGCTGATCCAATGACTAAGGGCTTGCCCCCTTCTCTGTTTAAGAGTCATGTGGATCATATGGGTCTTATTAGCTCATCGTGCATTTGATTTTGCTTATGTACTTCTAGACTTTACTCATTTATCATAGCAGTTCCAGTTTCTTTTCTCGCGGTGTGTCTCATTTTTCAGTGCACTTAAAGTATGAGACAATATTTGCAAAATGAGTGGGAGCATGCATTCACTCATAAAATATTTTGCCACATATAGCACTCAACCAGAATGAATTAGTTGCATTGTGATACATTGAAGGGAATGTTCTCCTTTGAGGACATAACCGCCTTGATTCATGCGATTATGACATTTTGATTGAGTATAAAGTTACCACATACAGTTTGAAGGGTATTTTGTATGGTTATGACTTTTTGTATGCGCATACGAAAGTCATTATTAAAGTTTTCCATTACCCACTTGGTTAGTTTAATTGAGCAAAGTGGGAGATTTTCTTCTTTATATGGCTCAATTGAGAAGTTGTGCCAAGTGGAAGAATGTTGGGCTTGTTTTTGTAATAAAACATAAAGTGGCCCAACTATCTCAATTGACAGTGTTTTGGGCTTTTAGAACTGTCTGGGTAATGGGCCTGAGTCAGAATACCCATTAAGTTGTGGTTTTGAGTGGTAGATCTGAACCATTGGATGATCTATGGATGGACAGTCAGGATTCTAGGGTTCTTTACAGTGGTGTCCTGGTTTAGTTATAAATACACCATTAGTCATCCTAATACGGTGTCTCAAGTGAGATTGTTCTCAGCCAAGTTCTAAACCAGAAACACATGGTTCTGAAGACGATTAACAGAGACTCCATTGAAGGTTCGGTTCTAATGGCTACAGGTATGCCTTAGTCTTTTGCATTAAGTTCTATCAGTCCGAGCTATCATGGCATCTACCAATTCCTTTTTTTGCATCAACTTCATGCCCAGAAGAGAAAGAAGAAAAAACATTAGATGATCTTTCTCACATACTCACACCTAAGATGTTCGAATTAGGTGAACTAAAAGGATGGTTACCGTATCCACAAGTGGCGTCAGTGTGACCCATGGTGCGACAGCGTTCACCCCGAATCTTGTCCTTGGCCCACTCGCATGCCAAGTTCTTGGTCACCTGATTGATGGCCGCATTGAATCAACACAGTTGGTTACTCTTACCAGAAGAAAAACACATCGAAGTACTTCAATTTAAGCAACAAAGAAGCTTTTTGATGATCATACGGTATGGAATCTAAAGCTAACCTTTTGCTGCTCCATAGACTGAGCCACCAACTATCATGGAATGTCGTATCGGATATCGGTAAAATATCGGTCGGCCAAAGAGACGAAATATCGGAGATATATCGGAGATATTGTGTAAAAAAATATCGGTAGTCAAAAACTAGTTTTTACCGTATATTTTCACAATCTAACTTCTAAAATGAGTTATACTAGTTTAAACAAAGAATAAATTTCAAAATATGGCTATTAGGATAGAAAACAAACAAGAAAGGTTTTTTTTTTCAAAAAAAAAAAAAAAAAATTTAATTAAAAATACCGATATATAGGCGATATATCGGCGATATTTTTCAAAAAAAATTGAAATTTTTTGGAAATTTTTTTTAAAAAAAAAATTATTTTTAAAATTTTAAAAAATACCGATATATCGGTCCGAAACCGATATATCGGCGATATTTTGAATTTTTTAAAAAAACGATATTGATGGGTATCGATGTATCGGTTTAGGCCCGATACCGATATATCGGCGAGACGATTTTCCATGCCAACTATGCCTAGTGAAACAACACCAGCGATCGAGGACACAAACACCACACTCCCATTTCCTGATGCTTTGAGGAGGGGATAAGCGAGCTGGGACATGTGGTAAGAAGACTCGAAGTTGGTCAACATTAAAAAGGTGAAGTCCTCGGCTGTATGTTCCTCAGTTGTCTTGTGCATACCCATCCCCACGTTGTTCACCTGCATCCCCCCATGCATACAATATCCCCCCATGCATACAATATGCAGTAAGTACTCAATTCCCCTTCATAGGACAAGTGAAGAAAAACCACAAATTATGTGATGAGTCAGTATTGTGGCTACCACTGACCAGGATGTTCAGCTTTCCTCCAAAAGCGGATGAAGCATCTTGCATCAACTTTCTCTCTGTCTGGCCTGCGTGAAACATCACAAACGGAGCCGGTGACTCGGAGTCCTGCCCCTTTCCACTCGATCAGACGATCCCTCAGCAACAAATCGTCTCGGGCACATGTGTATACAGATGCTCCGAACTGGGCCAGGTCCTCTACCACTGCTCGCCTGCCTCAAAACAAATGAATACATGGCAAATTATAGAGTAGCCGAAAAAAATAAATTGCTTGGTATGAAGAGTTTTTCCTTAGACCATTATTAATCGCATGTTGAAGGAGATTACGAGCTCCACATACACAAAAAGGGAGACAAGGAATGAGAGAACCAAGAGAACAAAAGTTCTCACCCAATTCCTTTGGTCCCTCCGGTGACTAGTGCAGTCATGCCTTCCAATGACCATCTCTTCTTTGCTTCTTCCATTCACGATTTACTGTCTCAAATTTGATAAAAACAAGGATGAAACAGGGTGATGAGAAAGAGATGGAGCCTCCTCTGATATTGTTGTATTCACGCATGCAAAGTGTCATCACCAAGCTTCAGGACCTAAACACATATCCACTATAACAACACATCATATATATTCAGTGCCCATTTGTTTAAAGTTTTTGTATGAAGTGTTTTAAATCTCTCCAGAAAGAATCATGCATGCTATAACGCACGATTCTCGAATACACATGGCATAGTACGCTTAGGACAAGCAGGGTAAACAACACACAAATAATGGAGATAAGTCCCATTACTTTCTCATCATCCACACTGATTTTACGAACAGGTGTACGCGTTAGAGACATGTGCATTGTAATAAGCTCTTGATAATTAACTCGCACAGGATAGCCACGGGACGAGGTACTGTCGCGACCTAGACGATCGACCTTGAACCAGCACTCTAGTTCTTTACATATAGCCCTTTGGATACATTTACGTTTTTTTTCGTTGAATTTAAGACACAGCGGGGGTGTTGGGTTTGTTAGTTAAGCATGATTTTCAAGTCATTCATCGCTTTGGTACTATAATGGCTATGATAATTAATACATACGATTCTTCATGATAGAACGGAAAAAGGAGTAGGTTTGGGCTTGAAAGCATATTTCAGACGAACTGGCCCAAAACCAAAATGGGCACATAGAGGCCCGTTATCTCCTCTAACTTCACAATTCTCCAAAGGAGATCTTCCTACGGCTAAGCCTATGATCTTGTAGCAATTTTTGCTCGTAGCCTACAAAGAGGAAATTTACAGCTTCTAAAGTCTATTTGCAGCCCATGATCTTCCTTCACATCTTCCAAAGGACTAGTGTTAGCTCTTGTTTCCTGGCTAAAGTTTACTACATTGTTGAGTTAGCTCCAATGCCTCATTAAAAAAAAAGCTCCAAGAGTCTAATTGCTTCGTTTCCTTTCAAAGTTCAGTTGCATGGTAGTCACGACTTTGACATATAGCCCGTTGGCTTTCCCGTGGAGTAGAAGACGTAGCTGTAGAAATTTTCCAACAGTAGTTTTGGATGACCTCGTGACATCGTGCATCTTCCAACGTTTGACCATTCAGATCACCTGCCACTGCCCAGTTACACACTTACACTCTCAAGCAAGTCAAATGACCAAATTGCCATCCTCACTGTCTCCCGTCGGTGGCTGTTGTGACTTGTGTGAGTCTCTGAGACTCTCTGGTTCTCATCAAACCTCTCCCATGGCGGTCCGGAGATCTGGGTAACATAGTAAATTCCCTCCTTTCATTTATGGCGACAGGGTATAGTTGTTAAAGCCTGGCAAATTTAGGGTTTCCTCTCTGCAAGGAATGTCGCTCTGACATTAATGGCTGATTCTACAGGACTGAGGTAGGGTGCATTTTCCATCCTTTTTTCTTAACTGTCCTCGCTTTGTATGGAAACTCTTCAGCTATTAGAGAATAATTTGGTACTTTTAAGACTACCCATCAATGAAATTGGAAGAATTTTGATGAATCAGTGATGTGTTCAATTCAGATTAAGGGGGATATTGAGAGGCAATGATGCGTGTTTAAATGGTAGATTTGTGTTTGGGATTAGAGAAGGAGGCTAGATGATAGTTTTTGGTGTGCTTGTCTTTGAGAATGAATTGGGTTGTGGCTGAGATGGAAGAAAGAGTTGATTTTTCGGCCTCCTCACCTTCTTACTTACCTGCTACTACTTCATTTACTCCTTACAGTAATGTGCATCCCAAAGATTCAATTTTGTCTCCAACGCCAACATCTTCTTCCGGCAACAAGATTAGTCCTGCTGTTTTGTTCATTATTGTGATTTTAGCTGTCATCTTTTTCATATCTGGTCTTCTTCATCTTCTGGTTAGACTCCTAATCAAACAGCCGGCAGCAGCTTCAGCTTCTCAGTCCAGTAGATATCCGGACATGTCTGGGTCTGATGCTCTTCAGAGGCAGCTGCAGCAGCTCTTCCACCTCCATGACTCTGGCCTTGACCAAGCCTTCATAGATGCTCTACCGGTTTTTCTCTATAAAGAGATTATGGGTCTCAAAGAACCCTTTGATTGTGCTGTTTGTCTTAGTGAATTTTCTGAAAATGATAAGCTCAGATTGCTTCCAATGTGTAGCCATGCATTTCATCTTCATTGTATAGACACATGGCTTCTCTCGAATTCGACTTGCCCTTTATGTAGAGGGACCCTGTTGGTCCCTGGCCTTCCATTTGAAAATCCAGCATTTGAGTATTCTGTTTCCCGAGAAGAAGATAGGTTCTCAAGTTATGTAGTGGATGAGCTTTCCCGTATACAGAAACCTGTCGAAAATGAGGAGATTGTGGGCGAGAAGAAGAATTTTTCAGTGAGGCTTGGTAAGTTCAGAAGCTTGAATGATGGAGAACAGGCAGTAGAAGCAGCAGTAGGAGAAACAAGCAGCAGTAATTTGGATGCAAGGAGATGCTTTTCAATGGGCTCTTACCAGTATGTTCTTGGTGACTCAAATTTACAAGTGGCATTGCCCCAACTAAGAGATGGCACAAATAGGCAGCACTCGAGGAGAAGTGGAATTAATGGAAATTTTTCAGCAGAATTGGAAGTAGAGGGAAAGAAACTCTGTAAAAAGAGCCGAGGTGAGAGTTTATCTGTTTCTAAGATCTGGTTGTGGTCCAAGAAGGGTAAGCTTTCAAGTACCTCTGAAACAAGTAATGTTGTATCTTCTAATACAGATCAAGTGCCAACATGGATGGTAAGAACTCAAGATGTATGATTCTATTTTTTATGTCAGGAAGCATAAATGTGTTTCGTTTGTGGATCATTAACACATTAAATTATTGGTCACACTTTGGATTATGTTCTTATTTTCTCCACGTCAGTAAAATAGATTCCCCACTAATATTACTTGATCAAATTTGGTGGATGCTTAATGGGTTGGTTCTTTGATGGATGAGAACTACGTTTGATACTTGTGATGATGGGGATGTCTTTTTTTATTATTATTTGGGATGATGGAGTATGTCTTAAAGAGCAAGACTTGTCACAGCACAAAAACTGGAAACTTAGATGCGGAAGGCACTCGGAGATCTTGTAAACTAAAAGCAAAGGCACTCACAGTTACAGGAGAATCGAAGTACTATTTTTGCTTCTCTTTAACTTTTACTTTCTTGTCTGGTTCTTCCAAATTCCTTTCTCCTGTTTTCTTTTCTTCTCATTGGTCCTATAAAGTGGATTTCTTTCATGATTCCAATTATAAAGTGGTTGCCCCACATTTCTTCCTTTTAACCTTTTTCTTTTGAGGAATGATGAAAGATTCGATTAAAGAGACTTTGGAAAATGCATGTGCTTAGACCATTCAAGACAGGGGATGGAGTTTTCAACCACTAACATAGGCAATATATGTGGACATGGCTTTGCTTTTCTTTCCCATTTGCTTTCTTTTTGTTTCTTCCTAGCCCCTTCGTAGTGGGTTGTTGCCATCTGATGCATGAAATGACCATCTCAAATGTTTGGTTGCGTAAAAGCAAACGCTCGTCCTCATATACATATCAGGTTGTGAACTCGTTTCTGTCTTTGTGGTGATCTCAATGTGGTTTGGAGGGTTAGAGAAAGAAAGGTATTTCTATTCTGCTGATGCAGGAGATGGCTTATTCCCAAGGACAAAAAAACAGAATACTTGCCTACTTGGAGTGGTGTCGATAACCTATACGGGGAGTTGACGGAAACCATAAACATGGCATCGGCAGAAGCACATGGATTGTTGATTGGGGAATGGAACTAACTCTAAGTACCCTGGCCAGTAGGATAGATTATATTGATGTCATAAAGCCTTGAGAAAAATTTATTGGGCCATTATACAGATGCAATTATCTCTCATGAAACAAAATCAAGTAGTGTTGGACCTGTAGTAATTCAATTATAGACAAGCTTCATTGGAACGAGGGAGTAATGCAGTTCATTAGCCACATTGAAGAGATCTTTTTTTTTAATGAGCCACATTGTTGAGATCGATCACTGTACTATCTAATGAGTTTCCTTCCCATAAGTTAAAGGGCAAATGAGAATATTTCACCTAACTACGAGCTATCTAGGGGGCAAGTATACATAGGTTTTTTTATGTTAACCAAGCATTCTTAGATGAAATAATTGAAGGTGAAACTCGTAGCCATAAACATTTGTGATTTCCATTACCATCAAGGACTTCTTAGATGAAATAATTGAAGGTGAAACTCGTAGCCATAAACATTTGTGATTTCCATTACCATCAAGGACTGGGTTTGTGAGTCTATAAGCCAGAAAAGAAGATTTAATTATAAAGTATAAAAAAATGGTAGTAAATAAAGTAGAAAATGTGCAGATTTTATATTCGAAAACTTGGGGAGAGTTAACTTCACAAAGCTTTCAATATTCGAAAACTTGGGGAGAACCAAACATGAACTCGTTGGGAAAGTGTGCTTCACAATTATACTTTTCTCACTAATACTTAAGTATCTCCCTATATTCTCAATTACATGACGGACACTCATAATCTTTAACAAAATTTCTTCCTTCTAGGATCTCAAAAGTCTTCGAATTGATTCCAGAAAAGATTAAATTTCTCCTCTCAGATTTCAAAAAAATCAGCTCTTTTTGTTTACAGATAAAGCCACTCATGAATCATGACTGTATTAACATGCACTTTTTACGTTGCATATTGTACTCTTTCACCATCTATACTATTTTCTCCATTTTTTTCCCAAATGATACAAGATTAGCTGGTTCTAAGTTCAACCAAAACATTTAAAAAAATTGCAAAAATGATCATGTCCAAACTCCAAAGAAGTACATCTAAAATCTGACAAATTTGCAATTTGCATATCATAAATTCTTCATTAACTACAATGCAAGGATATGTAATTCTGAATGAACAAATGGATTAATGAACATCATAGAGTATTTCATAAATAAAAAAACAGAGAGAGATGGCCCACCACACGTGCCGACTACCAGCGGAACTCACACGTGCGGAGCCGTGGCGTCCATGGACGATTTTGCCGTTACCGGCGGAGCGGCGAACCGGGCGGAAAAGTCGCGAAACCCACCGTCATCCTCCTCCAAATGACCATTCTGCCCATGCCCCTCGTCGAAGTTCATGGCATAGCTCAAGGGATCGTACTGGAATTTCCCCCCTCCGCCGTACCTCTCCCCGCGCCGCCTGTTGAACCGCCGGATGAACGTCTTCCACCTCGGCCCCGCCACCACCTCCGACCACTCCCGCACCTTGCGCCACCCCTTGCGCCACCACCGCTCCCCGCCGCACTCCGTCCGGGCCCACTCGGATTCGAGGAAGGGGACCCAGAGGCAGCAGCCCCGCCTGGCGAAGGCGTCGTCGGCCCTGCCCTCGCCCACCAAGGCCATTGGATTGGAGAGCTTGAGGAAGAAGACGAAGGGGAGAGGAATCTGGGTTGGTTTCAGACCCAGAAGCCCTTCTCACCCGTTCCTTCTTCTGGGTTACTTCTCCTTCAGGAGCTCATTGTTGGGGTTTTAATGGGTGTGGGTAGGATGCCAGTTGGTGATGGGTAACGGTCCTTTCATGGCTTAGGTTCGGATTAGTACTAACTAATTGGGATTACGCGTTTACTTCACGTAAAATCAGGATTAGCTCAACGGTCGGAAATGAATCCCTGGCCTTGTATGAAGGAATAATGAATAGTCTCTAATAATTAATACTTCCTCAATCCTGTTTTAGATCATCGTCATCGTACACCTTATCTCGGGTGGCAGCATGGATTATATACCTGTTTGACTCTTATTGGAATTAAAATGGTACAAATTTCATACAAAGAAATATAACGGCAAGTTTTTATGCCACATGCTCCATCTAAAAAATTGTAGATTTTATAGATGGCCACTAATGGAGGAAGAAGTCCATATAGAGCATCTAAAATGGGACTATCCTGTATTAGAAATGGAGCATATGTCAAATGTACATACAAAAAAAAGGTTGGCTAAGCTCATTTTTCATTTGCTTCTTTAGACTAATTCTTTTATTTTTTAAAGTTTTCATTGAGAGAGTAAATTGATTTATGAGGACTACCAAGGTTGGAGTTGACGTGAGACTCAACTGGGCAACGTTCGTTTCCAGAGGGTATTGAAGTGTAATAACGTAGGTTAACTGCAAACAACCAAATATTTATTCGATTTGATGATCGATCTAAGGGCTCCTGGTACCCGAAGTTAACTTCGCGTCAGCAGGTATTTGTAGGTGAAAAATGAAGTTCACACGAAATATATTTGATATAAAAATATAGAAAAACTTGTATTTTGCAATCGCAAATCTCCTGCGCTTTCACTATATAAGTGTAGCAACAGGGAAGAAGATCGGCGTTGAGTCGGCCGGGGCATCAACAGCGGGGGGAAAGCCATCATACAATAATGGTGATGATAGTATGGAATTCGGCTGCATTGACAACATAGATATTACTACTCCATTTTCCCAAGGCAGTTTCTTCAAATGTACTAACATGGATTCTCGGAATTACATGGACTAGAATACTCATGGCACGTCAAGGTAAATTACTCATGTATATCAATGACTAATAGAGTTAATAGTATGTGGCAGATTTTCATGACAGTCATCAATGGTTAACTATAAGTTCATAGAAATGCCCCTGATGCCACACTAATAGAGACTCTTAACTCTTGTAGAGCCTGCCTAAATCACAAATTAAAGACCTAAACTTCATACACATTTATGGCAATGTGTTCCATACACAATCACTAGTATCAAACTTTGATAATTAAAGCAGCACATATCATTTGATTACTAGCAAAATTTAACAAGATCAGCATAGAAGTGACTATTCAAATATCGGAAGCGCTAGAGCCACCACTGTGAACATTCCAGAAGATGCCTCCGGCGTTGTCGGCTTCGCCGGCGTCGAGCGCCACGGCGCCGAAGATCGCACGATACGCGCCACAGAGGACGGAGTCAGCAGAGGAGTTGGTCTTTCCCGCCACCTTAACCAGCTTGTGCAGCCCCAGCCGGCGTCCCTCGGCGGCGCACGGTTTCCCACCCGAAATGGAGGAGATGCGGCGGTTGAGCTCCTTGGCGGAGATGTCCAGGTCTGCCTCCAGGTAGCGCATGGAGATGGATGTCCGGACCACGTCCAGGCCCAGGATGCTGAGGGGGCGGTTGTTGTCCAGCGAATAGGACGGGTGGGTCAGCGCCCGGTTCAGCAGATCGATGGCCATGAACGTGTAACTGTGACAAGGCAAAGATCAAATCTTTATGAAAATATTGCTTGGAATTGGAGAAGGGGAGCTGGATTTGCTTACCCAATTTGCTTCTGGAGGGTGTCAATGGCGGGGGAGAAAGGAGAGGCTAGCTTTGGTTGTGCAGTGTGAGAGGCGACGGCAAGTGACTGCAATGGAGAAGTGGAATCAGATCATGGCAAGGTTAGAGCCTGGATTGAGAAGGGAGAACAATGTGGATTTTCATTTGAGGTTTTACCTGTGGGATGATCAAGTTGAGTAGGAGAGAGTAAAGGAGGAAGACGCCATGGAAGGGCATTTTGGAGGCTTCTGGAACAACGGACGAGACTACTGGCAAATTATGGGAAGGATCTGTTTTATGGAGTAAGAAAGTGAAACCCTGGGTCTACATTTTAGGCCCATGTTGTTGTTGTTGTGGTGGCGTTTATATAAGAAATCAGTGGATAATTGAGTGTGTCAGATCATAGAGTAAATTAGTTATATGTAATTATTTGTAGCGGTTAAAAATAGAATGGGAAAAGTTTATATGAGATCGCTCTCATATTGCTTATATGAGGCCACTTTGAATCGTAGCCGTTAGATCTTGATCTGACAGCTACGAATATCCATAATGATCTCACCCACTCCTTGACCTACCCACTGATTTGATATCCACCCTCCGATCAGAATCTAACGGTAATAAAGATTGGCCTCATGCTCCTTATATGAGAACGATCTCATGTAAACTCATATAAGTTATACGAGAGCGATCTTATTTAAACTTTTCTTATATATTGAACGGTTTCCTGTTGCAAAAAAAATCTGTTTCCTATACATTGGATTTGTACACCAAACTCATACACGTGTGGTCTTGTTGGAGAGTGAAAGTGGATTCCAGACACCACTAACCCACACTTTATCTTTTTGATAACAAGAGGTATCCGAGTCCTTAGGAGTTAGGACCTGACTCGGGGTAGGGCAACCAATCTCTTAGAGCACTTTATCCCGTCAGCTGCCGCCTATTCCCTTGGGCATCTACAAGATCTATCCATCGTATGCATTGTGTAAATTGAGATATAATCTCGGGTGAGTGGCAAGCGAAGTGGGGATTTATACTCAAGACCTCCACGCCAGTAAGCATGTTATAACCCATTTTTCATTGTCCAACAAAACCCCACCCCACCCCTTCACGAGTGTATAGAGTTGTGTACAGATTTGGCATATGTTGTTAGTTGGCTTTTAGTAGTGTTTGGCTTCAGACAGTCTTCCCTCCTGTAGCGGGCACTTGCGTGAACTCTTTATGAATAGTTATATTCCCTCTGTATCATATTAATTGTCGCATTTCATATTATTCTCCTTAGAGCAATCAGTGGAAGGTGGATGGAGTACAAAAGGTTAGCAGATTGAGCAAAAAGGATAATTGTAAGGCTTGCTTAAAATATCACCTTTTTCTAAAATGTGAACTTTTAAAATTGGAAAACGGGAGTAACTAATTGCAGCCCCTTCCGGTGTTCAGAGTTACCCTAAAAAACTTGTGGCCAATAGGAAAACAACAACCAATTTTGTGGTTGGCTATCTTCAATTACAAAATGAGAAAAAAAAAATTGAGATACCAAGTCCGCCTACATGATTTTGGAATGTATCTCCTTCACTCAAGGATTCACACAGTTACTTGTTCCAAGAGTCCGCACCACTCTTCCGGAATAACAGCAAATGAACAAGTAAATAAGAAGTAATTTTATCATCCGTTTCTAACTTACAATTCAAGCCCCAAATACGTGGGACCGTGATGAAATCATCAAGTAAATAGCTATGGCCACACCATCTTCCTTGAGGGAAAGCAAACTGTTCTCCTGCTGTCCTTTTCTTTGCAAAATACAAAGCACATATATAAACACAAAAAGGCCAAAGCGAAAGGTGCCATGCTCAATTCGGCATGCACCAGACAGCTGCAAGATAATGGCACCTCATCAAACCTAAGACAGCCAAAGTTCTTCCTTCAAAGTACTGGAATTTTCTTCTGCGGAAGCAGTGAACATCTCCATCTACACTCTTCATTCACCAAAAATGACTACATCATCCATCACACAAAACTGGAGAGAAAACTTTCACTGGCAGATGTTCAGGTTGGGCAGGGCACTCTGTGTCCAAAATGATGGCAAATCCCTGATACCTATACATGCAATATAGTCTTAAAATTGTTTGTCTTGCAATAAAATACCTATCCCATATTTCTTGATTGCTAGGTAAGACCTATCCACTATTATCAAACAATTGTTAACGAAGTACCGGAAAAGGATCTTACCTTACAATCCCACTGGAAAATTAGTTATCTGCCCTTGTTCCAAGACATCCTGATTGTCCACTTTGTAAGCCATCCTTATGCGCATTGCAAGGGTTTTCTGAATGATAAAAAAATGGGACATGAATCCATTTCAATGAACTTGCAGAGACATTATTGCAGTAACAAACACCATTGACAACCATCCTCAAATGACCTCATCTGTTTTTTGTCACATCATAATTGAGACAAAAAACTCGAAGATTAACAGTTTGATGAGTAAGTGTACACAATATGATAACACTTCAAATGCAATTACACAAGGTCAAAGCCTTTGTCGTATCTGCCAGAGAACAGTGGGAAAGGGAAATGGAAGCATGAGATTCCAAATTTATTTAAAGAAGTGAACTTGCCAAGCATAATTTACAAGCAGCAATGCGAAAAACTGAACAATTAAATAAGTACCTGCCCGTGTTGGCTGTTTGTGACTGTTAAACTCTGGGTGATTGTACCATTACCATTTAGAACACTACTACTAGCGGGGTCCAAATGCAGTTGAATGTACTGTAAAATATAAGTGAATCAGAATTACTGACAGCGATGCCGACAGGATTAACAAAAGCACAAAACAGCTGTTAGAAGGACCATCACATGCATTGCTATGTATTCCCCCAAAAGGAAACTAACTCATGATAGAGGAGGAAATTAAAGAATAATAGTAACTTACTTTTGGAACAGCCGCTTGGAAAATGAAATTAGTGTAAACATTAGATGAAAGATTTGTAAACGTAGTCTGGATATTTGAAACTTGTGGCTTTCCCGGCTGCTTGGAGAAACTAAATGTTATCTTCAAGTTGTTGCTCTGGAAAGCAACAATAGTAGGAAAAGCTTGTTTTTCTCCTGGAAATCAATTGCAGTTACTATTTAAAATGACTTACATATATAATTTCTAGAACTAGAAAAATCAGAAATGACAATTATTTACCAGAAATTGGAGAATCGAATTGTAAGCCATCCAACAAATCCACAACAGGAGCAGAACCAGGAGGAGAATTAACCACTCCTGCAGGTTCCTTCTCAGAAATCAATGTTGGCCTTTGTAAATTGTGAGTAGAAAGAGGTGGAGAAGAAAGTTGGCTCAAGGCATCTAACGAAGCAATGGATGGCATTCTGTCTTGATTCGATGAAGAAGATAACATATCAGATAGTGATTGGTTAGTTTGGGTAGGAGGTGTTCCAATTGACAAAAGATCCAGCAGAATATCTGCACCACCATTCTGGGCTGGGTTTGTACCTTAAGAAAAATGTGAAGCATTTCAATCAACATATGCACACATGCTCAGTTCCCAGATTGAATCGTGAACAATATCAACCAAATGGGGAAAATAAAAACCTGTTGTCAAAGTTTCTGGTGTCAATGCCACACCCAGCAGGTCCTGTAGAAAATCATTTTTAGACGAGCTAGGTGCAGGCACATCATCTGAAGTTAAATCAAGCAAATCAATGAGGGGAGCAGCAGGAGGGGTGGTCTTCACAACTCCATTTGGAAGATTAAGTGCAGCAGCTCCTGAAGTGGTTGGTTTGCTTGTTCTTTCAGATGATACAGCTGATTGTGCAGAAGCTGCCCTCTTTTTGCTGTATGCAGCATCATCAAGAACTGGCATCCGTTCAACCAAAGCAGGCCTAGATATTTCAGAGTAATCATCTCAGTACGTATGACGTATCAAATATGTACTTGTTCGAGAAGAAACATAGGAGAAAAACTAATCACTCACTTGATATTCTCATGCTTCTGAATAATAGAGTTAAATTCAATGGATCTCTGCTGCAACTCGAGAACAAGACTTCCTTTCTGTTCAGAGATTGTTTCCATTATTCTCCTGCATGTTTAAATTTAAATGACCATCTGATTTTCGCCAACATATACAAAGGCCAGACAAGATAGCTTTGCAAACAAAGAGGTCAGAGAGAAGAGTGAAAGGACTAGCATAACAATTTCTATTGTCAAGTAACAGCTTCCATGATGCAAGCAAATCTGAATGCTGCAAGAGCATCAAACACGCTTACTGGATATTGTTAGGAGCTGGTTGGTTGGAACCCACTTTATGCAATAAATGGTTAGCTTTAGGGTTTCGGGCCAGGCCAATTTGTCACATCACTATTTTCCCTCCTTTACGGACCACCATCTCCCTGAGGAGAATTAAAATGGGAAGAGCCTTTAAGCCCATTTCTTTTAAAAAAGGGAGCCAAACTGCCCTTTCGGATCAATAACAGTTTTCAATGACATAGAATTTGTTTAATTATGTATTACTTGTTACCTAATTTTACCATTAATCACAAAGGATTACTTGCAGGAAACTCCAACCAATAACAATAACCTTGATATAAATCAACATATATCACGTACTCACAAAGGCAACTGTTGATATTCAGCCAAACTCATAACTTTTTAGCAGGAAATCAGAACTACGGATCAATGCAAATTTAAACCAAATTCTCAAATTGCAGAGGCAGCATTACATTTGAGTGCCGAGATTAGGTATGCATAGAGAACAATGAACTTACTTTGAACAAGATGGAAAACGAGAAGACAGCTTCAACAGAGCAATAAGTGCCATTGCTCGAGTATTTATGTCGGATTTATGTCGTTTTAAGGCAGCCTCTACAATATCAACAGCATCTGATTCTGTTACCTGTTGTACATGCAGAGAAAAAATAAGTAATCAACTCAACTGAATGAAAAAGAAATTTAGCAAATTATATTTCATAAGGTATCAACAGAACAACAAAAAGAGAAACGCAGCAAAGTTAAGATCTAATGGCATTTATAGACCAATATATGTACACACACAAAACAATTCATCAATACCATGAGAATAAAAAACTTAAGAGGTGTGCATAAATGTAGTAGGCCAGCATTCTTTTTCTGAACCACCAAATCTGTACACTTATCATGAATGCCAACTGTGGCTTTATGTAACAAATGCTACTTTGTCAGAACTATCTGTTTGATTGGATGAAAATTCTGAAAAGCAACTAGTACGTCTTCTTCACAACTTAAGCCTGAAGATTAAATCCCACTATAAAACCTGTCTTTCCATACGAAGATATTGAGATATCAAAATGATCTATGAAAAAGGCTACACAATTTATTCTTTATGTTCACTCTGGCAAACATAATCATCGGTTGCAAGACCAGGCCAAATGCAACCAGATCTTGCTCTATCAGCAAGCATCACATTTTTATTTACTGTGCAAACAGTTTAAACTCTGTAAATTCAAGCAGCAACTGAATATTAAGAATTAAAGGGGCACGTCCACTTACAGTCATTGGTTCTTCTCCATCAAGCTCTTTAATATTGTTAACTAGCATTTCACCATACTCACCAATGCACCAAACAGCAACTCGCACAAGACTTTCCTGCGTGTCCAAGTTACATAACCAATTTATGATACTAACAAGAAACTTGAATTGATCTTATATTGGATATTTACAGTTCAGGAAGAAATACCTGTTCACCTGAAGTCTGGAATGCCCTGTAAAGGGATCTTACTGCATATCCCTGAAGATTTAAAGCATTGCTTATGACAACTATAAGGGCATGCCATACATCATCTTTTACAAAGTTTCCAGCCTACACCATATACACATTTCTAATCACATCAGAACATCTTCATGAAAATCACATGAAGGAACGAGCAGATCAGGGATTTTTTTCCTAGTAAATGGTCTAAAAACTGTGTAAGAGAATGTGGTGCCATTTAGTAGAAAATGATTATATTGAATTCACATAATGTGATTATGATGCAATTTATACAAATACAAAGTAAAAAGATGTGATAAATTCTTTGTATAAATAATATCATATAATCTTTGTATTAGCTAAGAGCATTCTTCTACTGATGGAAGGAATTCATCCGATATGTCCTTAACTCTAGGCTATATCCAGATTGCCTACCTCAGACAACACCTTAAGCATCTGATCAATATACCACAGTTTGTCAGGTGAAAACCTGAAAATAATGAAAGCTTTATATCACAACAATTGCATAATGAAACCTAAGAGGAAAGAAGTTGAGATGGAAAATGTGAAAGAGATGATTCATTTTACATTAAGACCACAATGGACAGGGTTACAGAACCAAATGTATAGATAAACATTTAAAGGAAGGCATCCTCAGCAAAAGGATAACTCTGAATATCTAAAACAGTTGTAGGTAATAAAAATTTCAATATATAGCTAAATGATTATTATGTTAAAACCTAAGAATATAAAAACTCAAGGACACTCAGCATATAAGATCTCAAGGACACATCATAATAAAGAAGAGATATTACGTGGTTATCAAAATCCATGATCTACCAAAAACGCGCCAGACCAAAAGAAGAAGTCAAGTCTTTTTGCTGACTGTTAGCCACATAATGACAAACATTTTGGCTTCATATAAGTATTTAAAGATAATGAAAAAAGTGTTCACACTGTACGACAAAAGAAAGAAATTGCATAACATGAGAGCTTGGAAGGCTGCAATTCAACAATGGGTCACACAGTTTCCAATTCTTGGATTTCACTCACAGTCCAACTTAAAAGAATATTTTTATAGTTGTCTGATCCAGGCAATTCCCTAAGACTTAATCTACATCTAGGGTTGAAAGGACGACTTCAGTGCAATGAAAACCTACCACAGGGCAACTTCCGGTAAGCCATGGTTTCCTTTGCAAAATCAACCCACATTTTCATACACAAGAGCAACTTAATCTGTTTCATCGTCTGTCTATGTATATCTAAACATTACATATTAACACCTTACAAGGTGCACTCTGTTCACGTATCATTAGCCATTAATATGTAACATTTCAGGTATGGCTTTAGTTCCCGGGAAAATAGACTATTTTGTGTGTATAATACGGACTTAGAAAGTTTCTTTTATGTCAGGTAAACATGTAGGGTAAGCAAATGTTGAAGCTATTATTCACATAGGTCTGTTGCTGTCTTTTAATGAAAAAGAACAGATGAAATGACAAGAGTAGCACAATCATCCATATCAAGTGCAAGAAAGCATCCCTCCAAAGATCTTCGATGCACAGAGCAGCACACATGAGAGAATAACTAATTAGAAAATTAGAGAATAACCAAAATTATAATAGACATACTAAATGTGGGTGGCATAA
Organism: Houttuynia cordata; assembly: GCA_039654745.1. NCBI lineage: Eukaryota > Viridiplantae > Streptophyta > Magnoliopsida > Piperales > Saururaceae > Houttuynia > Houttuynia cordata. The sequence continues at coordinate 46,656,109 of CM077502.1, read as the reverse complement.
AAGTGCACAACGTTCATACATTTCTCCCTAAAGGTATTGAAGATACTCCCAAATGTGTAATTTTTTATAGAGAGGAATTAGTCTGGAACAGAGTGCAAACTAAGAACTCTACACTTTTGACTCATCGTGGCTGACTATAAGACTACTCTGACAACCAAAGCTCTTCTTTGTCTCCTTTCCCTTCGATTTCTTCCTGCCGTGGCCTGCCTCACTCCACCAAACCTCTGCCCCGTTCCGCATGCCTCCACCCCGCTCCACATTGCATCAGTGAATCTTTGCAAAACAGAAGGTTAGGTGTCCCTGCCCTTGGGGGTGTGGCACACCTGCCCCCCACCAGCCCTCCCCAGTGCTCTGCTGCTGTCATCATTCCCTCGAGCACAGAATTAGTAGCTCAGGCGTAAACTACTTTTCTCTTATAGTTATGTCCAACCAAATTGTGTCAATTACTTGTGTACTCTGGAAAAATAACTAAACTATGGTCTGCATCAGCCTATTTAACCAAATGACTTAAATGGAATTGAAGCCCATGTTTGAAAAAGGCAATCAGTCACTTGATGCCTAAATTATCGCCACAAACTCCATAGGGCTTGTAGTTCATAATTTATGAGGCTTCTTTTGAATGCTAAGTTTAAATATTAGGAAAACAACAATTTGTATATCCAGACAACACTAAACACAAAATGATCAAGCCTCGAAAGAAAACCATAAAACTGTACAACTGAAGAAAGCACTGAGCTTCTTTTACTTACTTCTCCACAATGGAACAAATCTTATCAGTAAGATCTCCCTTGAACTCAGGATCACTTACTTCTAAATATTCGATAAGTTCTTTAGTCAGAGGCTTGACATTGCTCTCATTCACTAAGAGGAAAACAAGTTCAAGAGCTCTTTTCCTGATTGATGCATCAGAATCCTGTATTGTGCATAACAAAAGAGAGACACAGCTTTAGAATGATCACAAATTTTGCCAAAAAACAGCAACAAATCCATTAATTTAGAAATTCTCCAATCTAGGAAAGGAAGGGAAATACAGGATGAAATATGAAAGTTAACAACTTTGTTTAATGTGCTGACTGGTTATAAGAGAAACACCTTTATAGAAGTGGATGACGAGCACCTTTAAACACTAGGTCAAATGGAACATAGAGAAAGCAAAGGGCTTCACTGCTTTGACCACATGATTACTTCCTAAACACTAAGAAGGATAAGTCATATTGGTTCTCATGATCTCAGCCATTTCTTCCAGCCATCAAAATATACCATGATTTGCATAGTTTATGTAACAACAGAATAACATTCACATATTCGCTATTCAAAATACGTGTGAATACTTGAGATCTAGACCAGAGTTTACATTCGTTACTCATCATTTCTCATTCCGTAAACAATATTAGCAACCCATATTAGATCACCCAGTAATATTGACAATAAGTGAATCGTATAGGCTTTTAAAAAGTTTAACAAGGTGAATCTTATGCTTAAGGCTTCCATTGTCAATAAAGGCAAAATGAACAGGCATGGATTTACGTTGGTCCAACCTACATGAATGAGAAATAAAGAGTGTTTCTACATGGACCATAAAAGAAAAAAGTAGCTCACCTTCACGCATTCCAATATTGTTGCACGATGCCTCTGCACAGCTTGAGTATCAACTCCAACAACCTTCATTAACATGTTTAATGCAACATATCTGAAACAACATCGAGGCTAAGTTGTTTATTCTTGTAAGAAAATTATTTCTAATATTACTGCTGTCATTTAACTCTCTATCAAACATAGTAACAGTCTGTTATATGATAAAAACAGAAAACAATGTAAATGAGTGAATCAATACTACTGCTGTCATTTAACTCTCTATCAAACATAGTAACAGTCTGTTATATGATAAAAACAGAAAACAATGTAAATGAGTGAATCAATATATGATTCTTTAATACTTTTTATTCAATTTCAAACAAAGTGAAAAAATGTAGAGATGAAAATACACAAGCTGTATGAACAATGTTTACTGTGTTACAAAACATAACAAACACTTCATGCCTAGCTTAATGTAGATAGAAGATGGAAACTTGTTATGAGCAAGATAAAGTACAGGACACATAGTAAACTAAAGGATTACTAAGATGATATAAACAGTACATGGTACATTTCAGCCTGATATTATAGAATAAAGAAATGTCAACCTTTTTTAATGCAGCTGCATATGACTAGCATGATTAATCTAAACCACGGCTGAACATAAATACAATAACTGGAGCGAAAGATAAAAATTTTAGCTGCACACTACCCATTATAATCAACACTACCATTTCAACAATCCAGGGTGGAGCATTTGCATTGTCATCCTGATATGTAAAAGCAGACTGGTTTTATTTCTTACCAGCTTTGTGATGGAAGATTACTATCAATGTTTCATGTGCAACCATCATCTCATGAAGCCAATCCATGTAATTGGAAAGGCGTCTGATGAGGATGATGATGTTGAACCTTCATCTCATTGTCTTTTCTTTAGACAATTGCTTTGTCCGGCATAAAAACTTGACACTGCTTTATTACATGGACTTTCTTCATATTGGTATTAGGAAGAGAGAAATATGGTACAGAATCCATGTTGTCGACCCCATAGAGCTGGGATGAGCCATATGGTGATGATGATGATGATGATGATGATGATGATGATGATAATGAAAAGCAAATTCTAACATAAGAAAACTTATACTTGGCATTCAAGTTAAATAAAGCTTACCTGATATTGTTATCGCGATTAGACAAGAATCTTCCCAAGATATTGATAGCCAGCACACGTAATCCACTATTAGCTTCTATGCTCATAATGGTTGCAACACATTCATAGAGTATGGCATTGCCTGCGTTTTTGTTTGACTCAGTTTTAGAAGCAACCTGAAAAAATGCCATCATCGTTTAGTGATTGTTCATATAGCCATCTCTTTGTTCTGTCAGTGGTAAAACAGAGCTCATACAAAGACTCCCTCAACTAGTGCCAATGTTGAATAAAGAACAGCCGTTTGATATTTGAACTCAAAAAAGGAAGATGTGGCCATTTTTTATCTATTTGCATATCAATTTAGCTTATAAATCAAATTCAGAAAGGGGAAAACCCCATCACCAATTTACTTGTGAAGCAACTCAAACCAGAATTATATGAAAGTTCCAGAATGATAAATAATAGTAATTAACTATTTTAAGGAGTTAATTATTTCAACACCCAGCAAAACATTCTGTGATATTCAGAACTCAGGAACAAAATAAATATCTGCTAGTTTAAAAAGGAAATGAAACAGCCAAATTATCAAAGTTTAACAAAACTAATGTAAGCAGCTCATGGCAACAGCAAATCCACCCAATGCCAATAACAAGCGCCAGATTCATATGGCAAAGAAAATGGGAGTTACTGAAATCACTAATACCACAATTCAAATGAACAAAGATATATGACAATTGACCTGAGCAAGTATATCATTCATGCAATCACTACAATCTGCATCTTCATGGCCCAACATTCGTAGTAACCTTAGCAGTCGAATTTGCAGGAAAGGATCTGTAACCCCAGCAATGTCATATTCAGGTACGTATGGACTACTCATGACATCCTTTAGAACTCGAACAAGAGGCTCCGTATACTTCAGTCATCATGTCAAACAATGGTACACATCACACAATCAGATAATGACTATATTATCTTCTAAAAAAGATAGGACGAGATTAGTTTTTTTTTCCTATCATGACTTCAATTTAAAATAAACTAAATGATGATATAAAAACCTGTCTACAATCAACTCATGTACCTTTCTTAAAAATTCAAGAGCTTCTGAGCTGGCTATACATAGTTCTGTACAAAGCTGAATTCCAGTTATCAGAGCTCCATGATGTTTTTCTTTCAGTAAAGAAGCAGCAGGGCTCATGAAATTTTCTGCCAAATCCGGAACTTTCCTGACAATCCGTATAGAGCACAAAGCGGCCTGAATGCAAAAGAGGAAGCTCAAATAAGTGAGCTAAGAAGGACATGTCTGAATATACGTATCATACAATAACGAAATTGCTTACTTATACACATCTTAAAAACATTAGAAATCATTATGAGCAAATGAAGAAATTACTTTTTTCCGAATGTTTTGGTCTCTGCCCTGAAGTAGTCTTTCCACTTCTGGAGCAAGATCCCGAGCCATTTCTGCAGAACATATGTTTCCTAAAGCACAAAGAGCCAACCCCACTATATACTGATTTGAGTGATTAAGATCTCTGAAGAAAAGTTAAGGTGATGCCCCCATCTTACATAGATATTCCAAAACAAATATTAGAGGGAAAAAACCTACTTAAGTAAATACACCGCCAGTTTCACACCAAAATAATTTCTAGAGTTATAGCTCTACAAAGGCAAGGAGTTTTTTTTTTAAAAACACCCAATGACCATTTAAAATAACACCATACAAAATGGTGTTTCCACACCTAAGCAATGCCTAGGTTTGGATGACTTCAAATCCAACTACATCCTTGACGAGGTGTATTCAGCAAACTGGCCAAGGATGTCATAAACCAGCTTAGCAATTTTCGTGGCACAAAGATGAATATCAACAGAATTTTTCTAGTAAATTCAGTCGAACCAGCATATGTATCTACATATAGGCCCTATATACATTTCTAAGGTTTTCAACAAGGAATTCCTAGTAAATGCAATTCATCAGGGCATGTTGACTATTTCTCATACCCATTGGATAGTCTAGTGAAGCATTCAAATCACGGGGATGTGGGCTACATCTCTACAGATGAGCCTTCAATACGTTTTTAAGGCCCTTTACATACGTATCTACATATGGGCTAAACATTATTGAGAGAATAAGCTTCAAGTTAGGATACTGCTTCAAGGAGTTAGTAACCAACATGAGAACTTCTTGTCTTTCATCAAGAAGCAGCATAAGACCAAGATACCCTATTCGTTTCTCAGGAAATCCAGAAGAAGCTATCAACTTGAGGCACTCCATTTGACCAAAATGTGTTGGATAGCCTAACATATGAATAAACATGAGCTTTGCTAGATTGCGATGCCTATAATCATTGTCATTTTCATTAATTGAAGAACGTATAGCAGCACACTCTTTTCTCACAACAGCGCGTTCCTCTGCGGCAGTTTTACATGCACGAATGGCTCGAATCATGTCCCTGCATTTAAACAGCATACACAAAACAATTAAATAATGTGACATATATGCAGGATCCAATAAATGTATTTGGATAACATGAACAAACAGAGAGATTCAATATAAGCAAAGATCACATTATTCTCGAACTATGTGACACCCTTTCTCGGCCATCATTTATAACTAAAATAAGGGCAACCCACAAGAATACCAGCAATCTCATGTTTCATTTTAAATATCGCTCCTCCTACTGTCAATTATTTTTTGGCAACACACCTACTTCCCAGTTAAACTCGAAAAAAGGACCCAAGTTGGAGCTTGAATTAAGGCTAAAAAAAATATCATCCCTCCCACATTAAGTGTCCCATTTAGTTTTGTTTAGTTCATCTTACAAAAGAAAATAGGACACTAAATATGGGACAGGGAGGCGTAATTTTGAAGGATAACAGCTTCCATTCAACGAGCAGAAATGCTTATTTTTCTCTCCGCTACATGCAACATTTTCTAAAACCATCTTTTTTCCACTAATATTATCTAAGTAAATATAAAGAACCAAAAAAATTAAACCAGTTTCAAATGCAGACAAGCTTCATTGGACGGAGGGATTAACCTAAAGAGCTTTTACACGAAGATGCTTGCCCAACAGCAGCAAAATACGCTAGCTAAAACAAACCAAGCGGCGGACAGGTAATCCAGCTCTCACTAATACAACAATAAGTACTAGGTATAAACCACGTACTTAAATCGACTAATCATGTGACATCCCAGAGTGATGGCCAACATATATTCATCAACAAAACAAATGATTATCTAATCATCCCGAGATATAATAAAACCAATCCAACAATCTCTTAGCTGGAATAAATCTACCACTACCCTATAGCAAGTTAAATTCACATTAATTCATAGTTCATCCCCAAAAGGGAGGGCCTCAAGGCGACAACAAAATTTTCAAACTTAATGCACATACATTTGCAAGACAACACACTTATCAGCTGAAGAAACAAAGAAAATTCTTATGATCTATGAAAGACGAATCAAAGACAGCTTTTCCTCTACTTCCCACATTTGATCCGATGTCTCCAAAACCGATTCCGAAAAGCAGGATCCTACCTGAGCCGAGTACCGGATGAGAAAGGATTGATGACAGAATCCATTGGGAACCCCTCTAGCAAATACCAGACTTGAGATCACGCCACTGCCCGGTACCGATACACCGCCGGCGCCGGCGCCAGCAAGCTAGCACTGGGAAGGTCGGATCAAATTGGAGGAGACGAGGCCGATCTAGCGAGAGGAGGAGCGCAAGAAATGCGCGCAATTTGAAGTCGCGCGAGTCATGGAGAACGAGGACGCCTCTTGGATCTGAAACTGCGGAGGCCGAGGGAGACGAATCAGAATGGTGACTGGTGGGAATGTAAGGACGACGATCTGCAAAACCCGGTCTGATGTTTTTCGTGGTGACCCGAACCGGTCCAAACAAAATCCTGGTCTAGAGAGGAATGTTTCATGTCTTGTTCCAGAAATACCCTCCCTCCGCCTTCTTAAACCCCACCCCAATAATTATCTTCCCACCCCAAATGGAGAAGTTTATTGTACAAAAAAAAAATGATTTTAGTCCATTATGGTTTTCTAATTTAGACAATGAATATTGACCGAAGCAAGAAATTCCGTATAGATATATCGGTAAAATATCGATGGACCAAATAGATAAAATATCGGAGATATTGTGTATATCGGTGGTCGAAAATTAGTTTTTTACCATATATTTTTATAATCTAACTTCTAAATTGAGGATGGAAAACAAACAGAAAGTTATTTTTTTCATATTTTTAAAACTTTTAAATATTTTTTAAACATTTTTTTAAAAATAGTGATATATCGGTTCGAACCCAATATATCGCCAATATTTTAAAATTTTTGAAAAAAATGATATTAGTCCGTATCGTTTTAACGGATGGGGCTTGATATCCATATATCGCCGATATAGAATTCCTTGGACATAGGGAATATAAAATTTAATGGAATATAGTGGAATTCAGCTTACCAGTTCTTCATGTTAAGAACGAAAAGAAGGAATTGTTAGGAATCAAGCTGACTGCCCAATCCGGTACCCATCGAAACCAATTCATGTTAAGATGAGGAGAGGTGAAGGACGAATAATCCAAAATAAGTAACAATATAAACAATTTGATCTAGATATAAATAATGAAAGTACAAAACATATACATGTGGTTCAGCCAATTGCCTATTTCACCAAACAAGGATTTCACTATATATAAATAGTACAATTATGTGATACTCACCAATACATAGCCTTCAAAGCCGCTTGTCCAATTCTTCTCCCAAACATACATGAGGACCTCTTAAACTCTCTCATTGCTACAAAGTGAAACTCAACCCTAGACAACCCTAAGACAAGTGATCAAAACCACATAAGCAAGATAGCAAAACACCGAAGAACAAGTGGTCATAACTGTCACGCCCCGAATTTCATAACCTCGAATAATGCGCGGAAGCACTCACACAACTAAGGTCATGAGGCTGAAACCCGGGCCGTGACCGAATACTCATACATAATTCTCATCCGTTCCAGAACGCTTAAACAAATATTCACTAAATAAAGATCTTGAATACTAAAAATTCGAAAGAACTACTACTTAAATTATTACAGCTTAATAATTTAAAAACATTAACATAACATATAAGGCACACAGGCCAAACATGATAAAAGTTCAAACACATCTAAATAGAACAAGTCTTCACAATCAACTTTATTCATCTGGAAATCAGCAACAACACAAACCTGCTCCACTTCATTCTTTCTTAATTCCTGCATCAAAGGATGCATGAGTATTTCGAAAGAAATACCCAGTAGGATGCCAAAACCCTACTGAACAAAAGATAAATAGAACAATGGATTCCAGTCTATATAAAATATGAGACAACATCAATTATAACTGGAATAATAATGCAGTAATCAATATACTAGAATGAGAGCAACTCGTGCTAAGAATCAATCAAACTTCGAACACTTCATTGAAAAGGGTATAAATCATACTCAGAATAGACTCCAAACATACATGGTGTAAGAGTTATCAATTTCTGCTCTCAGGTAAGTCCACTTCCCCTATGGACATCTATGCCAGAACATCCTAGAGGTTCTACAGAGGAACCCGGCCATGCGTCTAGGGATGCTGGCCCCATCGGTGCTTACGGGCACAATGAGCTGAGACTGCAGGCCTTCCTAATATCATACAATCTAAAGCGCACGCGTTGCCGCCATCGGCTGAACTACAGAGGTTCAATAAAATCTGAGATCTCGTAAGATCTAGCATTGGCTCTTGAGCATACTATGAGTTCCACTCGAAGAGTATTAATCACTCTTGTGGACTAAGCAGTTTACAGAGAACTGAAAATAATCTGACAGCAGCATCGGCTGTATCAGAATCAATGGAAAAGACTTTCTGTTCAAGAATGGACTCTTATAGAATTTCCATTGAGATTTCAATATCTCAAGGAATACACAATCCAATATAAGGATGAGACTCCATATTATTCATCTACGTCTGACTCATTACAGAGTAATTGGAACGACTCATCTTTCACGCTCAACCCAAACTTCAAGGGTATAGAAGTAATTTCACTTATCAGACCCTTTCATTGTGCAAGGCCATAGATAAGAATTTCCAGTTCTAACGCTAAACTCAGATGACTCGAATGGTCACAATAATTAGGGTATGAGAGTACAACCCTAATCAGATTTCTAGAGACACTTCAATCGGTAAGGTAGTTTAACACATAAGCTCAACTCAATTTGGCTTGACTCCACTTGACTATGCAATTCCAAAAGATTACACTCTCTACCCAATTTCCACCCCTGTCTTTCTTGTTTTTATTTAGGTGGCAACTTAATATAGCCATAAGATACTAAGTACTATTAGGTATACCCCGGTTCACTGCCCTGTTTTCTGCACAACAGCACACTTTCGAGTCTCACAGTAATTTTTACAGTTCGAATCTGATCCCGAAAATTTTACTGTAGATTCCCCCAAGAGTCTACAATCTAACCTAATAGAAAACGCATTTTTCCGAATTTTTTAGAATTAGTTACACATTTAATACTGCAGTCTGTCTGTACAAAAAAATACTGGCCGAGGCTAATTAACCTGGATTAACTCCCCTAATATGATACTTACTTATTAATTTCTCACTTGACCATGATATAATAACTATCACAGAGTCCTCTCATGATAATAATATGGCTATGTCAGTAGGTAAAGGTTATGTTTTTAATGCATATAACCATCCGACAGTTGATATTACACCCAATTAGGATTAGTTCCCACAAATCCCAATTAAGACTACTAATATGGGACACAAAAACAAAATAGAGTACTGTCGACTTCAAAAGAAGTGATCTTTTCACCAACCAGAGGTGTGAAGAGTCAAATTTCTAGTGTCGAAGAATCAATCAACCACTAACTCCATGGTCCTACGCATATTACTCGAGTTAACCACTATTGACTCAACATGATCCAATGATATTAAAGAAATAAGACAATAATAAATGGACAGAAAAATATCAGCAATTCAGGGATCATGAAACAAGTCTAAGGATGCTGGAATTTAGAGGAAGAATCTCATCTAGGCCATTGCACATCAAGTTAAATACGATAGAACAACATGACACGTACAAATGCGATCATCATATAAAAATCACAACTTTCACTATAAAAATATTGCTTTCATGCAACTCATCGATTAGAATCTTCACAAGACAATATCAAGGATATAATCATGATCAAATGGTAAGAAAAATCAGGTAAAACACATCCTACCTCTTGACGAAAATTGCGATTAAATGCGCGTTACTCAATTCCACGCGTATCACCCCTTTCCTTTGCGTATCTCCACAAATTAGCGTTCAAATCGATGGAAAACCCCTTGGACGTGCAATAGGGATGTTGACCACCTTGCTCTAGGGCTGGCACGACTCTCAAAGCATTCTAAAAAGGTTGCCGATCACTGATTTGGGATGTTTAAATAGAAAAAAAACTAATCTCTTAAGTTAGATCTCCACCCTAGATTGTAATCCATCTAACGGTCCTTAAGAGGTCTGGCTTTGGAGAATATTCTCCAGCCCACAACGTGCCCCATTACTCCTTTCTTGATGGTTATGGTTCCAAGATTGTAGGGAACAAAAATCCAATCAATTGGTTATCAAAACCGATTCAATAACTTCCTTTAAATGGATGACTATTGCACCTTGCCACGTGGCAACTCCAATTGAAATTGGTAACTACCTCAACACGTCCAAAATCCTCCCCTTAATGATCATGATTTTTCCTTAGTTAGGATTTCCCAAGAAAATCGCCCAATTAAACCGGATTTAGGATATTTATCAAAAATTCAATTTTTTTTTCAACTCAATTCCAAATCAAATTAAACCAAAATCACAACTCTTTAAATTACGGGAATTAAGTGCTTACCTTGCATAGGATTTCCCGCCTTGTTAACTTGAAAATTACCGGGTATTACATCCTCCCCTCCTTAAAGAACATTTCGTCCCCAAAATGCCGCAAATCAGTCAACAAAAAAATCGGGGTAAGATTTTCTCATCTCACTCTCTGATTCCCATGTCATTTCCTCGGAGTGCTGACTTTGCCACAAAACTTTCACCAATGGAATAGTCTTTCTTCGTAGCACTTGGTCCTTCTTATCCAAGATCTTGACTGGTCTCATCGGAAATGATAAATCGGCTTCCAACTAGTCGCGTAATCCAATACATGCGAAGGGTCGGGCACATACTTCCTTAACATAGACACATGAAATGTGTTATGCACATCTGCCAGCTGTGGCGGTAATGCCAACCGATATGCCACTGGTCCAACCCGTTCTAGTATTTCAAAAGGTCCAACAAATCTCGAACTCAGCTTCCCTTTCTTACCAAACCTCATAACTCCTTTCGATGGCGATACTTTCAGAAACACATTGTCACCTTCCTGAAATTCTAATTCTCTCCTTCGGCAATTTGCATAGTTTTTCTGTCTACTCTGGGCTGTCTGCAACCTTTGTCGAATCTGTTTCACCTTTTCTGCACAATACTGTATCAACTCGGATTTCAAAACTTGATCTTCTCCAACATCTGTCCAACAAGTGGGTGATCTGCACGGTCTTCCATATAGGGCTTCAAATGGTGCCATCCTAATGCTTGAATGATAACTGTTGTTGTATGCAAACTCAATCAATGGTAAATGGTCATCCCAGTTCCCTTTCCAATCGATTGCACACGCTCTAAGCATATCCTCTAACGTCTGAATCGTCCGCTCTGACTGTCCATCACTTTGTGGGTGAAAAGTTGTGCTGAAGTTAAGCTTTGTGCCCAATGCTTCCTATATACTCTTCTAGGTTCTCGATGTAAATCTTGTGTCCCTGTCTGACACAATTGACAACGGTGTACCATGAAGTCTCACTATCTCTCTTATGTACAGTTCTGCTAGGCTGTCCGAATTCTGCTTCCATCGAATCGGTAGAAAGTGTGCTGCCTTAGTAAGTCGATCCACGATCACCCATATTGCATCCTTCTGCTTCTGAGTCTTCGGTAATGCTACTACGAAATCCATAGTGATATGGTCCCACTTCCACTGTGGAATCTCTAATGGCTGCAATAATCCTACCGGTCTTTGGTGTTCTGCCTTCACTTGCTGACAAGTTAGACACTTGGATACAAATTTACCAATGTCCCTCTTCATTCCATTCCACCAAAAGTCCCTTTTCAAATCTTGGTACAACTTTGTACTTCCTGGATGAATGGCGTACTGCGAATGATGTGCCTCCCGAAGAAGCTCTTGTCTTAGCTCTATGTCCTTTGGCACGACCAACCTTTTTCGCAATAAGATGCTCCCATCTATGCCTTTGCCGAAATCTGGTTTGTCTAACAACTTCTGTAACTGGGGACTATTTCTCTGAGCTTCTAGTACCTTCTCGTGTATCATCGATCTTATTGAAATATTCCCCAAGAACGATGTTCTTCGTGTAGTTGGCCATTCTAAATTGCATGCTCCTAATTCTTCCATCATCCTCCATTCTTGTACCATCATATGTGCTACAATCCCTGTTTTCCTGCTCAAAGCATCTGCTACCACATTTGCTTTACCTGGATGATAATTAATAGAAAAATCATAATCCTTCAAGTACTCCAACCATCTTCTTTATCTCATGTTCAAATCCTTCTAAGAAAATATGTACTTCAAACTCTTGTGGTCAGTGAACACTTCAAATGTTTCTCCATATAAATAATGTCTCCAAATCTTCAAAGCAAATACTACTGCTGCCAACTCCAAATCATGAGTCGGGTAGTTCTGTTCATGAATCTTCAGTTGTCTAGATGCATATGCTACCACATGTCCGTTCTGCATCAGTACACATCCTAGTCCACTCTTCGACGCATCACTGTAAATAACAAATCCACCTGATCCTGATGGCAACTTCAGGATTGGTGCAGATGCCAATCTCTTTTTTAACTCCTAGAAACTCCGTTCGCAAGCATCCTCCCAATTGAACTTTACTCCCTTCCTTGTCAATTTGGTCATTGGCAAAGCTAAGCTAGAAAATCCTTCAATGAACCTTCGATAGTAACCTGCCAATCCCAAGAAACTTCTTATCTCCGTTACACTCTTCGGCTGCTCCCAATGAAGAACCGCTTCCACTTTGGTCGGATCTACAGAAACTCCGTCTTTTGATATGACGTGACCCAAGAAATTTACTTTGTCCAACCAGAACTCACACTTACTAAACTTGGCATATAGCTGATTGTCTCGCAAAATCTGCAACACTTGCGCTAAATGTCTCCTATGCTCTTCCTGGTTCATCCACAAATACAATCACAAATTGATCCAATAACTCCTTAAAAATTCGGTTCATTATATTCATGAATGCTGCTGGTGCATTCGTCAATCCAAACGGCATCACTAGAAATTCATAATGCCCATATCTAGTTCTGAACGCTGTCTTAGAAATATCTTCTTCTTTAATTCTCAGCTGATGATATCCAGACCTCAAATCAATCCTCGAGAAAACTCTGACTGACTGCAACTGATCAAACAAGTCATCGATCCTGGGTAACGGATACTTATTCTTTATTGTTACTTGATTCAATACACAGTAATCAATACACAACCGCATGGATCCATCCTTCTTCTTCACAAACAATACTGGTGCTCCCCATGGGGATACGCTAGGCCGAATGAGACGTTTATCTAACAACTCTTGCAATTGATCATTTAATTCCTTCAATTCAGCAGGTGCCATTCGATACGGTGCCTTCGATATTGGTGCAGTTCCCGATAACAAATCTATGGTAAAGTCAATATCCCGTTTTGGTGGCAAACCAGGCAACTCCTCCGGAAAGACATCTATAAATTCATTCACTACCTCAATCTCTTCTATATTAGGGGTAGTTTTCTCGACTGACAACACAGTCGCTAAAAAGGCTCTACAACCTTTAGCTACTAATTTCTGAACTTTCATTGCAGAAATTAGGCAGTTTTCTTTCTTTAAACGAATTCCTTGGAACATTAGATCTCTCTTCCCCGGAATTCGAAAATAGACTCTCTTCTTACTACAATCTACTGTAGCACCAAACATAGATAACCAATCCATACCCAAGATTACGTCAAAATCAACCATATTGAGCAACACCAAATTCGCATTCATCACCACACTTTCAATCATAACAGGAGAATCCTCCAGATACTCAGTTGCTAATACTGAGTCTCCAACAGGAGTAGAGATAGAAAGATCATACTCTAGTCTAGACGGTTTCCGTTCTAGACTCACAGCGAACACCACAGATATAAAGGATCTCAATGATCCGGGGTCAATCAAAACCCTAGCCAGTCTATCCGAGACAAGAAGAGTACCTTCGATCACATCATTTGAAGCGTGAGCCTCCTCCGCCGAGGTCAAAGCGAAGACTCGTGCTTGACCCTTCTTGCTCGTCTCCCCTCCTGTCTTCTTGCTGCGGTTCGGGCAGTAAGGTGCGATATGTCCGACCTCGTTACAACTGTAGCATCTTCGGGTGTCATTCGAACACGGCTTCCCAGCATGAGACTGCTGCCCACAAAATCTGCATTTGCTTCCCGCTTCAGGACCATTGCCATATTGAGGCTGACGGTAAGGAACCATCGCTTGACTCTGACCGTTGCCGCGATTAATCTGTGGCTGATGCTTTTGCTGCTTAGCCAGTCGTTGTAAATCGACCACCGCTTCCAAATTGCTTGAAACCAGAGCGCTTGAAATTACCGTCCTGACCCTTGTTGAACTTCATTTCCGCTCTTGGGTCCTCTTATAGTCATCTTCAATGATAGAGGCCAACTCCACTGCTTTAGCCACGGTAGTCGGTTGTGAGACCAGAACCTTTGACCTTAGTCCATCGCGTAGACCATCGACGAATCTCCTCGCCTTTACCAACTCGTTGGGACACGCATCTGTCGCGAATCGTTGCAGCTGTTCAAACTTTGTCTCGTACTGAAGTACGGACATGCTTCCCTGCACCAACTCTAAGAATTCTTTCTCCTTCCTGCACTGAATATGAGGAGGAAAGTATTTCTTATTAAATACTTCCTTAAATTCTGCCCACGCGATCTCTTGTCCTGCCTCGAAATTATTCTGCTCTGCCGATTCCCACCAGAATACGGCTTCACCAACGAAGAGATAGGTTGCGAACACGACTTGTTCCTCTGCCGGAACCTTCATACCCTTTGAATAATCGTTCAACTTCCACGATCCATCGCTCAGCCTTTTTAGGGTTGTCATCACCAGAGAAAGCTGGTCCCGCTCTCTTGAACCGCTCTAGGGTAGGCGCCTTCACTCTGGGCGTATTGCTACTGGTTCCGCCATTCCGCAGTTCCCTTGCTAGCTCCCTTACCACGTCAGTCAAGTTCTGGCTAGATGCCTCCTCCTGTGAAGGATTTGGCACGGTACCCGATAGTCCTACCACGAGCTTCAGTTGTCACCATCTCGAAAAATCTACAGTCAAGGAAAGAGGGAGAATTAGAACTTAACTCCAGGTTTTATTTTAATTCTTCCTCCAATCCATGACTACTAGCGCGATAGTCCAAAATAAGCATAAACAACAATGCAAGCAAAACAAGGAACACACCAATACTGAATTCAAAACGGAGTTTTATTCAATACCAATTAAAAAGTTACACCTAAATCCCTGGAAGAAAAGCAGGGTTATTAAAGAACCTACTCACTTATAAAGCATCCTAATCGAGTCCCTGAACACCATATCTCAGAGGTACTCGTCTAAAATGGCTAAGGACACAAACATAGGTGCAAACACTAGATGACCCTCATACGAGTCTATCTCCCAATCGGTCATGTGAGGCCACCTATAACCTAGGGATTTGAACCTGAGATACAGCTCATAGAAAAGATCTGGGTCATCCTTTGCACGAACATAAACTGGATGCTCTAAGACTTCCGAAACTCCTGGTGTATCACGTAACCAATGAACGGATGCTCTTCCTCGGGATCTTCCTCTGGGTCTTCCTCTGGATCTTCTTCTGGATCTTCTTCCGGGTCTTCTTCCGGATCTTCTTCTGGATCTTCCTCAAAATCAGGCTCTTCCTCGATGTCGATCAGAAAAGGTTCTTCCTCGGTTCCACGACCAATGTTCTGCAATCTCCACTCAGCAACCACTGTCGAGCTGCCTCCTGACAATCCTTCTCGTAAATCCGACCACTACGCGTTCTCGCCATTACCTAAAGCAAAGTACTAATTAGTCATTAGGTACAATTATGCTTCCTCTCTCATTCTAGGGTTCCACACTCTTATATCAAAGTTATTCTAAATCTTTGTACCGTGAATAATTATTTAAGTCTTTCTGAGCTCTGATACCAAGCTGTCACGCCCCGAATTTCATAACCTCGAATAATGCGCGGAAGCACTCACACAACTAAGGTCATGAGGCTGAAACCTGGGCCGCGACCGAATACTCATACATAATTCTCATCCGTTCTAGAACGCTTAAACAAATATTCACTAAATAAAGATCTTGAATACTAAAAATTTGAAAGAACTACTACTTAAATTATTACAGCTTAATAATTTAAAAACATTAACATAACATATAAGGCACACAGGCCAAACATGATAAAAGTTCAAACACATCTAAATAGAACAAGTCTTCACAATCAACTTTATTCATCTGGAAATCAGCAACAACACAAACCTGCTCCACTTCATTCTTTCTTAATTCCTGCATCAAAGGATGCATGAGTATTTCGAAAGAAATACCCAGTAGGATGCCAAAACCCTACTGAACAAAAGATAAATAGAACAATGGACTCCAGTCGATATAAAATATGAGACAACATCAATTATAACTGGAATAATAATGCAGTAATCAATATACTAGAATGAGAGCAACTCGTGCTAAGAATCAATCAAACTTCGAACACTTCATTGAAAAGGGTATAAATCATACTCAGAATAGACTCCAAACATACAGGGTGTAAGAGTTATCAATTTCTGCTCTCAGGTCAGTCCACTTCCCCTATGGACATCTATGCCAGAACATCCTAGAGGTTCTACAGAGGAACCCGGCCATGCGTCTAGGGATGCTGGCCCCATCGGTGCTTACGGGCACAATGGGCTGAGACTGCAGGCCTTCCTAATATCATACAATCTAAAGCGCACGCGTTGCCGTCATCGGCTGAACTACAGAGGTTCAATAAAATCTGAGATCTCGTAAGATCTAGCATTGGCTCTTGAGCATACTATGAGTTCCACTCGAAGAGTATTAATCACTCTTGTGGACTAAGCAGTTTACAGAGAACTGAAAATAATCTGACAGCAGCATCGACTGTATCAGAATCAATGGAAAAGACTTTCTGTTCAAGAATGGACTCTTATAGAATTTCCATTCAGATTTCAATATCTCAAGGAATACACAATCCAATATAAGGATGAGACTCTGTATTATTCATCTACGTCTGACTCATTACAGAGTAATTGGAACGACTCATCTTTCACGCTCAACCCAAACTTCAAGGGTATAGAAGTAATTTCACTTATCAAACCCTTTCATTGTGCAAGGCCATAGATAAGAATTTCCAGTTCTAACGCTAAACTCAGATGACTCGAATGGTCACAATAATTAGGGTATGAGAGTACAACCCTAATCAGATTTCTAGAGACACTTCAGTCGGTAAGGTAGTTTAACACATAAGCTCAACTCAATTTGGCTTGACTCCACTTGACTATGCAATTCCAGAAGATTACACTCTCTGCCCAATTTCCACCCCTGTCTTTCTTGTTTTTATTTAGGTAGCAACTTAATATAGCCATAAGATACTAAGTACTATTAGGTATACCCCGGTTCATTGCCCTGTTTTCTGCACAACAGCACAATTTCGAGTCTCACAGTAATTTTTACAGTTCGAATCTGATCCCGAAAATTTTACTGTAGATTCCCCCAAGAGTCTACAATCTAACCTAATAGAAAACGCATTTTTTCCGAATTTTTTAGAATTAGTTACACATTTAATACTGCAGTCTGTCTGTACAAGAAAATACTGGCCGAGGCTAATTAACCTGGATTAACTCCCCTAATATGATACTTACTTATTAATTTCTCACTTGACCATGATATAATAACTATCACAGAGTCCTCTCATGATAATAATATGGCCATGTCAGTAGGTAAAGGTTATGTTTTTAATGCATATAACCATCCGACAGTTGATATTACACCCAATTAGGATTAGTTCCCACAAATCCCAATTAAGACTACTAATATGGGACACAAAAATAAAATAGAGTACTGTCGACTTCAAAAGAAGTGATCTTTTCACCAACCAGTGGTGTGAAGAGTCAAATTTCTAGTGTGGAAGAATCAATCAACCACTAACTCCATGGTCCTACGCATATTACTCGAGTTAACCACTATTGACTCAACATGATCCAATGATATTAAAGAAATAAGACAATAATAAATGGACAGAAAAATATCAGCAATTCAGGGATCATGAAACAAGTCTAAGGACGCTAGAATTTAGAGGAAGAATCTCATCTAGGCCATTGCACATCAAGTTAAATGCGATAGAACAACATGACACGTACAAATGCGATCATCATATAAAAATCACATCTTTCACTATAAAAATACTGCTTTCATGCAACTCATCGATCAGAATCTTCACAAGACAATATCAAGGATATAATCATGATCAAATGGTAAGAAAAATCAGGTAAAACACATCCTACCTCTTGACGAAAATTGCGATTAAATGTGCGTTACTCAATTCCACGCGTATCACCCCTTTCCTTTGCGTATCTCCACAAATTAGCGTTCAAATCGATGGAAAACCCCCTTGGACGTGCAATAGGGATGCTGACCACCTTGCTCTAGGGCTGGCACGACTCCTAAAGCGTTCTAAAAAGGTTGCCGGTCACTGATTTGGGATGTTTAAATAGAAAAAAAAACTAATCTCTTAAGTTAGATCTCCACCCTAGATTGTAATCCATCTAACAGTCCTTAAGAGGTCTGGCTTTGGAGAATATTCTCCAACCCACAACGTGCCCCATTACTCCTTTCTTGATGGTTATGGTTCCAAGATTGTAGGGAACAAAAATCTAATCAATTGGTTATCAAAACCGATTCAATAACTTCCTTTAAATGGATGACCATTGCACCTTGCCACGTGGCAACTCCAATTGAAATTGGTAACTACCTCAACACGTCCAAAATCCTCCCCTTAATGATCATGATTTTTCCTTAGTTAGGATTTCCCAAGAAAATCGCCCAATTAAACCGGATTTAGGATATTTATCAAAAATTCATTTTTTTTTTCAACTCAATTCCAAATCAAATTAAACCAAAATCACAACTCTTTAAATTACGGGAATTAAGTGCTTACCTTGCATAGGATTTCCCGCCTTGTTAACTTGAAAATTACCGGGTATTACAATAACCACACAAACAAGAGGCCAAAGCCTCATAAAAGCTCTCTCTATATAACTCACCATATACAAGTTTTCTCATCAAGCCAAACATTCCAAGTCATCTCTAAGTTACTTACTGCACATACAAAACACAAGAATATAAGCCTCTTATCATGGGATGCCAGCTCGCCGATATATCGGCGATATACCACGCGATACAACGATACAATCTAATATCGTTTTCACGTTTTTTTCCCAATATCGCCAATATATATATCGGTTGGTATTTAAAAAAAATTCAATTTTTTTTTGTAAACAAAAGGAAAAAATAAACTTTCCTGTTTGTTTTCCATCCTAATATGCATATTTTGAAACCTATGCTTTGTCTAAATTAGTATAACTCATTTTAGAAGTTAGATTGTGAAAATATATGGTAAAAACTAGTTTTCAACTACCGATATTTTTTTACACAATATCTCCGATATTTTGTCTCTTGGTCGACCGATATTTTATCGATATCCGATACGACATTCCATTCTTCTTATAGTCATTTCTAACCCTAATACCCCTCCAAACACGTATCCCACATCTAGAGTCTTATATAGTAGGATTCATCATAAAAAAATATGTCCAAAATGGGTATCCAGCAACCACATGTCACAACCGGTTGACCGGTCATGGCCCATCGACCGGTAGGCAATTTGTTTATTCCATCACGTGGGTTCAAGTGAACAATACCCAACAAAAATAGGATAACAATGAGGAAGAGAAGGGCCAAATGCTGGTGAAAATTGTCGCCAAAAGTCGCTTATGCTGGCTAGCAGTCACTAGCCATCAAGGTGAGATTAAGCTACCTTATTTCTAATATAAGTACTCCCTTTGTCAGTGAAGCTCGTCTTAATGTGGAAACATGTCCAATATTACAGAGTTGTATTTGCTCCTCAAAGCAAAAAAAAATGCAAGATAAGAATTAAAATTATGTGTTTTGTAAGGCCCTAGGGTACGTTTGGCAACGTGGATTTAGACCCTGTGATTTTAAGAATCACGTGATTTGTCTAAATCCTGCGTTTAGGAACTCCTTTTTGGATGTGATTTGATTCTTCTCCAAAATCTCACTCTAGAACGACGTGATTCTTATTGTAATATGAATGAGGGTCACCCAAAATGACAGGCCCATACCCTATCATTTGCAAAATCACACGAAATTCTTTCAATGATGGAATTCCAAAAATCACACCTCTAAATCCAAATCAAGGTTGTCAAATGCACCCCTAAAGTCTAATAAAATTTACTCATTTTGCACTAAAGATGAACTCCATTGGACTAATGGAATAGGTAAGTAGATTTAAGTTACAACAATGGATTAAAGTGGCGTAAGAGGTCATAGTGGGTGATAAGAAAAAAATATTCTGATCAGTCATGATGACGTAGCATTATGGCGCGTTATCATAAAAAAGTGGGGTGCAAAAACAGATTCACCCTCTTCACAAGTACTCCAACCATCGAGGCAGTGACACTCCAGTTCTGCTTTCCTCTGCCACGATCATGGCGATTGCTTCCATAGCCTCCCTTCTCGTCCTCCTTCTCCTAAACTTGGCCCCTACACAAGGTCTGTACTGATGTAGAAGGACGATCTTTCTGTAAAGTTTGCATCTTTATGCCGGTTTCCGTTCTCCCGTTGCGGTTCTTTTGATTTTTCCTCTGAAAGTCTGTAAATTTGTGTTATTTTTCCTCTGAATTCGGTGCTTTTTATGTTGCAGGCAATGGTGGCATCTTGTTTGAGTACGGGTACACGGTGTCCACAGTACTGGACGCCAACAAGCTCGAAGCTCCGTCTCCATTGAACCCGTTTTCGCTAGTCCCTTCGCCGGAGGGCGAGGAGCTTCTCCTCCTAGATTATTCGAACAGCGCCATTTACACGGTCTCGGTGCCTGTCTCCCGAGGTGCCATTCAAATGTGTTCCATTTGATTGAATTCTGGTCTTTTTTGTGGGTTTTTGTTAATTGATTGATATCTGGTGCAGAGAGTAAAATAAATCGCATCGCCGGCGGCGAGGGGGGATTCTCCGATGGGGAGACTAGTTCTGCGAAATTCGATCACCCCCGGAGCTTTGCGGTTGATTCCAGAGGCAACGTATACGTTGCGGACAAGAACAACCGTGCTATAAGAAAGATCAGCAGTTCAGGTATGTCTCCAGCTCTCTGTTTTTTTTTTGGTAGAAGGTATGTCTCCAGCTTACTCTGTATGATTAGATGAGCAATTGAGCATTTTAGGCTTAAAGTTGAAAGCTTTTGCCTTTCCCGGCCGTAAAAGGAGTATCAAACCGTGTGTAACGAGTGTAGCTTACCCCGGGACGATCTTCTGCGTCGATCTTAAGCTACAGTGTAGCTTCGAACCGCGCTAATACATAAAACCGGACACCCTAAACAAGGAATGCATATATGTAAATACATATATGGGATTTGAGGTCCCATATATATATATATATATATATATATATATATATATATATATATATATATATATATATATATATATATATATATATATATATATATATATATATATATATGGGAAATGCTACAATGAGCAGCCCATTTTGGTGAGCACAATGAGCAGCTCACTGTAGGACCATTGATGGACGATCTCATGTCCTACAATGAGACTGCCCATTTTAGTCTTTTTAATTTTTTTTAAAATTTCCTATCCTACCTCTCCCTCTCCATTCCCTCTGGCAGTCTGCCTCCCTCCCTCCCCGGTGACACCATCACCCCGCCGCCGCCCCGCCACCCCGCCGCAGCCCTGCCGGTGACCGCCCTCCTCGGCGACCTCGCCCGGCACAGCCACCGTCGCCCCGGTACCCCCCTCCCTTCCCTCCTTCTGGCTCGACGGCCCCGCCACCCCTTCCGCCGGCCCCCCCTCCTGGCTCGACGGCCCCGCCCCCCTTCCCTCTCCCCCCTCTGGCTACCCCGGGGGCCGTCGAGCCAGAGGAGAGGGCTGCGGGGCACCCCGTCGCCCCCCTTCCCTCAACCCCCCTGGTTCGACCGCCCCCTTCCCTCTCCCCACTCTGGGAGCCAGAGGAGACGGCGGTGGGGGCAGCGAAAAGGTGGAAGCTTTCGGTTCCACCTTTCGCTGCCCCCACCGCCGTCTCCTCTGGCTCCCAGAGTGGGGAGAGGGAAGGGGGCGGTCGAACCAGGGGGGTTGAGGGAAGGGGGGGCGACGGGGGTGCCCCGCAGCCCCCTCTCCTCTGGCCTCGACGGGGCAGGGCGCCCCTCTCCCCCACTCTGGCTGGCTCCCAGAAGGAGGGGGCCGTCGAGCCAGAAGGAGGGGGGCCGGCGGAAGGGGGTGGCGGGGCCGTCGAGCCAGAAGGAGGGAAGGGAGGGGGGTACCGGGGCGACGGGTTGGCTCCGCAGCCCTCTCCTCTGGCTCGACGGCCCCCGGGGCATCCAGAGGGGGGAGAGGGAAGGGGGGCGGGGCCGTCGAGCCAGGAGGGGGGGGCCGGCGGAAGGGGTGGCGGGGCCGTCGAGCCAGAAGGAGGGAAGGTACCGGGGCGACGGGGTGGCGTGGCAACGAGGGTCGCCGAGGAGGACGGTCACCGGCGGGGTGGGGGCGGCGGCGGCGGGGTGATGGGTGTCACCGGGGAGGGAGGGAGGCAGACTGCCAGAGGGAATGGGAGAGGGAGGGGGGAGGGGTAGGATAGGAAATTTTAAAAAAAATTAAAAAGACTAAAATGGGCAGCTCATTGTAGGACGTGAGATCGTCCATCAATGGTCCTACAGTGAGCTGCTCATTGTGCTCACCAAAATGGGCTTGCTCATTGTAGCATTTCCCTATATATATATATATATATATATATAGCAATGGTGAAAATGATATAAAAGGCTCAATAGCTACAAACAATCTTAAACAAAAACAGTTAGCTACTCCAATATATGTGAGCCGTTGGGACTCTAATATAAACCATGCATGGTGCATCCAACTTGAAGCACAAAGTTTCATTGAAATTTCTTAAAAGTAAAGCTACAAAGTGACAGAAGACAAACAAAGAAAAATAACATGCAGCAAAAAAAAAAAAAAAAAAACAAAGAAGAAAACCTTTTCCCTTTTTTCTTTGCTACAACAAAGAAGAAAACCTGAGGCACACAAAAAGATGCATGCAAGAATCGGCTGAGTCACCGGGAACGAGTCACGGAATTGTCCGCTTCAGAGGTCTTAACTTTTGGTACCATAATGCCCATGGCCTCTCAGATCGGCGGAGTTTCAACAAGAGAGGTATAAATGTAAATTGACCAAGTCCAGGCAGGGTTCAGGTAAGGGCTGCTAGGGCACTGCCAGCCTTGTCTCTCAGGTAGCTTTTTACATTTCTTCTTTGTAAAAAGATGTGTTTATGATGATCACAATGAACTTTGTATTACCCTTCACTGCTACCCAATTGACCTAATTGGTCCAATCCTAATTCATTGTCTTACTATTTACATCTCAATTATTATGAGATATTATATGCATACAAGTCCCATTATCATCATCATTAACTTAAAATCTCAATTATTTTACAACAGCTAGCGTCAAGCCAATATTATCCTTCTTAGACTTGTAAACTTCATGGAGTTGCTCAACCAACTTGGGTTGTATCAAGAGAAGCAAATCTGTCAACTATCCCTTTTGCCAGAGTCAGTCACCCACAGGAAAGTGAGTATAAAAGCTTGGTGGAAGGATAATGCTTATCATCACAGCTGTCAACCACCGTTGGATGATTGCTGCACATCCCACAAGATTCCAGCCTTCCTTTCTCCCAATCCTCTTTTAGCCTTGTAAAGGGTTGAGGTGCATTCCTGCCTGAACGATTGTGCCTTAAAATCCCATGGTAGGCACCATCCTAATAGTTTATGTGTCAACCAGAAGAGCCAAATGACTTGAATGGCATAATCAGATGATCTTCAAAATGACTTAAATGACTATCACAAATGCAGCTCTTGGCCGTTTAAAAATCCAAAAATTCCATTTTTGGTGAATAATAGGATGCCATAACACTTGCTCAAATATATATTTTGTAAATTGCAAATGGGTCCTCTGTTTCATGCAGTATATGAAGTGACTCTTTGTTATTTATAAATACAGTATATGAAGATGACTAAGATATGAGAATGAGTTTCCTACTGGCTATTCAAGTTATTTTGCTATGCCTATTGGTAATATAAGCCAACCGTCTTTCACTTGCTGCTGTTTTAGGTGTGACCACTATTGCCGGAGGATACTCAACAAAACCAGGACATGCTGATGGACCTGGTCAAAATGCTTCTTTCTCGAATGATTTTGATTTGACCTATGTTCCTAAAATGTGTGCATTGTTAATTTCTGATCATGGTACAAGACTGATTCGTCAAGTGGACTTAAAGTCAGAAGATTGTTTCCTCAGGGCACCTCATTTTGGTAAGAGCCTGCCTTTTTTGCATAACTACTCCTGAATTTATGTTCTGATATTTATAGACTGTAGCTACTTTTCTTTTTCTTTTTCTTTTTTTATTTTTCACATGGTTTGTGAAGTATTTAAAATGTCTAGAAATTCCTTGAACATTTTCCTTACTAGATTCTCCATTTCATGGAATGGAAAACGTCAAACTATCAAAATGTCTTGAAATTCTTTGAACCTTTTCCTTACTAGATTCTTCATTTCATGGGATGGAAAACGTCAAACTAGCAATTTATTACTTGTAATTTGCCAATAAGATTTAAGTACATTCTACGCAAGTCTAGATTATAGAAGTCAACTGTCAATATTCTAAGCAGGTGCTGCTATATGGTCTCCTCTTAATATCTCTAGCTAGAATTTACACATAGATGGAAAAGTGAATGAGATTGAATTAGATTATCGCCTTGAAAAGTATATCAGAGGTGGACCAATTTTTTGCAAAATGTACTTCAAGGTCTCAATTGATTTTATAACGTCGATGTAACGTTTTCTGTTACTACGAGATAATTAGTTTCCACAAAACAAAAGTGTAAATTAAACCTTTCAAGCTCTGTTAATTGTATTCTCAATTGTTACTTATTTTGTATTTGCTGTCTACTGTGTGAAGATGGTGGTTTTGCTTGCTATCACATTTGACAAAATATGTGCTTACATAACAAAATATGAGCTCACATATTTGTATGTCTATCAGGATGATATGTGCTTAATATCCTTTTTGTACTTCAGAACTGGGACTTGCAGGGGCATCCATAATTGCAATTTTATGTTTACTTCTTGGCTTGGTTGCTGGGTTTGCAGTTCGCCCACTTGTTATCTCTAATGTGAGTAAGCTTACTTGATTGTATATGCATGAAATTTTATTGAAGATCAAAGCTTACACCTGTTCTGACGTGATTTTATAGACAGGATCTTCCCGTGACTCACCATTTCAGCAAGATATGGAGGCATTACCCAACTCAAGTGGAGAATCGAATACTGATCTTCTTCTACGGCATCAGAAGCGCAGTTGCTAGCTCAGCACCTTGCCTTTTTTTGGTCAGGTTTTTTGAATTGGCTTTGTCATCTCTCTGCCTTATGTTTAGGCACTACATTGTCGAGAGTAGGGGTTTGCAGACCGAAACCATTTCATTACTTGATTTAGATGCTTCAAATATGGTCAGCACGGAGAAGCCACATATCATTGCTGATCAACTGAAAGACTTGATTAGTTGTGAAAGAGGTGTATGTGTTGGCGAGGGGAAGAAGTCAAATGTACTGGAGGATGAGAATGGTGTTGCATGTAATGACCGTCAGGATAAGATTGATGAGATGATCCGGGCCAGTATTAGAGCCTTTGACAACTTGAGTGGAAATGAAAGTTTCACTAAGAGTTCTGGCCTGACAAGAAGGAAAGCAGAAGTTGATGCGCAGTGAGGCTGGAAGAAAAATAGAAGTTGATGTGCATGGAGCACTGTTTGTGACTCGTATTTAAACTTCTACCTAAGCAGTATGTTATAATAGTGGCTTTCTACTTTTAATTGCTGGTCACTTGTCTGTTTGCATCCCAAAGCATTTGTTTATAGCTATCAGACTGTAAGTACTTTTTGCTTACTCTCCAAGCATCTCAGTCATGGACCTGTGCCTTTATGTACCTGAAGGTGTTGCCAGTGGCTTGCTTGTGAAAGAATGTCTCATTTAACATACAGCACTTTGTTACTTCGGATGAATTCCTGAAGGCCTAGTTGCGTCTCCTCCCTGTTCGCTGGTCTCTCTTGTAAAATAGTTGCAGTGAACAAATAGCGAGAAAGCATTCCGAAGATTTTACAACTTGCTAAAATTGTTTAGTTGTGCCATTTTCCTTCTCCATCTACAGTGTGTACAATAAAATAATGCTGAGGTTCTAACACGTACAACTGATTCAAGTTTAAATATCAAGATGATCACATAGTTGACCCCCATGGAACCCCATTGTTTGCTGGCTTCGTCTCAACAGCTGCTGGTTCTGCGTCATCTTGAAAGAGGTGATGCTGGAGTTCATCATCTTGGATGTCTTGTGTAGGCCATGAAGTTTTATCTCTCTGATATGGGTATGATAAATTGTTGTCCAATTGTTTCCCCCCCAAGTTCAAGAGTACTCCAGTAATTGCCACAAAAGCAGCACCAATATTGAATAACAATTCACTAAGTGAAGTAAGGAGGCCTTCCTGTTTCAGGGCGTCGTCAACTACAAGTGGAGGCATTGTTGATGATTTATGCTTCTGGAGTGGCGTGGTCATAGCCTTCGCTTTTTTCAGGGTTCTAGTTTCTGTGCAACCAAAACAATGTCAATACTTGTACAAAAAGAACAATATGCTAATGCGAATTAATCACACATGGTAAAAGCTTAAAGATAGAGGCCATGGAGATTACAAACACGACAAAGCATACAAAGATAATAAATACAATTAAGGTTCTTTGAATATAATCACTTGTAACTCACACCATTAAGGTGAGGAGGTCTTCCACCGGCTTTATACAAACCAAGCATGTAACCAAGTATGCACGCTGCAAATAGACATAAGATTTCTGCAAAACAAATTCCACAGTTACAGATTGAATTTTTCACAAACATACGCGCCATAAATGGCATTCTCTCCCCACTCTAAGCTCCAATGTTAGGCTACAAATCCAAAAAGTCTCATTAATATAACAACATTACTCTCATCAGGTCACCTCTGTTTCATTAATAAAACAATGATCAGTCCAATTCTAGGATACAAATTAAGATTGACAATCTGTACCTAGAGGTATATCTGCCTCATTCTGATGGGAACAGTCATCAGGATGGAGTTGAATTTCTCTGATTGCTTTGTTTCCTCTGTCGACAACTAGTAGAGAGCAGCTGCTTCCCATATAAACCACGTCAAAGTCATTAGAAAATTTTGCACGGTCACTAGGTCCATCTACGTGATCTCCTCTACCCCATTTTGCACCAGCTATTGTCGTAACTCCTGCAAAAGAAATGTGGATGTTATCACGAACTAGTCATTTAATGTCAATCTTTTATTGTGTTTCGTTTGAGCAATGCTAAATGCATGTATCTATTGGTTCTACCTCCTGTGTCGCTAATTTTTCTGATTCATTGTGTCAGCAATGTAGATGTTTCCCCTGGCATCCACTGTAAAACCCTTTGGATGATTTAGCTTGGCATCTCTTGGATTGCCATCCACATGCCCAATATATCCTTCACTAGAACCAGCAACCAGCTCCGGTCTGTTATCTGCAATTTTTCAGCATGGATGTTGAAAAAGGTAAGCATATGTTGCTAAATTGTAAAGATAGAATGAGTTTTTTGGCAATTTTGATATGGAGGGAGTTTTTTTTATATAATGATATAGAGGGAGTTAATTACACTGTAAATTAGAGGAAAAGCAAACATATCTTCTGAAGTTTTACAAAATGAGATGCGAGAAAAAAAATCCTTCTTCCTTGGTATCAAGAAAGGCAGTTCGTGATGTTTGGACTGATTGATCCAATCCTTTTTAATCCGTTCTTTCTAACTTGCCAGTTATCCACCAGAGTTTTACTCCACCCACCAAAATCTAGAAATTGATCAGAAGAGGGAAAAAAAAAGGATTGAACAAAAATTTAATTCTCCCAAAACGTGGTCATTTGGGCATACAAGGGGTCCAGAACATATATCCACAATCATCCTATTTAGCTGAAATTCGTAAGGAAATCTTATCACTGAATTAAACTTGTATTTTTTTTTTCTGAACTAAAAACTTGTATTGCTCCATGTAGACAAGTAGAGATTTTGCAAAAAAAAAAAAAATCTTGAAAAGAAGCTCAAGACCATGATAGAGTGCGTAGAAGCAAACACTGCTCGGATTCACCTTTATGAACCTATATGAAGTATGAACAAGATGAAGCAATATGCAACAGAGAGAATAGACAGAAACACGGACCTCAGGGTAGAAAAATAGTAAAAGTACCCTACTTACATTGAGATAATGGCAGTGAAATTTTGTTAATGTTGCTATTTGCAGAATCTAGCACTAAAAGATCCCCATTCGGGGATGCTTCAACAGCAAATGGTTCCACACCAAGCTTACTTCCATCAAACACAGTTTCTACCATGTACCCACCTTCGAATGTCATCACTGAACGTCCAGAAACAGCTGCAAATCTCTCACAAATTTCAGTGTATACTTAGCTAGAGACACTAGCCTCAAACATGTTAGTAGTAATTGAAGCAAATAATAATGTGATTGTTACCTGATTGTAATCACTTACCTGACATGGCCGCAACTGAGAATGACCAAAACCTTCTCAGGAGATCAAACAATGCATCTTTCAATATCTCATCGACAGTACCTGCAGAATACCATGAGCTCAATCATTTTATATGATGAAAGAAAAAGAGGAGCGAAAAACATATTGGATAAATATATGCACGCTTACTTCTGGGTCTAGCAGCTGAAGCCAATGCAAAACCTGCAACCAAAGCCACGAAAAGGAGGAGGAGACCGTACCCTCTTCCCGCCGCCATCTCCCTCTGTTGTGTACGCGCAAAAGAAACACGAGAGAGAGATTTGAGTGTCTGTGTTTCTACAATCGCTACACTCTTATCGTCATGATAAAACGTAAAGAGAAGCAATCAACTTCAGGAACCATGTCGTGTTTTGTTGATTTCTTGGTCAGAGATAGGGAGAGTGCCGAATGCAGGAGGCAGGAACAAAGAGTGGAAAGCAAGTGGACTAATGGAATGCCTGTCTTAAAAGAATTCGATTGTGATTAATGTGAGGATTCTTACTACTAAAAATAGCACGTCGATGCGTGCATGAATTGCTGCGGGTGCAAGTATTGAATTTGGCAATGGTTGTATCGTTGATTAGTTTAGAGGTCAAGAATTGGTATGGATTTGTGGCTTTCTCGGATTTCACATAATGATTGCCTATTCATGGAGTTACCATTTGCTAGCGCTCCTGGTAAGAGTCACTCACAATTTGGCCATAATTCAGCCTTTTTTCCCCTACTAAAGGAGCCATAAGGATTGAGGGAAGGATCGTTAAAGATATGCCCCAATCCAAAAGATCTTAACCATGTGAAATAGGTCCAAAGGCCTAGTATACATGAAGAAAAATGCTAGTTTTACGGGAAATAAACTCATTTGAGAGGTTCGATTCCATTTTTCTTCAATGCGTATACATCATGAATTGATTTTGCCGGCCCAACGGATCAATGGTTTTGGAAAAGTATAATTCGTATATGAAATTATTTTGCTACAAAGTATCCTAAGCATGGCCTAGGGAAGGGATTTGAGGACATGGGGAATAATCTATGGGAGCTTGCCTCAGCCCGGAAGATCTTCAACGAGGTGGATCAATCTTTAGAAGAGGTGGAATATGCTCAAAGATCACTAACAAAGTAAACCATAGTCTTCCTTAGATGAAAATAGTGTCCCTGACAGTTCTTTGTTTTCGGGTTTCATGGACTGTCAACCCTCTCAAGGCACGCACAACTCCCACACATTTCACGCACTGCCAAGGGACCAACAATTTGAAAGAGGGACTTCACAAGCTGATCCTATCAAATGTCGCTTTAAACATGTGATTGTTGAAAATATGGGATGGACAACAAGGCAAGAGAGGTTAGTAGTATATTCGTAAACCAACAAATTTTGCTTAACGTTTTCCAATGTTAAAATTGGCTTTCTTTTTTTCTTTTGGTAGAATGAAGTTAGCTTTATCGATTAAAAAAATGAAGTTAGCTTTCGGATTGCATGACAGTGATGCAAATTTAGGGATACCAATGGTCTGTGTTTGGGTCAAGTATCGCAGGCACTGGACCAGTTCCAGGCAACAGAAAACGCATAATTCCTTTCTTTCTTTTAAGAGACGAAAAATATGTCTGTATATGATTGATGTCCTGTACAAAATAGCATACCCCCATGTCAGTAAAACACACCATCTCATTGAACACAAATAATTTTAGACTTGGCTCAGCTTGTTGATAATGGAAGACTCTCCCACAACCATGTTAGCCTACTTTTCTATCTCTCTTATCCACCACAAATCAGTGCACAAAACTCATTCTGTTAATAATGCTAACCATAAATGGAAAATCCACTTTCAGCTGATCAGATTACCAGAGCCATATTCAAAATAATTTTTCCTCTCACCAAGTGTAGGCCCTTCGCCAGATATAGAAACGAGACCTTCAAGTAAAGTTATAACCTTTTCAGGGTCATCGAGATAGAACTTAGCTTTGCTTGGCTTAGGTCCGACTGTGCATGAAAAAACCACGGGGGCTTCAGATAACCTGGAAGCTGTGGAAGCTATGCTCTCAAACATGTCTTCATCAGATCGATCATCACCAATGCACATGACAAAATCTGGTGGCAAGCCACCATCCAGCATTGATAAAAGAAGCTTCTCTGCAACAATCCCTTTGCTTACTCCCTGTTTTGATATAAGTTGTGAGTGCTTTGATGGTTCAAATAACAACTGAAATTGGAAGCAAGGTCAAAAGAAACATACCTGTGGCTTAACTTCGACGATGTGATGACCACTTTTGACAACTACTGGCTCATTTGCCAATACATTCTCCAGGTGATCCAACATTTCCTTAGCCTGGACGGATCCAAAATCAGGATCAGCATACTGATGATGCCAGACCATGGCGCTCTCTTTTGATTCTATGTAAGAGCCGTCTGTTGTCTCTGTATATACTTTCATCACTCCATCAGCAATATATTTCCAGCTACAGTCACCAGCTACTTGACATGTCTCCCAATCAGAGTCCCTTTCCCATCTAAACATAAGAAAATGACAGGGATGCTTTTGTCAGTTTAGTAATAATGAGCTTGATTTTCATTTCATTTTGAATGTCAAGGTAAAATGGAAGCTATTTTGAATGACAAGCGGGTATGCTAAACAACCAACAGATCACTAGGATATAATTTTGCAAGAAGAGGGAATTGACACAGACAATTAACTAAACTACTGGGCTAAATCAATAACAAGTAATGACAGGTTGCTGACATTCACCCATATTTTGGTCAGGGCAAAATAGAAGAGGGAAAGTTTACATGACACAGGTCTCATGCAAGCAGCATGAGCCAAATCACCTCGAACCATCGGGTTTTGATCTGAGAGCAGGTATGATTTACACCCCCGCCCTCTGATTTGACAGCCACCGTCCGATTGAAGTCCTGCAGCTCGAGGTGACTTTGGCTCATGCAGCTTGCATGAGACATGTCTCATGTAAACTGGCCTCAATAGAAAAACCGAATTTCTGACCTGTTAACTTTAAAAAACATACATCAGAAAGAGATGACCACATACCTTATGAAATAGCCATGTTCAGCTGCAAGTCCCAGTTTCTCACATGGGGCGAAACAGTCACTCAGAAAACTCCTTCCTCTGCCACTCACAATAAACACCGTGTTCTTTGGGTCACAACACAAGGCATTGAGGACATTAACGACTTCAGGTTTTGGAGTTTCATTAAGTGAATCTTGGGGCACAACAGTTCCATCATAATCTAGGAATATTGCCCTCCTATTTGCTGCTGTAAAACAAGGGACAATGTGCTCCTTAGATAGCTTTTTGAAATTATCAGGAAGGGCTACGACTCTGAAACCTAACCCAAGCCCAGTACGCCACCATTGTTTTTTCTCCTGGTTTTTGCATATTCTTTTCAAGTCCTGCATGAAAGTGTTGGCCCAATAAGCAATAGTGTGAGAGCTAACATACTGGTAGTGCTTTTCATGCCTCAGTTGCTTCTCCTTATCCTCCAAGATTATTGCTGATTTCAATGCCTGAGCCACTGCTTCAGTATCCCATGGATTAACTCTGATAGCCCCACTTAATGATGGCGAGCAGCCAATGAATTCTGACACAATGAGTGTACTGGCTTTGGTAGAGTTTGCATTGCTATCAATCAACGGCCCCCCCTCTCTGCAGACAATGTACTCATATGGTACTAAGTTCATTCCATCCCTCACTGCATTTACTATACAGCATTCAGCCGCCACGTAATAAGCGACCTTCTCATAATGAGGAACAGGATTGTCAATCAGGACCACTGGATTGTAGCCTGGGCAACCAAACTTTTTATTGATCCGCATTGCAGTGCAAAAAGCTTCTTTAGTAACTTCTTGAATGTCTTGACCAATGCTTCTTGGTGGATTTGCAATTTGAACCAGGACAATCTTACCCCGCAAATCTGGATTTTCCTGTAAAAGCAGCTCCATGGCAAGTAGTTTCAGAGTGATTCCCTTAAATATATCCATGTCATCTATGCCTAAGATCAATTTCTTGCCTCTGAATTTTTCCTGGATCTCTTGAACTTTGGAATATGTACACGGGAGATCTAGAACAGACTGGAGGCGGCTGACATGGATCCCAATAGGCAATATCTTAATTCTAATTATCCGGCCCAGGTATTCGAGCCCAATATGCCCCCTTTCCAATTTGTACTGCAGGCCCATCATCCTGCTGCAGCAACTGAGAAAATGCCTAGCATAATCATATGTGTGAAATGCAATCAAATCACAGTTTAGTAATGAAGTCAAAATTTCATCTCTAACTGGCAGAGTCGAATATATTTCAGAAGAAGGAAATGGGCTATGTAGGAAGAAACCCAGCTTAACTCGAATTACATTCTTTCTCAAGAGGGATGGAAGTGCCATGAGATGGTAATCATGGACCCACACGTAATCATTATCTGAGTCAATGATGGATGTTACCTTGTCTGCAAATATCTTATTGGCTGAAACATAGGCTTGCCATAATGACCTGTCAAATTTGTCACCATGGCCAGGGCATATATAATGGAATAGATGCCAAAGTTGATGCTTACAAAATCCATGGTAGAACTTTCTATGAAGATCAGGAGGAAGAAATGTAGGGATACAGCGGTAATTCTCCTGCAATTTCTCAGCAACCTGTTCTTGTTCACTTTCACCTACATCAACCTTTAAACTCCCAACATAATAAACCTCTGCATCAGAATTCAGCCCATCCTTCATGTGCAGCAAAAGTGAATCCTCATCAAAAGTAAATTTCCAACTTCCATTTTCTAAATCCCTCTGGGCATGCACAGGAAGCTGATTAGCTACTATAATAATTCGCTGCTTGGTTACAGGAGAAACAAGATCTGAATGTCCATCATAACTTCCATACTCGTCCAATTGTGAAACAATTTCAGGAACAGTCATCAACGGAGAAACCTTCTGTAAAGCCTTTGGCTCATTCAGTAAGTGTATTGGAGCTGAATCCAAAACCTCCGGACGTAAGCTGGATACCATTGTTGACATCTCCTGGAATTTGTAGATTCTAGCCTTGTACTTAGAGCTTCTGATTTGTTGATCCTGAAAATTACAAACAGCCAACAGAACACTATCATTCACCAACCAATGAGATATGTAGATATAAAACAAGAAAAAAACTATTTAAAACAAAGATACAAACTTAAAAGGCTCTATATATAATATTGCAGCAAATGAAATTGGAATTAAAAAATAAACAAAATATGAAGATAACGAATGATGTGTCAGATATATTTGATTATCTATAATTACATTTTAAATTGTCCAAGTGGCCATTAGCTAGATAAAGGCAATTAATGCATGGCAAAGCTCAGAGCATTTTATATGGGGAAAAGGAAGGGAGTGTTAGTGTTTTTGCAGTCATGGCTTTCAATTCTTCAAAACTGAGAATACTTTCTTAAATCAGTAGACAAAGTTTGACTCTGAACAAAAAGATGTCCAGTCGGATTCATGTTGAAGCTTCCACATTTCCCCTAACAATAGCAGACTGGAAATAAAGCATATTGTTGAAACGTATGAAAAATAAACTAACCATCATACACCACATCCACAGTGCAATAAATTGCACCAACAAAAAAAAATTAAGACAATAGGGAAGCACCTGCTAAAATCGGGGAAATTAGTTTGCACCATGAACGTCAAAAGCTTGATTACTTAATATCAAGAAAAGAAAGAGTTGAGCTAGTTCAATCTCCACAAAGAACTATCTTTTTCTTTCCATACCAAGTTTAAGAAAGGAAAGATACACAATATCAAGAAAATTCCAATCCAAAAAATATCACCTTCACTGAGATAAAGTAAAATAGCATCAACAAAGACAAGAAGTTTGGATTGACTAAAACAGCTCCCTCCATCCCATATTAATAGTCCTACTTGGTTTTCCAAATGAAATATCAGCTCATTTTGGGAAAAAAAAGGACTATTAATGTGGGACACGAGTAAAAACTTACCATCAGAGGTGCTTATGGCTTCAAATCCCAAGATAATGTAAATTGACCAACTCATACCTAAGAGCCCATTTGTTAAATGCAGAAACCAGTTCAAATAATGGAGTCAAGCCAAGAATGCTCAATGATCATGGACAAGTATAAAGACAAAAGCCAGAAGTAGACCTTGTACAAATAAGTTCTCTTCCCATTTCAAATACTCAAGAGCAAAGCGGAGATCTTTCAACTTATAAAGCCTTCAAAATCAATATATTTCCCACAAGGGCATATATACCCTGCAAATACAACGATGAATGGCCCTCCAACTGCGGGACCACGTAACCTTCCATTATTCCCGGCCATAGATGGAGCTCTAAAAAGGATGACATATAATTATCTGCAGGAGAATTCTAGTTCAAAAAAACTCTCTCAAATTTGGCAGATGAACAGAGACCCATCAAAGCCTTGTTCTTTTGGAGTGGCCAATAACATAATAGCAGCAGAAGAAGCAATTTGTCATCATTTCCTCCTCAAAAATGGAAAAAGATAGAGTATAAACAACAGACATTTCAGGCGAACGAAGGAGACTACAATCTGAATGCGATATACGCGCGAAAAATTACATTTTGTACGCATATCATCAACGCATTACAAGAAAAAAAAAACCTTTTCATTTTCATGTACAGACAGAACAATCAACCAAACAGGACGAAACAAAACACCAAAAAAACAAATTAAAAATTCCACCAGACGTCCCAACCAAACCAGAACCAGAACCAGAACGAACACAAAAAAGAATTCAATTTTGTAAACAATTAGAAAGAACACAAAATTCAGAAACAACTCACCCTAGAATCGAAGCGAGGGAGAGATGCATATAACGGCGTCGGAGCGGGGGCGTATCAAGCACAGCGCGCGAATCTCGCGCAAATCAGGCGGGAGTTTCTCACTTCTCAGGATATTCCCCCTCTCGTCCGAGAGTCCGGCGAGCTCCAGCTGAGTTCCAGCGGGCGTCGACTTGTTCGGTTGAGGTATGAAACTGCCGGTGCCGGAAAAGCCTCCGTCGCCGTCGAAGAGAAGAAGAAGGGGAAGCAGAGAAGTCTGAGAGGTTGTTAAAAGGAAAGAACAGCTCGAGCCTTAAATACCCTTGGTTAAAATGGTTTTTAGCATGATGCCATTCAGATGGACGGCTGAGATGGAGAAGGTGGGTCGAGCGGGATTAGCGGAGCAGATAAGATAGCTTTTGACATTTATTAGTTTTGATAAAATAGGTTTTTAAAAAAATAATTAAAATTTCGGTGGGGAAAAGGTGAAAAAGTAAAAAAATGAAAAAAAAAAACGCGACGGCTCGACGCGCGTGACTGAGACTGCACGTCGCTTTCCCCATCCGACCTGGCAATGCTTAAGGATAAGGATACCCTGTATCACCAGGCGCCATATTTACTTTATTTACCTTTTTGCCTCCCCCTCCCCTCTAGGCCAGGTAAGAGCTCTTCTTGAAGCAATATGCAGTATCGGATATTGGAGATATATCAGTCCGCATAGGAGATATTACGTAAAAAAAGATTTGAGTTTTTATATGTTCTCCTAATATTGCATCCAGAAGTAGTAAATGTTAATCTTGCAAATGCATAGAATCACGAGAATATATATAAATAATAACGTAAGATCTCAACAATCTAGTTTTTGTGGTAAATGTATCAAGATTTAGAAAGACCAATATTTGTCAGAAATAAGCATAAGATCGTGAGAAGATTTACAATGTAAACACTACAGTGCCTTCTTTGTTTTCTCTTATTAGAGTATATCCAATGTTATTTCTCTGAGTGCGCTTCACAATAATAAATTTTATTGTTTATCATTATTTCTTTCTTTTTTCGTACTCAACATTCTCTTTGTTGTTTTTGAAATAAACAACAAACTTAGAAAACTGCTTGATACTCATGTGATGCATCACCTATATTCTGATATACACTCGATATATCGACAGATACTTGAATTTTGCTCCGAAATGTAATCAACCACATAATATTGTATATAGTTACTCCCCCAGCCCAAAAAATCCTAGCAGCATTTGCAAATGAGCTAAATTTAGTAATTTGGAGGGCCATGTCATTTCAAGTCTCCACTTATCCCTAGGAATGCATGTTTAATTGTTTATGAGGATCTTTGGCCTATAGGGAAAATGTAGTCACCAGATTTTAAATGCACATGCATGTTCATTTACCAAATGCTTCCAAGATTTTTTGGACGGAGGTATATGTTTTGTTAGAAACTATCGTACATCGATTTTGTCGCATTTGAAATACATGGTGGAGATGACTTCCTTTCAGCATCCAAACTGGATACCATCATCTTTCTGATAACGACACCGTTTGTCTCCTCCACCGGACCCCTATTATCCACGACCTGATGGCATTTTGGTAAAATTCATGGCTGAAGAGGCCCTCCGACGGAATTCCAAAAAAAAGTTCCTGCCGCAGACAGGCTCTTCAATTTCCCATATTTACGCACCTGCCATAAAAGGTAAGGTAGGAAAGCCCATTAAATACGTGCCGACGAATAGCACGTGGGAACGTGGCCTCTGAGCCTCGCCCTCGCCCTCGCCCTCGCCGGACCATAAAGGCGGTGGCAGTGAGACACGTGTTCCACACGTGACTTGCGGCGGAAGTTGGCCTCGTCGGGCCGACATCCCTTTCCCGTGGGCCCCGCTTTATCCGGACGCCGCGTTTCTCGGGGCAGGCTAATAAGCGGCCGCGTGCGCCTGAGCTCACATTTTCGGTCCTTATCCAAAAAGCGGTGGAAGGAATGTTCTAAAGTCGTAGACGTGTCTCCCCCGCGAAGAACAATGTTTGCATTTTTTATCCGCCTCAATGCTTTCAGCCAAGATTTCTGCCATTAAATAGGAGCCGTCGATCATTAGAATCGACGGTGTCTTGGATATACCAGCAAAAAGCACAAGGTGTACAATCAACGCTTGATTCAAGGAATGTTTGCATTAATGGGTGTGCGCCGAAGAGTTTGATGATCGACGGCTCATATTGATGGAGGATATGCCGGTGGACAGCTTGGAGGCGGATAATAAATGCTTCCATTCGGAAGTATGGGGCCCAAGCTTCTGCATGAAGGGTTGCTATCTCGTGGGACCCACTTCATGCAGCTACATCTCGTGGTCTTTTTGGGGGCGACAAAACGAGCTAAGTTTGGAACGCGTGATCAATTTTTAAAGTTGGGTGGAATGGTTAGGGAAGCAATTAAGTAGATAATGGTAATTAATTGCAGTTTGTCGAGGTTTGGTTAATTATTAGAAGTTAAGAATGCAAGGGGTTGTGTTAATCAAATACTCCCTCGTGAAAATTGTTGATTTTTGTTAAATGGTGGAAACCACATGTAAGAGACTTTGTTAGGGTCAAGAAAAGGTTTAGGCCCTGTTTGGTTGGGCTTAAAAGAAGTTGGATTCCGAAATACCTAGATGCTACAGCGTAGCAAAACATCCCATCTGGATACATCATACATCTGGATGTTTTGCTTTTAATCACGCCCCAAATAGCCCCTAAATGCTAGGATCCACAACTAGTACAATGGTAAAAGCTTTGAACAAGTACTTTAAAAAGGTACTCCCTTGATAAAAAAATTACCTGTCCTCATTAAAAAATCAAAATTAAATAATTTTAGTAGTTTATTTTGGTTTTCTAATTTTGCACGAAGAGAGTATCTCACAAGCAAAATTAGCAGATCATGATTCGTAAAGCCTTAATTTTTTTATAATTAAAGCCTAAATTTTTAAAGTACCCAACTATTTAAATTGAGCCAAATGGAGCAACTAATATATGAAACATATTTTTTTTCCCAAGGTGGTTACTAATATGGGAGGAGGGAGTACGTATTTGTGTTTTCCATGTGTGCATGACAGGGAGTCTGAGCGCTATGTGCTTGAATTGTCGCAGTTGCAAAATATGATTAGCATGAATAATGAATGATTCATTAAGGTGGGTGTCTAGTTTGTGTTGGTAAAGTGAAATGTTAACGTCTGCTCAAGTCCTGTTGAGCCAGATCTCTTATCAGCTGTCCTTAATTTATGTGGACCTTTGTGTTTCATCTTAGTCAACAAATCACCTTTTTTATATATGTCAACACATCACAATTTGATTTGTGGTTAACCATGAGGTACTTCTGAGATGAGAAAAACCGTCTTTATGGTTACTTAATGCACAAGATAAATCATGAGTATAATCTTGGCGTAGGAATTACGAGGAAAAGAGGTGCAACGACAATCTACGAGATCATTGTTATCCATCAATTTGAAAAAGCGTGTGTTCAATTGATCATCTTGCAGGAGCATAGATAGACATGAGATAGACAGAAAAAGATGAGGGAGCAAAAGTCAAAAGCAATATTTGCTCAGGATCATCAAGGTAATGGGCTTGTAGATGAGGTTGAAGTCAAGTAGAGGCGGGCACGACGTAAGATACCAACTGGATAAATTCCTAACATTATATGGTGATCACCATATACTATCTAATGGCGATTAAAACCACATCTCAATAGCTTTATACAAAAACACCCCATTAGCAAAGCATGCAGATAAGATTAGGAACGAGTAACGATTCAGATTAAACAAGTGCTTTCTGTAATATCACGCCACGCCACCGCATGTACGCTTTACCGATTTATATATGTGAGACAAGTTGAGTTTTGATTACATTTGTTCACATAATAGGTCCTTTAGAGAACTTAGAATAGACAGGTGGGAATGGGGTTTGAAAAAGAAAGAGTTCATAGGGTAGATGGATACCTTATTCAATGCTGGTTGCATGCCCAAAGCAGAAGTTGGTTTTAACCAAATATAAGAAGGCGGTTTTGGTCAAACGACCGGCTTCTTATGGGAAATTCGGTTCACATGGACTTGAAAAAATGGTTGCTCGTTGGGTTGTTCATGAGAAGTTTATCCGAAGCATTCAATGAACTTGCGTAGGGTAGGTTTCTAACTGATGGTAGTCTTCAACAATCCAGGCAGACTGCTTCATATGGTGTACATGACAGAAGGGAGGTACGCGTATTGGACCCATCTGTGGAGGTGTTAACAAGCCGAATTGAGCGAGCTTTAAGCTAATTTGGCTTGAGCTTGAAATTTCAATTTCGAGTTCAAGTTGAATAGAGCCGAGACGCTTCAGCTCGCGAGCCAACTTGATGTAGTTGATTTTGATTTTCATGTCCACATTCCAAACTCCGAATATTGGATAGATGTTTTCTAATTAATTTGAATCCATAGATATCAAAAAATAGTTTTAATTCTCACGAGCCACATTAACTATCTCTTACAAATACAAAGATTGAAGTAATTATATATAAAAAAAATAAAAATTAATATAAGATATAATAAAACTTAAGACTTGATTGACATAAAATCTATACATTAATACATAGAGTGTAATACATAAATGCGCATACGGTAAATAATAAATAATTTTTAGTTTTTCTCGAGCTTCGGGTCAAGCTGAGACGAATATGAGTCAAGCTTTCGAGTCAGCTTTTAACACCCCTGTCCATCTGAGTGGATGTTAAATTATTTTACCAATGGGTGGTGTTGTCAAATACCAATCTTTCTTTTGTGGGTAAAGATAAAAAAACCCGTTAAACGCCAACAAAATGAGAGGAGTGGAACAATGCATGGATGCATGCTCTCCCCAAAAGAATAAAAGAAGGATAAGTGGATAACACATGGCTCGGTCTCTCTTATCAAAAAATGGATAGTATATTTGGCTGTGTCGTCAGGGACAGGTAATAACCTGACATGCCTCATGCTGGCTTGTAACAGTTTTGTTTGGGAGCCCATGATAGCAGGTTGAGACTTCCTGCAGAATCCATTTTGGATAGCGTAGGTGAGGCCCGCCCTGAATATCCCTTCTTCACTCTTCGGCACAAGTTGATACTTTTTTTTGTTGGGGGGGGGAGGGGTGGGGTTACTCACTTTTTTTACTATATTCTCATGCCGAACTCTTCTCCTTGCGGTTTAGTTAATACTCCCAATATATATGACCAATTTTCTGAAATTACCAAGAGTCCTAATATGTTGGCCTCCCTAATTTGCAAAGACGTAACATATACCTAATATACGGGAGGGCATAAAAGTTAATTGGTCAAGTAACTCTCCACGCATTCGATTCAGGTCCATAAGACATTTAAAGGAAAAGATTTCAAATGTTGGCAAACTAAAAGGAAATTTTGATTGCGCTAATTTGGAATATTTTATGTAATTCTTGATAAAAATAAAAAATAAGATTCGAATGACAATAAATCTAATTCCACTAGTGAAGAAGTTGTGGAAACATTTAAGGCTTCCACTAGTGTGGATCCGGAGGAGTTTCGACAGGATGATGAGCTTTGTTGTGGACAAATCCTAAGCATCCTAAGTGACGAATTATATGATTTACTTTTCACTCCCATGAGTGCCAAAAATGTAACGTGATCGGATCTCTTCAATATTTATCCGATGAGCATTTCAAAAATGTAGAGATAAGAGAGGAAGGAAGATGATGATTGGCTGCTATAAAAGTGTATGTGGAAAGAAGGCATGGAAAAGGGGAGATTGATGAATGGTGCAGGATATATCTTCAATTTCTAAAACTTCAGCGAATTAGTTCTTCAATTCGGATACCAACTCCTTAAATTTAGGTTGTTTAGCTACATTAATTAAATCATGTAGCTGATGATAAATTGAAGAGTCCGTCTATTGCTCTCTTTCCTTTTTCCTTTCAGCATTTCACGCATTGCACCTAGAATTTTAATGAGCCCAATATCCCAATCCCATATCAAATAGAACACGTCTCCTATCTTCAAGCAACTTGACAACAATGAGGAAGACTGACGAGCAAAGCCCATATTTCGAACGAATTCTAAGTGCGCAACAATGTTGTCCACATGCTCCTTCCGTCTTAAATTATTACCATCATAAGGTTTTTCAAAATGAATTCATTTGATATGAATTTAAATTTTTTTATCATAATAATAATTCTGGACAGATGGAGTACTTACAAAACTTTGCAGTTCAGCCCCCATACACGTCCACCATCTGAAAATATATGGATGGTGGATGTCCACTGACCATATAGGGGTAGACTGGCTAAAATCTGGGGTGGTGAAGAACTTGTCGTTTCCTTGTCTCCGCTCTAACAAATTTTCAAACATACTCCCTACATCCAATATCACCTGTCTACATTAAAAAACTAAAACGAACTAAAATTAGTTCATTTTGGTTTTTCAATGCAAACAGGTAATATTGGATGGAGGAGAAGTTGATTGGTGCCCCCTCTATGCCACAAACAAGCTTTTTCCATATTACCTGCCACCAACTATGGTTTTCTCATATTACCTAGAATATCTTCGTTCCTTCCATATGACCCAAAAACTATCCAAAATACCCTTCTTCCCAAAATCTAACTTAAGTCTTCCTTCTTCCCAAAATTAACGATTTGCGGGAGCATCCAGTTGGAGAAGAAGACATTCCGGCGAAGGTCCGTCCATCATCGCGGTCCAAATCATCGCCGGCACTGTCAAACCCGGAAAAAAATAAAATTTCATGCCGAAAAACATCAAAATCAGCGGGAAAGACGAAAAAAATCTATGATGAATGGATTATGATGTAAGAGCAGCGAGGAAGCTCGCCCAACTACAAAAATTGAGATATACATGTAAAGAAACACATATAAAGGCCACACATTGGTGCTCGACCACTCGTGGACATCAAATAAGAGGATAAAAATGGGCAAAAGCGTGAAATACTCGTAGGCAGGCGATATTTTCAATTTATATATCTTTCTGTGATCCAAATGAAATGGAAGAAGATGAAAAATAAGGAAGAACGCAAAAAAATGGGCAAAAATTGATAAAAAATGAGTGAGTTATGACATTTTAAAAATTCCAGTAAAATTGTGTCGTCGAGTACACGACATTGGAGCTTCGTCGGAAAGCTTCCACTTTCTTCTTTCTTCTTATTTTTTCATACTAATATATCTTCATGAGGTGGAAGAGGAGGAAAAATAAGGAAGAACGCAAAAAAAATTGGTAAAAACGGATAAAAATGAGCGAGTTATGACATTTTAAAAATTGCACTAAAATCATATCGTCGAAGACACGACTTGAATTTAAGTAGTGTAATTCAAGTCGTGTCTTCGAATACAGAGGAGTTGAGCTCGCTTGAGCTCTATTTCGAGCGACCCAAGAGCTCTTCGCATGGGGGAGGGGCATGTCCATAGCATGGTTGCCCCTCATCTCGTCAAAGATAGGCGCCAACTTGTCAACAAAACCCGCAAACTGGGCGACAGTCTCAGGGTGGTCGGACAGAGAAGAGCCGGAGGTGGCCGCGGAGGAGATACTAATGACTGGCTCTTGGGTGCTCTTCATGTTGGATCACCCTGGAATAATAGTTTTGTGGAAGCATAGAGGTAGGTAGGATATGCAGTGGCGCAGAAGAGGAGGAAGGATGAGGAGAAGCAAAGGTTGAAGCTCTTCGGGCGAAATATCCAAGCTCGTCGGGCTTGGTTTGGATTTTCTTGTTTGGACGGGGATGGAGTATAGACTTCTAGTTCGGACGTTGGTCGATGCCAATGATCGTCAACCCCTACTATTGGCTTCTTACCCCGCCAATGACTTGCTGAGCCAAACTATTCTCAACAAGTTTCCATATTGATTTAGCTATTCATATTCATGAGAAAAGAAAAATCGAATTTGGAAAGGATTTACATTAATAACACTATTGTAGAAACACTGTTCATGGGGTTACCGTAGCAGGACAATGTAGCAGATTTGCTGTTCAGAAGTACTGTTCATCGTCTTCCTCAACCAGTCCGTGGTACTGTAGCAAATCTACAGTTACTGTAGCAACGCAATTTCAGTTCCAAAATCAGCACTTTCTTCCCTCGTTCTCTCCCTCATCCTCCGCCAATCAACTCTTGCTTCTCTCCTATCCTTGTTGCCACCAGAACACGGCCAAAACACGACCCAAAAGCTCTGCAAAACAGTCCACTTTTTCCTACACGATTTGAATTCAAGTCGTGTATTTTCTATATGATTTTACTGCAATTTTCAAAATGTCATAGCTCGCTTATTTTTTATCCATTTTTGCTCTTTTTTGCAATCTTTCTTATTTTTTCTCATCTTCCACCTAATGAAGATATATTACGATGAAAAAAGAAGAAAAAATACGAAGAAAGTGGAAGCATTTCGACGTCCAGAGCTCGTCGAAAAGCTTCCACGTTCTTCTTTCTTCTTATTTTTCCTTCTCTTTTCATCCTAATTTATCTTCATGAGGTGGAAGAGGAGGAAAAATAAGGAAGAATGCAAAAAAATGGGCAAAAACGGATAAAAAACGAGCGAGTTATGACATTTTAAAAATTGTAGTAAAATCATGTAAAAAATACATGACTTGAATT
Organism: Houttuynia cordata; assembly: GCA_039654745.1. NCBI lineage: Eukaryota > Viridiplantae > Streptophyta > Magnoliopsida > Piperales > Saururaceae > Houttuynia > Houttuynia cordata. Next base: position 46,611,878 of record CM077502.1, on the reverse strand, counting down.
CAAGTCGTGTATTTTCTACACCACTTGAATTCAAGTCGTTCTTTATCTGACTTGAATTCTAGTTGTCATGTACTCGACAACTAGAATTTTTAAAATATCATAACTTGCTCGTTTTTTATCCGTTTTTGCTATTTTTTTGCGTTATTCTTTATTTTTCCTCTTCTTACATTTCATTAGGATCACAGAAAAATATATAAATTAAAATTGTCCCCCACTGATGAGTATTTCACGTTTTTGCCCATTTTTATCCTCTTATTTGTGTTCACGAGCGGTCGAGCACCAATGAGTGGCCTTTATATGTGTTTCTTTACATGCATATCTCAATTTTTGTAGCGGACTTCCCCGATGCTCTTACATTAAAATCCATTCATCATAAATTTTTTCTCGTCTTTCCCGCTGATTTTGATATTTTTCGGCATGAAATTTTATTTTTTTTCCAGGTTGGATGGCGCCGACGGTGATTTGAACCGCGATGATGGATGAACCTTTACCAGAATATCTTCTTCCCCAACTTGATGCTCCCCTAAATCGCTAATTTTAGGAAGAATGAAGCATTTCGGATACAAAATGTACGAAAAAACGTAAAAAAAAGGCATTTCCGGTAATTTAGGTGCCGATTCTAGGTTATATGGAATTTCACTGGAAAACCCAGATAATATGAGAATCTGAAAGTTGGCACCAGGTAATATGGAAAAAGCTTGCCACAAACTCTTTATTTTTGTTTGATACATTGAGTCGGCTGTAACTTATAAGCCAAGGTGACTCCATATCTCCAGCTAGGAGATCAGTCAATTCCCAAGTTTGTTTTAACGTCATGGTTGTACTCGAACACAAAATCTGAAATCTCTCGATCTAGGAGGGGTTTGGCACAAAGCACATCGTTTGGAGTTGCTTTCGGACCAAATCTCCTCAAGACGAGGGTTAGACAAAAGGTCAAATGACTCTAAATGAAGCGGGAGGGGACATTTAATGAAGGGAAAGCCGCTTTTATTCGCCCAAATGCGCCGTAAAAGTGACTACCATCATCTAGGATCCGAGGGAGTTTCCCATAAATTAAGTAGTTCTTGGTCTTTTGCCCTTTGGTTGGAGTTCCTTTACCAAAATGCAGCAAATGAACTCACATCAAGGTTGGAACAATCTCTAGGAGACATTAACCAGTCAAGTCCAAAAAGTAGCTAAAATGCTTTTGAAAAGAATATTAAAGTTCATCAATTTACACTTTAGTTCAAAGACCGCCTGCCTAGTGAGATTTAGGTCCCCGCGTTGAAGAACAAATCGCTTCTGCCTGTGGAAGTGCTTGACAACTGATGGGAGCCGTTCAAGTATCTTTGTTGACGAAGGCACTGGAAATGCACTAGATATGAATTGGGCACTCCCTCCGTTCTATTTGAATAGTTTTTTAATTAAAGTCTATTAAAATACTCATAGAGATTATGCAGGCACGCGTTGCAGGAAATTGGATATGTTTAGAAACACATCCAATTGCACGAAATCGTCAAGCACTTTGGGTGAAGTAGTTTTTCACCCCTACAATTTGTCATCACCAGCCGAAAGTTAGAATAGTAAGGCAATTTGGTAGTAGAGAGTTTTCGGATTTGCATGGAAATTATAGACAAGTCGAGTAGAGATAGCTGTATGTTATGGAGCCTGCCTGACTATACGAGCAAGGAATGCATGGCTTGCAGATTTTCATATAAAGAACCGCAATTAGCATATCCTCTTCATAGAGATCTTCCTCCCCAATACCCAGCATCCTAATTAGTTTTAGCCCATTAGAACTTTTAAACACTAGCTCGAGGAAGAAAAATAGGACGATCATTAAAAAATTAAAATATCGACTAGATGGTTTGATTTCTCATGTGCATTCTATGATCCATAATCTTTTATTTATTTTCCGTTGAAAGTTGAAACAAAGAAATCGGGTTTGGAGTGCACAACTTCTTGTCCTACATCTATTTCGTTTAAATTTTTTCCATACTCTTTTTTTTATGTAATCCATTCTTCACATCATTTACGACCGTCAATTTAATGATATGCAGCTAGAATAAAAACTTAAAATTGCCCCAAAAGGTGACAAAATACGTTGCCCAAACTTTTTTTAATCTTCTCTGAGCATTTTGATTCCATCTACTCCAATAATCATAAGCTATATAGGCACAATATTAAATTTCCGTTAAGACTCTTAATAACAATCATGTCCTGAAAAATTACTAAACCAAAATGTCACTAGTCTCTTCCGCGGCTCACTTTGTTTTAGAGTCAATCACCTTCTTTGCAAAAGATGGCAAACAAAATGCTGCTGAATGGATCTGTAAAACAAAAAAACTAAAATAAAAAATCATTTTTTAAAGGAAAAACAAATTAAACATATCGTCAAAGAAGTTGATCACCTCTGAATTGTAGAACTTCAAAATTCCTTTAGCTTTGCATGTTGCTTCGCTTTCGTCAATCCGATTTACTGGATGCTTAAAATCAACAGGTGGACCCTCAGTAGAACAGAGCATGAAACCAATTACCCCACTGCAGTGTTTTAAACGAAAACGTCAACTGTAGTCAATTATTAACATGAACACGGCCACATGCACAATCATATGAAAGAAATTAACAAGGTAATTTTCGCACAAAAGGGACCAAAATGGAGAGAATTGAACATTGCTAGTGTTATGCATTACTAGATTGTAAAATAGCAGTCTCACATATCCAAGCTCATTCATGGTTTTCTACAAGCACAACACTACGACTACCTGTCTCCAACCCGAAACACCCCTGCCCCAACACAAACCCACACACAACCGGCAACCGCCCACACAAAAAAAAAACCTTCCCTACGTATGAGTTCAGCTGTACCTTGGATATGTGGGCACTGTTGTCCATGCATAATTAACAGAACCTTTAAATATCTGGCGGCAATTAGAAACAATGTCTTCAATTAGGTGCATGTGCAGCCATATGCTCTCAGCTTGGGTACACACAACTCCTCCTGGGCGAAGTGCTCTAGCAACGGACTCAAAAAATGGCTTCTCGAATAGTTCTTGTGCGGGTCCTGAATTCACAGCATATAATCAAACATTAAATGGTCAATTACAATTGACTATAAGTACAATAAAATCCAAATTTGAAACTGCAATAGGATAGTGAGGGAGGGATGCAAATAACATACCGATTGGATCAGAGGAATCCACAATTATTGCATCATAAGTTCCTTCAGGAACTGCTTTTAAAAAGGCGACTCCTGCCAAACCATAACAAAATGCAAATTGAGAACTTCATTAACACATCCATCTCATGATGTATTTTCCCATCTGATTTGGCTATATATCAGTCATTTCCCCCAAGTTTCAGAGAGAGGAGCAACACAGTGTTTTGCAACCTCATGGATAACAATCCTAGATAGAGATAGATATGGAAAATGTGATTAGGAACATAAGAGCCTAAAACTTTTCACATCCAGATGAAAAATGAGTGGCTTGTCACATAAAACGAAGTTAAAACGAGCAGACATGAGACCTAATTTAGGGTTGAAAATGAATTGTTAACACATATCTGCTGCTCTCAGTCTATGTGAAATAATGAAAAGGCTGAACATACCATCACCAACATGGAGGGAGACGCGTGGATCTTCATAACCAACTGCCAAATCAGGGAAAAATTGCTTTGAGACCTGTAAACAAACAAGCATGTAATGAAGTCTCATCATTCACGAAATCAACTACGTGTAGAAACATCTTATTCAGGTGTAGAATCTACTGCATCTTCCAATCACTCATACAAAAGCAGCAAACAAGTTCTTATACTCAATAACAAAACTAAATTATGGGGATGTTAACAGAACAGCTGTCAGTAAGCCATTAACAATTCAAGCATACAAATATATGGAAAAAAGCTAATTTGCAGAATGAACATGTACGACGGTTCCTAAGTGAAATGGTGAACACTTTAGGAGAAACAGAGTTATCCAAACAAGTGGCTTGACTCATTTATTCCAGGATTGCTTATATCTTGGAAGTTCTATCTTAAGTGGAGGGAATATTAGTCTTTTAGTCGTAAGGTATGACTTGAGCCTATTAGAGGCTGGTCAATTCCTCTCTTTTGCACCTTCGTCTTTTAACATTTTCCAAGATACAATTAGCAATAATAACAATTATATACAAAAATGCTACCCTGCAAAATGATATATGTATCATAGTCATAATCAAGTAGCGCCTTTTCCCGACAAAATGGGAAAAATATTTGTTGCCATTCCATGTGGCATTGCGAAAAAAGTTTGGAGGAACATAGTCAACAAAACAAGTGGCTTAACCTTTCGCTAGTTCAGATATAATGCAGAGTAGTTATAATCCGCCTCCATTCTTAATCCCGTTGCACTTTCCTGCGTCTAAATTAGTTCTTCACTATTGTCTCCAGAAAATAATGTAGGGTATTTACATCATGCTCCTTCCTGATCAGTTTGCTACCCCTTTAACAGAGGAGGACGTACTAGTGGCCTTCTCCTACCTTGTAATATTTATGAGTGTGATTCCACTTTTGTGGTTCCCTCACAAAGTATACAACAGAAACAATATAAACTTATTTGTGTACAGAATAAAAATTATTATGAGCAATGGTAGCCACTGAAAGAATTTAGTATCAACAGCACAGAATCAAGATAGAGGTATAGATGAATATATTTGGTATTTGAACTTACATCCACAACCATTTTATCAATTTCGCATATATCTATCTGTTCCACACTAGAGTGCCGAGCGACTTCGCGTAAGACACCACCATCACCACCTCCAATAACCAACACCTGAAGAAAACAGATAATTTTATATCTGAGAAGCCACAATTACATTGACCAGTTACTACAGGTTATGCATGCAACAATTTACTGCAATACTTCATTATAAGCGAATTGTCAAAGAAATCAAAATTTATTTTCCAGAAAGTGGAACGTAACAAAAAACCTAGGAAGCACCGATACGGGGTTTTGGCCCACGTATCCATATCCAATACGTATCGGATACGGATACGCCACGGATACGGCTGCCTGCGTATCCGTGGCATGTCTTTTAAAATTTTTTTTTTAATTCCGATACATATCAGATACGGGGCCGATACGTTTTACATGAATTTTTTTTTTTGGATAATTATTTTATATGAAATCTTTATTCCTCATTATGCCTATTTTCAAAAATATAATTTGTTTTGGGGTGGTTACATTGGGATGTTCTACTGATAATTCTTTTGACCGGAGGTATTGGATTTATTCGAGCTTGTTGGTTTGTGGTTATTGCATCAATGCAGGTTGATTGTGTGATTGATTTAGGAAATGTATGTTTGATTTTCAGACTGTGATGGAAAATAGAGAGTTGACTTTCTGATTGCTGCTGTGTTTTCTGGGTTTATTTTTAATCTAGTTTTGTTTTTATCATACGTGCTCAAATTATTGATGAAATAGTAATTATGTTGTTTGTAATTTGTTTTGTTCATCAAAATGTTGGAAAATGATGAGCCAAAGTGCTAGCTTTCTGATTTCTTCTGTATCTTTCTTTTATAAAATTTATTTACTATGTTTATTGACTTTTGACACTAAGGACCAACTTAAAATATGTCTTAAAAATATAAAAAATATTTTTTTAACAAACGTATCCCCGACGTATCGTATCGGGACTTTTTAAAAATTGCCGTATCACCATACCCGTATCGTATCGTATCACCGTATCCGTATCGGTGCTTCCTAGCAAAAAACTATACAATTTTATCTGATCTTATTTTTGTTTTAAAAAAAAGTCAATACATCAACTCACAATAAGTAATACAATTCGTATTGCGATAAATCAAAACAAAATGAAAAACAAATGTATATTATGAAGTAAATAGATGATTGTATCTACAAATATTGGACTACCTTTCTGGGGTTTGGAATGGAGCACAGTGGAAGGTGGGAGATCATTTCTTGGTAGGCACACTCATCTCTCTCTGTCACTTGAATCACTCCATCCAGGACAAGAACCTTGCCATATGTTGATGACTGGAACCAAGAATAAGAGATGCAATTCTTAAAAACGCTCATTCAAAATGTTACAAGAAAAGAATAACATAGTAAGCTAGATATCAGAAAGTACCTGAAATATCATAATGTTTTGATATTCAGATTTTCCTTGAAATAAAATTTTTTCCACCTTCAAAGAATGTGCTTCGCCTGTAAAAGCCAAATTGAAACAAAATTCATCAGCATTCTCCTGGACGCCAATGGGAAAAAAAGGCGCTCTAAGCTTCATGCATACAATACATCCTACGAAAAACATAATTTATGCACTCTTCCAGTTGCTTGAGGGGAAACCATCATATCATATCATATCATATTATATTACAGATTGAGAATTTACAAACCACCTAACATGAAAACGACTTCAGAAATTAACATGGTTCTGCATCAAGTAGTAAAAACAAAAAAGAACATAACTTTCTCAGACAAAAGAGTATGCAGCGCTACACCGAATAGCTCATGAACTTCCATATGATTTTACAACTGAAACATTAACAGTAAAAACACTCCTGAAGTTGGGCAACTTCTAATTCAATAAACACAGCGAATAAACATCATAATCAATTCTAATAGTAGGCAAAAAACATTGGGTAATAAAAGAAAAAAGAATAAGAAAGCATTGCAATCATACCAAACCGAATACACTTATTAAATGCACTTTATTAGACCCAAAAAAAAGGAAGAAGAAGAAAGAAAGAAGAAAGAAGAAGAAGAGGAATCAGCACCTGGCCACATGGGATTAATCTCAGAAAACCATCCAGGAATGACAGCAGACATGCAACTCTGCTGCGGCTCCTTTCCATCCTCCTCCATCTTCCAAACGCCAGCGCCGCCAGGGTTATCATCCCCCCCGCAACCATTGCCCTCGAGGCACTCCCTGGGCCTCTTGACAGGCGTCTCACAAGCAGCAGCACCCTCTTCGGCCATGGAGGAGCCCTCAGCACCCGCCGCCAGCCCCAAGAGATAGATGAGATGATGATGACGAGGCTGCCTTAGGGAAAAATCACTCAACTTTTTATGATTGGTGAATGGCTGGTCCTCAGTGAAACGTGTTACTTATAATAGGAAAGATGTGGGCACTTGGCAGGGAACTAGAGAGAGAGAGAGGACAAGGCGTAGTGTACTAGGAGAGGAATCAAGTCTGCTTAAAGGAAACGCTTGAGAATCTATGTCAAGTGGGGGACCCAGGATGTGCCAACTTTTTAACGATCGAGTGCTAAAGGGAGAGCATCTCGAACAAGCGGAGGTTGTGCTCCAACGAAAATAAATGACAGACCCACTACTCCCGCATGGAGAAGGAGGTTGTACTCTCTCTAATTTGTGGGTCTCCCATGATTCTAATGAAAAGCAGGGGAGTGCATGACTTCTCCACCCATCTGTTATAAATGGCATATAGGCAATAATCTCTCATTTTCTTTTTTACACATTCTTTATTGGTTTTTACTTGCTTGAATACTTGATTAAAGAGAATGATTCTATTTTAGTAAGCTAAAATATTAATAAAAAAATAATTAAGTTGAAGCAGCCTGTTGGACTTCACTCACCGTTTCAAATTCCACACATGTATAAGGTTATGTTAAGTATATCATATCAACATCTTTTTGGAGTAACCTATTGGAGATGTTATGAGATTCCTCCAATAAAGCATTGAAAGAATTTTACATCTACATCTTCCCTCAAATACTTGCCCAATCACATGCGACCATGTCATCTCAAGCGACAAACATCGATTCTTTAAGATGACATGGTTGCATTTTATTGGTGAAGTATTTAAGGGAGGGTGTAATTTTTTTTTTCAAAAAGCTTAAAATTGGTAAGTATGCTCCATAATTTGTGAGGAATCTGGCAGAAATGCCATTTTTTCACTCCTAAAGAGTCATTTGTATGGAGTTTGAGATTGGGTGGAGGCATGCACCCCTGTGAATGGATGGCCCTTTTTTTTGGATAATTGAAAATTTTTATAAAGAAACAAAGCAAAATAGAGTACAAAGGGAGGGAGAGAACAATCAACTCCTCAACTTAAGGAGAGCTAAACAGAAGACTCCCCTAAAGAACCCCAATGTCAAGAGAGGCTCAAAAGACAAATGACATAAGATAAAAGATAAACATTTGTGTATGATAATCAATCGTTGTAGAGATACGCTCAAGGTGTTTATGCACTCAAGGAGTCCGATTGTCTCATAGGGTATGCAGGAAAGAACAATGTGCGAGACAAGTGTCCTTAAGGTGGAAGGCATTGAGGATCTCCTTAGCTTTATAGATGAAGTTTTGGCTCAAAACATAAGTCTCAAACTTTATATTTTCGAATATTCACTTGTTCCTCTCTTCCCAGATCATTGTAGCGAAATAAGTTAAACCATCTTGGATGACGTAACCAGCATACTTGTTATTTTTTATGAATTGCAACATCCAGTCAAGTTCCATGAAGTGGTTCTTAATTGTATAAAAGATGTTGCACTTTCGCAGATACATGCGCCAGATCACCTTGGTATATATGCATTCAAACAGGAGGTGTTTGACTGATTCTTCACTTCGCCTGCATAGGACACATCTGTTTGCTAAAGGTATCCCCCTTCTTTTCAAATTTTCCAATGTGAGAAGACCATCATTTAAGGCCATCCAGGCGCAGAAGGAGTAGCGATTCACCTGGTGTTTGAACCATGGTTCTCAAAACCGGACCGGACCGGCCGGTCCGACCGCGGAGAACCGGAACCGGCCGGAAAACCGGTCCGGTCCATCCGGTTTTCTAAACCGGATATTTTTTTTGAAACCGGCCGGTTCAACCGGCCGGTTTTCCCGGTCCGGTCCATCCGGAACCGGATTGACCCGGTTTTCAGTTTTTTTTTTTTTTTTTTTTTTTTTGAAAAAAATTTTCAAAGAGGGGCTGCGGGGGGGGGGGGATTCGAACCCAAGACAGCCTGCCAAAGCCCCTGCATCTTAACCACTTGGACTATGACGGTTTTGTGATTATATTATACAAAATTTATATTTATTATATATTTAAGCCTCTTACACCTAAACCGGGTCATTCCGGTTTGACCACGGTTTGACCGCGGTCAAACCGCGGTCCAACCGGACCGGCCATCAATCCGGTTCGATGGCCGGTCCGGTTTTGAAAACCTTGGTTTGAACCATATGAGGTCGTGCCAAGGGACATTACTAGTTTTCACCCTGGCAGCATCCCAGGCACTCCTAAAAGTAAACTTACCAGATCGAGTGAGCCATCCAAAAGAATCCTCCAATTGGGAGAACATAGGGATGTTCTCAAGAATTTTCGCCTTTGCAAGGTTTCCTTTTCTTGAGAGGAGCTGCTCACTATGGAGGTTACCTGAATTTAGATAGTCAGCAATTGATTCATTTGTGGTGCCATCCAACTCAAGAACAGTTCTATTGTCAAATTTTCTAACAAGTGCCAGTGGGCCACTCCAAGGGTCTAGCCACATCCTCATTATACGACCATTGCCAATGCTAAGGACATATTTCTCCTGCATAAAAGTTTATAGTTGGAGAATAAAATTCCAGGCATAAGAACAGTGTTGGGGTCGAGCCATCCAGATGGAGTTTAGTAGATGAAGACTTCTATTTGGGTTGCTAGGTGTCCCTGGTACACTACTCCAAGGTGCCAGATAGTCGTGTCGCATAGTGCACACATACTTTACGTATGTGTTCAACTATTTGCACCAAACAGCTAAAGTGCACATGTAAAGCTTTTGTACCATTGATCTTAAAGATCGACGGCTCCCTACCCCTGGTCAGGCCGCTGTACCCTTTAATTTATCGGGGACCCGGGGCTAACTTCCCATGGGATTCTCTTCATTGTAGTCCATTTGACGGCAGATTGGACATGTGGTGCTCAATCTTACCAAAAAGAAAAGATATTGAGTGCTCAAATGAAAAAGGCTGCCTCGGAATGGGAATCACTGCTGATTTTAGCTTTTTGCTTTTTCTCTTCTGATACGAAGGGAAAGAGAGGCGCTAAAGTGTACAAAAGAAATTACAATGATGACTAATGATTTTAAGCCGGTCTTTAATTGCATAATGGAGAGCCCCATGCATATCTTACTGTGGAATGGGGCCTGAAGATGTGCATCATTTGCTTCATGATCCAACTCTACCATCATAACGCGCAGAAACTTCATAAAAATAATGAGCTCGAGACGAAATCACTGACTTTGCATTATCAAAGGCAGCCGAAAGGGGGCGGTGGCACGGGCGGCGTCTTTTGTTCTTAGCGTTTTCGCAGTTCACGTGTTGCATCACTTCGACTTGACCAAAGACCAATGAGCTAATGAGAAGCTGTTATTTTCTTCTTTTTCGGTTTGACGATAAGAAGCTGTTGATTGATGAAAAAGAACGAAGTGAAGAAAGCCGCAATGCTACGAAGCTTGCTGCCAATTTGAAAAGGATCCATTGGAGAAATCTCGCTCTGTATGTTGATTTTGACGAGTAAAGGATGAACATATGCATAAGATGATACGTAGGCAAAGTTTACAAGGAAGTAACCGAACAGATAAGCAAGAAATAAGGAGAATGCCCCAATATGTATGATTTTCCCTGTAAGGTGGGCCGAACTGGGCTCGATTTTGCAGTTAGCTCTCTCTCTTGGTGATGACTCATGAGAATATGTAAAGTGGGCCAGACTAGGCGAAGTATCTCTTAGGCAAGCAAACTGATCCAATATCACAAAAACCACCTTGCAAGCTGATCCAAATCCAATAGCACAAAAACCTTCCTCCTGTCCAATTCGTTTGGAGCAGCCGACTTGATTTTTAGGGGCCAACATCATGTGATGTGCTACCAACGACTTTTCCATTCTTGTTACAAGTGCTAACTACGTTACTCCCTCCGTCTGAGAAAAAGATAGGCACAGTGTGAAAGAATTGAAAGATAGGCAGTGTGAAAGAATTGAATTTTTAACGACAGTGAGAAGTATGCTTAAATTGTATATACCTACTCCCTCCGGTCACTTTTAATCGATACAGGTTTTTTCAAATGAACTAAAATTTTATTGAATTTGAAAAAAAACTGTATCTATTAAAAGTGACCGGAGGGAGTATCTTTTTTAGGACAAAAAGAAAAGAGAACTGTACCTATTATCTTTGGACTAAGGGTGTATTTCATATCCCCTTGGAAGTAGGGTAGGGTAGAAAGGAGATAAGCTAAGTAATGCGGTCATTTGTGACCATAATGCAACGGCGGGTGTAACAGTGAAAGTCAATGTTGCACAGGGGAGACAGTGGGAACTGGGAAGCATGAGACGAGGGGATCGTGGGAGGAAGGACAAATAAGTGTAATATAGAATATAGAAAAATGTTAACAACACTTTGTATGCAAATATTGTTGAAATGAGTTGAAAACTCAAATTACCATTCCAAACAGTTCAAACTTTTGGGAACTTGGGCATTTAACTGTTGAAAATGTGACTTGAATTAACCAGGTATGAATTAGGCGATCGATCGCCTATTGCAGTAGAAACCACGATCGATCGTATCTATCAGGAAGTAAATGAACGAACAATGATGATGGGGAACTCCTCGGAAGCTAGAGTTTATGAAGTTGGAACTGTGGACATCCAGTTTACATCGGGGAGCACGTTGACTCTCCATAATGTGTTGCACGTGCCTAGTGTGAAGAAGAACTTTATTAGTGGAGTACTTTTTAGTCGAGAGGGATATAAACTAGTGTTTGAGTAGAACAAATTGTAATAACTAAACATGGTACTTTTATTGGTAAATGTTATGTGTGTGATGGCTTATTTAAACTTAATTTAGTTTCATGTAATAACTCTTTATTTCATGTCAATGACTCTATGGTTTGTTATGTTGATTATGTTGATGTGTGGCATATGAGGCTAGGACATGTGAATTCACAAACCATTAAGAGAATGATGAATCTTGAATTGATTCTAAAATTGAGTAGTGAATCTCTTGATAAATGTGAAATATGTATTCAAGCTAAACAACCTAGGAAACCATATAGATCAGTTGATCATTCGCCTTGTTTGCTTGATTTAATTCATTTTGATATTTGTGAATTGAATGAATTAACTAGTAGGGGTGGAAGGAGATATTTTATCAAATTTATTGATGACTATTCTAAATTTTGTCATGTTTATTTACTAAAATTGAAAGACGGAGCTTTTGTGAAGTTTAAGATTTATAAGATGGAGGTTGAGAATCAAACTGAGAGGGGGATCAAAAGACTTATGTCAGATCGTGGTGGGGAATATTGTTCCCATGAATTTTTGCAAGTTTTGTGAAGGTTAAGGAATAATACATGAACCACATCGCCTTATTCTCCTCAATCTAATGGTGTGGCAGAAAGAAAGAATATAACTTTTATAGTCATGATAAATTCTATGCTTTCCTCTTCGAGTTTACTGAAGAACTTATGGGGAGAAACGATTCTTTCTGCGTGAGTGATCATAAACCGTGTGCCTCATAAAGGACAAAATATAACTCCTTATGAATTAATGAAAGGAAGAAAGTCGAGCTTAAAATTCATCAAGGTTTGGGGATGTCTTGCGAAAGTGAAAATCCTAAACGTGAAGATAGATAAATTACGCTCGAAAACTTATGATGCAGTGTTTATTGGTTATGCACAAAATAGTAGAGCATATCGATTTTTAGTAATCAGGTCTGATCGGCAGGATTATATATCTAATACTATTAAGGAATCTGATGATGCAATATTATTTGAGAATGTGTTTCTAATGAAGGAAAAAAATAAGGTTGTTGTGCATAAAGAAAATAGTTCCCCATTTTCTGTTCCCAGAATTGAAGATTCGGTACTAATGTGGAGGTTAGGAGATCTAAGAGAACTAGAATAGAGAAAAATTATGGAGATAACTTTTATACTTTCATGGTAGGGAATGAGGATCATTTGACCTTTAGTGAGGCTATGTCATCTAGTGAAGCTTCTTTATGGAAGGAGGTGGTATAAAGTGAGAAGGATTCTATACTTGCACATGAGACGTGGGTTCTAATGAATCTATCTCCAGGGTTTAAACCAATTGAGTGCAAGTGGATATTTAAAAGAAAATATTATCCTGATAGATCCATTAAAAAGTACAAAACTAGATTATTGGCCAAATGTTATAGTCAAAAGGATACTTCTTTAAAATCTTCTCCACATAGTGTGATTAACTCACAACTATTCCTTTATAAATCCTATCAATCTTCAAGCCAGTATGACCTTGACAAGACCCAAGTATTTCATATCAAAATTCTCGTTAAGGAAACCCTTAACCTTATTGATATGATTCATATTATTTCTAAATATTAAAATATCATCCACATATAAGCACAATATAACAAAAGAATTATCAAAAACTTTCAATACAAACACTTATCAGAAGTACACATAATAAAGTTATTTGAAAGAAGAACATTATCAAACTTTTGATGTCATTTTTTACGAGCCTGTTCTAACCCATAGAGAGATCTCACTAACTTACATATTTTTCTTTCTTGACCAGGAACTACAAAACCTTCAGGCTGCTCCATATATATTTCCTCCTCTAATTCACTATTTTAAAATGTTATTTTTACATCCATTTGATGGATCTCGAGGTTATAATGAGCTGCCAATGCAATAAGCACTCGAATTGTAGTTATCATGGTCACGGGAGAATATCTAAGTTGTGTCAATATGCAATATGATTCTAGTGTAAGAGTAAAAAAAAATTGTGGGGAGAATGTGCCACAACTTAGATATTCGTAGCTGATAGGAAGTTTGAGTTATCTGGCTAACTGCAGTAGACTGGATATATCTTATGCTGTGGGAAGACTAAGTGGATACACAAAGAGCCCAAATGAATCTCATTGGACTGCCATTGAGAGAGTATTCAGATATCTGAAGGGAAGTGAAAATTGCGGTTTATATTTTTCCGGGTTCCCTCATGTATTAGAAGGATACAGTGATGCAAATTAAGTATCAGATTTTGATGAAACAAAGGCCATTAGTGGTTATGTGTTTACACTAGGTGGTGGGGCAGTTGAATGGAAATCATCCAAGCAAAAAAATTTACTATGGATGCTAAGTTAGTAGCTCTTGATAAAACTGGAAGAATGGCAGAATTGCTTAGAGATCTTTTAATAGATATACCATGGATGAATATGCCAATTCCTGCGATTTTGATTCACTGTGATAGCCAATCAACACTTGATAAGGTTAAGAGTAAGAATCATAATAAGAGGTCCTCCAGGCATATTGAACTATGATATAAAATCTTGCACAAGTTGACTACTTCTGGAGTCATTACCTTAAATTTCATACGATCAGTGGATAATTTAGCTGATTCGTTTACCAAAGGATTGTCGGCAGGGCAAATCCTTAACTCATATAGGGGAATGGGGCTGAAAGCCTATGAGTAAGTCATCGTTAAGTAGCAACCCAATCTCTCTGAGTAGAGATCCCAGGACGAAAATTCAATGGGTAAAAACAAGCTAATGCGTGACTTAGATAACACTATTTAAATATTGTCTGCTCATTCCCGTGTTATGATGAGAGTGTTTTATTGCATATGAAACAGGTTGACAAAAGTCTTAATGAAGTCAAGGCTTAAATAGTAGAGTATTGTTATGCAGATTACCCTTGAAGACTGTGATCTATATGAGTGCTACTGAGGTCGCAGTTAAGGAGAACATGGGCTTGTTCTCTAATGTGCAACTTATGAAAAGATACAAGGCGCATGGTCGTAATGCGCTACCCCGAATGAACTCAAAAAGGGAGTTACTTTATGTGTTAGGTTTGTCAAAGATCTTGCTTCAAGGTTCAAGTTGAAGACTTAGTTCACTTCGAACTTGTGAATGTGGCAGCTTACCAAACTAGGTATAGGTTCAAACCCGCAAGGTACCTATCGCCGAAAACATAGAGTACTATTGCTCAATGTCTAATTCTTGTAGTCATATGCATTCTAGTGTGTAGAATAGTTTAATGTCAAGTCATGGTGGAGATTGTTGAAAATGTGACTTGAATTAACCAGGTATGGACTAGGCGATCGATCGCCTAGTGGACGCGATCGATCATAGCAAAAACCACGATCGATCGGTCTTGCACCGATCGATCGTATCTACTGTGATTTTCTTAAAACGAGGCGCGATCGATCGCCTCTGGAAGCGATCGATCTCACCGACGATTATCAGGCAAAAATTGCCATTTTGGCTTCTAAAGTTGCGTCTTTTTCTTCCTGAAACACCCCAACAGAATCCTCATATATATTGTGAATGGGAAAACCTAAAAAAAGACAGAAGTCAATCTAAATTCTCTCTTCTTCTTCTCATAGAAATCATTGAGCAATAGCATCTCCTCTGATCGAGTTCCAGTCAGTTTGATTTGAAGTGCACCTTTAAACTGATGGTGTGGTTCGTTGTATCACGGGAACGAAACGCCAATGATTGCCTATGCACGGAGGGCGGCGTATCTGTTGCAAAGACAACGTATAAGGCGCCTCGAACTAAATCTCTTGTCTTTCTCTTTTGGGTATTTTGTGGAGTTATTCGTCAACCGGTTGGTGGTATTCTTGCCCTCTTATTTATAGACAATTCCCAACATTAACATGGTACGAGTGAAGCCTTGTTCATCTTTGATGTTGATTTATTTGCGCCGACAAACAAACTGCCTTGCCCATCGGGTTTCTATAATCTAACGCCGGTGTGACAATGTTAGTAGTGTTAGAATATAAAATAAATATGGGTAAATTGCACTTGACCCCTGTGAATTATTATAAAATTACACTTAACCCTTATGAATTATAAAAATATGCACTTAACCTATATGTAACTTAATTATCAGACAATTTTATCCTTGATATCTCCTACCAATTTTACTTCGATTTTAGGGCCTCTGGTGACCATGGAAATCATGGCAAGTAGCCAACTTTTCTTACTTTAGAAAAGCACGGCCGGCGTATTATCATTGTCAAGTAATATGTTGACGATCTGTGTCCATTGCCTTTGTCAGGTGAAAAGTGGGGGATGTCGAATGGAGGAAGAATGTGGATTTATTAGTAAAGAGAGTGGGTAAGCGCATATTTTTAGAAGTCATGGAGGTTAAGTACAATTTTGCCGTAATACATAAGGGTCAAGTGCGATTTATCCAATAAATAAATAGGAATTCTGTACCTTAACCGCTCGAGCTTTTAGAAAACTTGGTTATCTTAAATAAATACATAAATAAACAAATAGACCTCTTGCCCACCAAGTAGGTAGCCCGTCATCTGAGATGAACTTCAGGTACAATTCTTAACCTTGCTTCCGCTTCTTCCGCAGTATCTTGGATCCTAGACGCATCACATGGTTTGTTCTGTATCTCATTTGTCCACCATCCCTTTCATTGGTAACACTAGTATAAAACTCCCTAATGCGTCTAGTGCCCCAGGCTTCCACATTGGAACTGTTTCCCTTGTCTCCTCATTTGATGTTGAATAATGTTATGTGCGTTCCTGATTTTGGTCTTAATTTGATATCTAGTTAACCAGACAATATCCTGTGTAGTCACTTTTTCTTCTGACGGTTGTCTTATTCGGGACTCTTCCACGAAGATGGCGATCGGAATGGGTAAGGAGTTAGGTGGCTTGTATCATTTTCAATTCACAAAGCATATTGCGGCTGTGGCCTTCACTTATGGTTATGGCACAAACGAATGCTACACCCTTCTCATAGTTTTGTGTTTTTTGTCTCAATTTTCCTAGCATTTGTGTTCCAGGTAAATTTGAACCTTGTGACACTTATTAAAAGGCTAGGCAAAGTCGTATGGTTTTTCCTAGAAGTTCCATTTCTACATTTGCACCTTTTCAATTGGTTGATTGTGATACATGGGTCGGTTATTCCCGATCATCTTTAATTGGTGCACAGTACTTCTGAACAATCATTGATGATTTTTCTCGCAGTACTTGGATCCATTTGATTTGTCATAAATCTGAAATGTGTTCCCTTTTCATTGCATTTTATCATCTTATTGATCGAGACCCAATTTCATCTGCACATCCAACAAGTTAGGAGTGACAAAATGACCCTGATTTCAATATGACAGATTTTTCTAATAGATAAGATTAGAAAAATATTTATTCCTAATCGTTAAGATTACATGCCCTTCATATGGGTTACTCGCAATATGTGCAATAAAATTCATTTAAGGGTGACACTGTTAAAATAGAAAGAAAGTTTCCACTTCATGAACAAAGAATTGACAGAAAAATGTCCCCGCCTTCTTTGCCACATACAGCGACAGAAGAAGCTTGAGCCCCTCAGTCCTTCCCGTTAGGTACAATGTATAATCTTTTTTTTTGGGGGGGGGGGGGGGGGATATGAGAGTACATGTATGACCTAGACAGCCATGTGTGCGGTACAATTCATAAATTCTGTAACTCTTGCCACAATCTCATCAGTCATCACCCCTCTTCGATTTCCATGAGTCCAACAGCTCTGAACCAATGAGGAGGCCATTCAGCATCTGGACCCAATTCATGTGAAAGGTCCCATGTGACAGTCCTCCTTGTCTGCCATCCCATTTCAGAAGTCTTATGATATGATTTTCACAACACCTATCACTTTCCATTTCTTTTGGATCTCCATTCCAAGTTCTACGTGAACAAAATTCAGAACAAAGAAAGTTTCAAAGTTCCCTAACAAAGAAATAAATAAAAAGTCAATTAACAAGAAAAAAAAAGTTAATGGAGAAGTCCTTGAATAGAAAAGTCAATTTAAGGGGTCGTGACTGGTGAGTAGATTTTCTGCAATATTATTAAGCTGTCATTTGCTCTTCATTTACGTTCTTCTCATCTGTATCAAAGTCATGGATGGAATTTAAATAGTGTTGAAAGATGTGATCTTACATATTAATGTCCTTTTTCGTAATAATCTTATTTATTAATGAAAATTTACTCGCCCTTTGACCAGGTCGGGGGCCAAGAGATGCTAAAATGGGAAAAATTTAAATGAGATCAGTCTCATTTGGCTTATATTAGCCGAGTTTAAGTCGTAACCATTGAATTGACATCTGATGACACTCCGAATAAGCACGTGTCTGCCCCCTATATTAAGAAGCACCGTTGGATTAGACCCAAAAGACTGGTTTCATGCCCCTTATACAAGATTGGTTTCATATAAATGGGTGTCGGCTAAATTTTTTTTTATTTATTGTATTTTTTCTACTAAATATTTCTTTCATATGGCAAAGTCACCTACAAACCTTATTTGATGGTTTTTTAAGAGAAGCAAAAAAATAGTATGTATGTTTCGAGGAGGGATTTAAAAAGAGGGTTCAGGTTTCATAAGAGAAGTTTTTGGAATACCTTGGCATAAAAAGAGAGGAGGAATTTAGGCCAGTCAACAGACTCATCTTGGTCCAAATGGGATACCCATTGTGGCGCTTTTCTTTATCAAAGTTCATATCCGTTTTTCTTTATTACTGTTGGGCACAGTTTAACAAAAGGAGCATTTATATGGGTTTTGCATAGTTAAAAGCATAGTTTTCAAAACCGGATGAACCGGACCGGCCGGTTCCGGTTCATCCGGGTTCAACGAACCGGACTGTTTTTTCAAAACCGGCCTGTTAACCGGCTGGTTTTTTCCGAACCGGTGAACCGGACCGGACCGGTCTAGATTTTTTTTTTTTTTTGAAAAAATTGTTGCAAGAAGGGGGGATTCGAACCTCAGACCCCCCTCACAATGAATGAAGAGACTTAACCACTTGAGCTATGCTTATTTTGATGATAATGTTATACAAATTATATATTTATCATATATTTACTACTCCTCTCACCTAAACCGGGTCACACCGGTTTGACCGCGGTCAGACCCCGGTCTGACCGGACCGGCCATCAATCCGGTTCGATGGCCGGTCCGGTTTTGAAAACCTTGGTTAAAAGTCAAATTTCCATGGTGTGAGCCTGGTCGTAGCGGCCGACGGATTTAGATTTGGCATTAATAAAGGGAGGCTTTGAATCACCGCACGCTCTCACTGTCGGATTTCAATTCGACGACGGCTCACATCGTCGCAGCTCATATAAGTTGTTGCTTCTAATAAATAATGTATGTCGTCTCCTTAATAAGGTACGCTATCAAAATTAATTTGACTATGCTCGCCACATTAAGCATAATAAGTTTTTCTATTACGACGTGTGGATTGCGTGAAAATCTTGTCTCAACAACTTCTCATGTTTCACTCATGAATACGATACTCATATTTCACATTCACCTCTCCTAACAAATTTCACTTTCTAACATTCCAATTGTTGCCTTTCTCGCATAAGATGGTCATATATGGTGCCACCATCGCCACTCTCCTTTGGAGATTGTTGCATCAACCCCATGGTGACTAAATGTTTCCTTAGGAGGTTTGCACAATGGAATTGGCGTGTCCATTGATGGCTGCGGAAGTGGATGATGTTGAATGGTTTATAGCTCTCTAAGATTTGTTTGGTGGGGCACCTGGAGGAAGAGTGTTTTCTCTAGGTTCTCCCTTGGCGCTTATTTGTTTTCTTGATGACTATGTATTGTTGTATTGTCACTTCTGTATTTGTTCAAGGCCGACTATATTTGCTGGTAAATTACTCAAAAAACAGTTCCACTTGAACACACATTAACTTTTGGATGAGTAATTTGCCACTCAAGGTTTAGCTACACGGTCAGTGGATCTCCTCCATCCATGTATTTTCAGACCGTGGATATCCATCATCTCGGCATAAGGAATGTGGGGTGGTGCACTACTCATCCTTAACTTTTTCCTTTATTTTCGCTATCAGATTGGAGTAAAAGAAATTACTAACAGGAAAAACATATTCAAATCCCAAACAGATAGGCCGCCTATACTCCACCCAGCCTTTTTGTAGGGGCCCCTAACTTATGGGGGCACCCACTTGTCCTATTCAATAGTTGCATGGGCACCTATATGCCAAAGAAAAAATAAAAAAACAATAGTGTGTTTTGTCATCTTCGCACCTGATAGACCCCACACGTCCCCACCTTCCCGTAATATAACTCCATGTAAGATTTCCTTTGACTAAAAGTCCTCCCATCTCATTGTTCGATAGTAGTAGGCTTCTCTTGTTAAAGCCACATAATCTAGTGACCGAGAGACACTCTCTTCAAAAGATTTTTTAATTTCGTTAAATTGGAGAATCAGAGTACCATCAATACTACGTCAGGATTCTAACAAGGAGACAATGGACAGTCTTAAATAGCATTTCACTGCTGAATGAGCACTCTCAACATGATGTGAAGCTATATATTTCAGTTGCAATGGAGGAGGGAAGACGGCACCCTAGAGAAGAAATTTTTTATTTCTTTTTGAATTATCATCATGTAAATTTAGTATGTTTTAGTATAATTTTAGTATGTTAATTGTCATGGGCCCTCAAATATTAAAGTATTATTGACTTCCTTTCTCAGACTAAATACTTGTTATTTAAAAATGGGGGGATATGCAAAAATCGATTGGAGAGCATAGGTGTCCCCCACAATAAAAAAATACATGTATTTTTTTAAAACTTGCCAAAAAAAAAATGCAGGGGTGCCTGCAATTGTGGTGGGTGGCAGGATAGGGCGGCCAAACGGATGTACGTTAAATTATTTCCCTAATAATCTTTTTTCCAGTCCAACCTGTCGACATCCACTGCCAGTAAGATAAGATATTCCCATCTCTATTTTTTGTTTGCGAAAGATATCCTCATCTATGCTCTACTTTAGTTTTTCTTGTTTGGCTAAATAGTCCAGTTTAGTTTTGATGTTCACGTGTACTTACCCATTTTTATTGGAACCAGTACATAAATAGAACCAGGCAGACGTTTCACGAGTATATCTTGTACACACCTCGTGGAAGGCCACCACCATGTCTTCAGCCTAGCTTTTCTCTTCATAAATTTGACTTTTCAGAACTGACTATACACATTCCCTGGGTGGAACATATTGGTAAATCTCCGATGAAGATTAATACAAAATTGACGTGGCTATCTCTTTTTGCTTCTTCCTTAAAAGACCTTCTTGCCACACACCTATCCATCCTTGCTTTCTGTGGAGCTCTCTTCAGTCTTGCAGGAGGTGAAGATTGTCAGGCCATCATCATGGCAGCTCGTAGGATCTCCTCTCTTCTCTCCAGGACCTTCTCTGCTCTTCTGCCCTTCAAGGTGAAAGATTCATTCGTTTCTTGATATGGGTCATTTTTGGATCGCCTGTTTGTTTGCATGTTTGACCAGCTTTCTGCAATTTTTTATATATATAGTGCTGATCTCTGAGATGTACTCTATTGATGACACTCTTTTAATTGTTCACCGATCATAGTTTTTTTGTTTGTTAGGTTGCTAAATTATGTTATTGCTTACATAAGTCATTCTTCTTCTTTTTTTTGTTTTGGTGGAGTGTCCAGTGGATATGCTTGGACTTGATCTAATGTAAGAACTTGAGAAACAGAAGGTAATTGATGCTGTTAATCGAGTAAACTTTGATGATGAATCAGAGATAAAAATGGAGGAGGGAGAAGACTTTTTGAGCCTCTTCGTTTGTAGTTGATTTTCATATTGTTCTTACATAAAAAAAAAAGATTTTCCTATTGTTCTGTATGGGTACTAGTATCTGGTGGTGAGGATACTGGTGTATGAAAGATAAAATTTTGTGTCTGATCTCAAATAGTTGTGATACAACAAATGGTGGTGTTGGTTATCTGCTCAATAAATGCTCATTTTCCTATGCGATTTTTGTATTTTGTTCGTATGATAACAATTACCTGGAGTCCAGGACATAGAGAAACAGTATTCTCCTCATAGCAACTTTTATTGCTTTTTTGTCTAAGGGATTGGATGCTAATTAAGGATTTTAGGAAGAAGATTTGCTGGAATTTTTCATCCCCTTTTTTGTAAAGTAGTAGGCTACTCTTAAAAATTTTATCATAGTAAACCTGTTTGCTAAACCGGATATCCCTCTTCAGGTCGAACCTCCTTAGCAAGGAGTATCCGCAGCTTTAGCAATGCGGTAGCAATTGAAGAACCAATGAAACCATCCGTTCCAGTTAATTACACCAAGCTGCTAATAAATGGGCATTTTGTGGATTCTGCATCAGGTATTAGATACTTTCCAATGTTTCGTGTGAAACCATGCATTCTGTTTTTTCAAAAAGTTCATTGTCTTTATGTAAAAGACTTCAATACACTTGGTTTGTAGAGGATGTGGCTTAAATGGTGACTTACATCTTTGAGTTGCTGTAATAGTCTGAATGGTTAAGTTCGTCGCCCATTCTATCCTGTTAGCATACCATGGATCTGATATGCCTTTGATATATGAATTCAGGAAAGACTTTTCCAACTTTTGATCCTAGAACTGGAGAAGTCATTGCACATGTCGCTGAAGGTGATGCGGAAGATATCAACCGTGCTGTTGCTGCAGCACGCAAGGCATTTGATGAGGGTCCATGGCCAAAGATGACTGCTTATGTATGAGAATTGACTTTTGAACTTTTCTTCCAATCGATAAGATGCCTCTAAATTTGTCTATTATTCTGCAGTATATGGTTAGCTCAGTTGTGCCTATTTTCTGAAAACTTAATTATCTATTCAGGAAAGGTCACGAGTTCTTTTACGCTTTGCTGACTTGATAGAGAAGCATAATGATGAAATTGCGGCAATTGAGACCTGGGACAATGGAAAACCTTATGAACAGGCTGCCTTTGTTGAGATACCAATGGTTGCTCGTTTATTTAGATATTATGCTGGTGAGAAATGTGAAGTCATGCTAGTAAATATATCTGAAGGTCAAATTTGAGTTTGATTTTGCTGAACTTTTTAGTCTTTTTGGAAACTTTATTATTTAGGTTGGACAGACAAGATACACGGGCTTGTGGTTCCAGCGGATGGGCCACATCATGTGCAAGTTTTGCATGAACCAATTGGTGTTGTTGGACAAATTATCCCTTGGAACTTTCCACTTCTTATGTTTTCCTGGAAAGTTGGCCCTGCATTGGCCTGTGGAAACTCTATTGTAATCAAATCAGCAGAGCAGACGCCCTTGTCTGCTCTTTATGCGGCAAAGTTACTCCAAGAGGTGGGTTGATCATTCATTTTTTCTTGTTATTTATCGGCTTTGACACTTGAACTTGCACTTCTGTCATGGTATTCCTGTTTCAGTTGCGTTTTATGTCAATATATGATACATGATATGTCTTTGACTAGTTGATCCTCATAGTTTACCATTGCAGAGCAGTTGGGTTGACTAAATTGCGGTTTGAAAATATCTCTCACTTGCTGACTGTAGATTTCAAATGGTTATTTTTTCATGTACTTTCTGTCAGGTCCTTTCTATACATAAGTGGCACTATGTAACATCTATTTGATGTACTATATTCACACTGTCAAATGAATCATGTGATGCGTTTTATTTCTAAAAGATACGTAAAATCATTCTAGTTCATCTTAAAACTGAGCTATTGGCAGAGGATCCCATTCATGAAGCCATTGTTCAAGTGTTCCCATTTACATTAGATATCAGCTAAAATATGAGCTCAATTATTTTGGTGAGTAGCATTCTAGACGAATATGAGTAGAAAAACTTTGTTTCTAACATTGCTAAGACTAAAACAACACTATATAAATAATCCATCTGGGAAGTGGTCTAAATTTGTATATGCTTTTTTATCTTGCTAATTCATGACCATTAAGAGATTGTACAATGAAGTAAGATCTAATTTCTTGATCAATCTCTCAAGTAAAAAAACCAATATAAAGGTCTCCAACTCTACCACCGTCAAGAAGTGGTGTGCATTATTATGTTGGTTTATAGTGTCGATTTGGGTATTAACTTTTAGTTTGCTAAAGAAATATTCTAATTTCGATTTTACTTGGTTCAGAAATTGACATCAGAATGATACTACGGTCTACGGTTGACACTTGTTTTTTTTTTTTACTGTTATGGATGTTATCTGAAATTATGTTTGCTTGACAGGCGGGGCTTCCAGATGGAGTTCTAAATGTGGTTTCTGGATTTGGACCTAGTGCTGGTGCAGCTTTAGCCAGTCACATGGATGTGGATAAAGTATGTAGTAGTTTTAAATCTTATATCCTTTTTTTGCTTTTATGAAAATGTTTATGTTGGCTGTCATTGGGATTCCCTGGGATCTCTTTTATTATCACAAGCTAACAGCATCACTGGCAATGTAGGCTGTTTCCATAATTTCTCGTTTTTGATGAACTTGCGTTCTAGTTTCATCTCTTTGTTTTAATTTTCCTTGGTTTTCTTGTTTTGCTTGTGTTAACCATTGAACTATGCTTGTATTTAATCTGGAATATTTTGTTGACAAAATATTAAGTAGTCTTTTAGTGATCAACATGGTTAGATTAATCCAAAATTGATCGTAGGGAGACTTATGTTGTGCTGAATCCTACATTTCATTATTACATTATGAAATCCTTGTTCAAATGTAGAGGAACTAGAGCCGCCACCACAGCATTATGTGGGTAATGCTAGTGTGCAACATGTATGATAATTTAACCACAGATGAACCACTCTTATAGTGCACAATCGCGCTTTAAGGTCTCTTTTTCCCTTGGAATATCCTATAAATAAATCCAGTAGGGGGTTTAGTACTTAAAAATGAGGCCTCATTGATGATAGTTTGATTCTTTTGTCTTTTTTCTCTAGTGACTAGCCAAAGGAATGTTTCTATATCTGCAATATTACTGTGGAAAGTAAGACCATGTCTCCAGTTTATAAGTCGTCCCCTGTTCACTTTTGAAGGTTAAATCTCTTACAAAATTAGGAGGCCCACTATTTTTTCACCTGAAACTATTTGAATCTTATTTCTCAAACTGGAGTCACTTTAGAAGTCAATGACTGCTGACACCTGATATTGAGTATATGCCAATGTAATCTCTTGATGGCATTGAATATTAGTTTCCACGACAAAATGTTACGTTACAAAGGATTCACTTTCATGTATTTTTTGTTTTCGAACATTCTGTTAATTGTACCTATTGTCTGAGATTTGCAGCTTGCCTTCACTGGATCAACTGATACAGGTAAAATTATACTTGAATTGGCTGCAAAAAGCAATCTTAAACCTGTAACACTGGAGCTTGGAGGGAAATCTCCTTTCATAGTATTTGATGATGCTGATGTTGATCAAGCTGTGGAGCTTGCTCACTTTGCGCTGTTCTTCAATCAGGTTAACTATTGACATCTTCGTTGAAAGCTCAATCAGAGTCTTATATTTTTTTTTAATTTTCATGATTCCAAACTGTCTTTTACAGGGACAATGTTGCTGTGCTGGGTCCCGTACATTTGTGCAGGAGCGTGTTTACGATGAGTTCATTGAGAAAGCAAAGGCAAGGGCCTTGAAACGCGTTGTTGGTGATCCTTTCAGAACAGGAGTTGAACAAGGTCCTCAGGTACCTATCGTCCTTTTTCTCTTTTTTCCGTGGATATAGTCTGGGTAAACTTTGTAAAGCCACTTCAGAAGTAGACTAAAGCTGTGCAGATCTTTATGTGCGTGAAATTGTTGTTTCTATTTAAACCTGACTGCTTATGCAATTTATCTTCCTTTCTGGTTTTGGATAGATTGACAAAGAGCAGTTTGCGAAGATCTTGAAGTACATAAAATCGGGTGTTGAAAGTGGAGCCACACTTGAATCTGGTGGTGCGAGACTTGGCAGCAAGGGGTATTACATTCAGCCTACAGTCTTCTCAAATGTCCAGGTACTACTGCCCTCCATCGCCAATATTGATTCCAGGACTCATCAACCATTGGGCTGACTTTTTTTCTTTTCTTTTTTTCCTTTTTGTTTTTTAATTATTGTGCAAATCAGGACAACATGGAAATTGCAACTGATGAGATCTTTGGCCCGGTGCAATCTATCTTTAAGTTCAAGTAAGTCTACAATACATCTGAATTTGACAAGGTTGCCCTCTCCATTATGTTTCTTTTTTTCTCTGGTTCTTGGAACTTTCTAAACTGTTTCTAATAGACTGAGTGCATGAGTACATGCAGGGACATTGATGAGGTGATTAGAAGAGCGAATGCCACTCGCTACGGGCTTGCTGCTGGAGTATTTACTCAAAACCTAGACACAGCCAATACCATGACTCGGGCATTGAAAGCAGGTACGGTATGGGTGAACTGCTACGATGTTTTTGATGCTGCAATCCCCTTTGGCGGGTTCAAGATGAGTGGGATCGGCAGGGAGAAGGGAATTGACAGTCTTAAGAACTACTTGCAAGTGAAAGCTGTTGTCACTTCATTGAAGAACCCGGCGTACTTGTGATCATCTATTGGCATTGGAGACTGTTGAAGCTGGATCCTACCTCGGCTGATAATGACGATATCGCTTTCTTTTGACTTTTTATTCTCATGTCCTTTTTTCACATACAACCTGTTGATTCTGACATTTCTTCACATAATAAGAATGCAGCATGTTTCTATATCAAAATTTAACTTAATAGTTACAAATCACATGCAATATACTGATATGAACGGCGTAGATTAGAACTGATAACAGAATTAGTTAGTGACTGATCTAAAAAACGTCGTTGTTTACCATTCACAAGCAGAAACAGAGAGCATATTTAAAGTTCACGACTGCTCTTTCATGCTATAGGAAAACCTGATGTCTATATTCGATTAATACGTTTCTGTTAAGGAAATGCGACGCGGCAGGGACAGCAGCCCATGTTAATGATGGCAGCAAAGTGAATACCAAATGCAATGTTGAATCAGGCAAAGAGCAGAAGCAAGTCAGGCCTTGCTTCGGCGCTACAGTGCAGCCTTTGTTGATGACTAAAGATTTATTGCATGGCCTTCTTTAGGTACTTAAATCTGGGATTATGATTAATGAAAATTCGAGATGCAAGGGAAAATTAGTGCAGAAAAGATGACCGCGGTTGTGAGATACCGGAATTAAGAAGCTAAAAGCCGGCTTAATTTAGGCCCGAGAAGGAGCTCGACCTTTTCAAGCTCATCTTCAGGTATAATTGCGCTTGAACTCGACCCCCCTTGGGTGGAGCCTAAAATCAATAAAAGTTCAAGTTGGCTGAAACACCGCGCAGCTAATTGGCTTGTTAGTTGCCCCATCTTTTTTCATTTACAAAATTATTTGCCTCGTCCTCATCAATCTTCATCAACGAGAAATTATTCAGTGCTTCAAGAGCAACGTGTCACCTTGTATACCTGATATCTACTCCCTCTGGTCACTTCTGTCATATAATTAGTCAATTTTATTGAAATGTCAGCTCCGCAATAAAAGCGTAGGCTTTCCTAATGTAGAAGGCAGAACCTTGGATGCAAGGAGCGTCGGGAGGGAAAGGTAAGGTTCTGGCTGCGAGCATCTGAGCCCGCGCGGAGAATAATCAAGGAACATCATCAGATTTTGGCGTGCATATTTTACTAATTGTGTGAATTAAAAGTGATTAAAAATAGTACGTTTCTCGCATTCTAGGGCAAGCAACGTAGGGAACGCACACTCTCGTTTTCCACTATTCATTCCCCCACAATATGGAAAAAGTTGTTAGGAGGTAGGACCAAGGAATTCCGTATCGGATATCGGTAAAATATCAGTTGACCAAAGAGACAAAATATCGGAGATATTTGTAAAAAAATATCGGTGGGCGAAAACTAATTTTTATTATATATTTTCACAATCTAACTTCCAAAATAAGTTATACTCCCTCCGTTCCAAAATACTATGTACATTTAAAAATATTTATTTTCTAAAATATTGTGTATATTTTGCCAAATTATGTAACTTCATCTTTTCAAAATTGGAAGAGACTTGGAAGGATTGACTTAAATTTAGTTCGTAAACGAACATATGAGTTGGACAGGATTTGAGGGAGAAGAAGTCATGTGATTTCCTTGCAGGTTTCATGGTCGAATAAAAATAAGAATTTTTTTAAATATACATAGTATTTTAGAATGGAAAGAGTATTAATTTAGAAAAAGTATAGATTTTAAAATATGTATATTTTTTAATAAAATTTTTTGATAAATAATATTAATCCATATCATTTTATCGGGTGGGATCCAATACCGATATATGGGAGTCTTTTTCTTGGCGTGAGGAAAAGGACCAGGAGTAGGTCCTGACAAGCAATGGATCCAAACAACACATGATTTCACCACCGACCTTCGCATGCATCAAATCATACTTGAATGGGATGAACGTCCACACTCCAATGGTACTTCCTATGTTCCACGAAGACGGCTCTCATGGTCCTGCCAATTTAAATTCTTGGATGGACATACCTTGCATCACTATCGTACACGTGTTAGAAGTTGACGGATTAGATGTGGGAACGTCAGACCCGTCTTATCTACGTCGTCGCCCCTCATACGTGTTCGAAAATTGAACCAGCACGTGTACCAATCAACTTGCGATGTATTTAAGAGTACAGTCATCGGTATTGTATTAAAGAAGTACAGTCGCCCGTACTATTATTAGGTACGCGTCGGTTTACGGGGAAGTAATGTTCACCACCAACAGGTGATTGACACGGCTTCCCTACTTATCGTGAGGGCTATGTAAGATCATAAATTAAAAATCGTGTCAATCACCAATTGGTTATCACTATAAGTAATAACCTCTCTAACAAATTGGGCCAAGCTCCATGTTATTATCTATTTTGCTGAATAGCTCCATGGTATGAAGTGGCTCCCCTCTGTTCAAAACAAACCAACTTGGTATTGGTTCAACAGGGCTCAGCTCAATTCATTTGAAGCTAGACAATGGAGCCCGAGCAGAGTGATGGTGTGATGCTTAGCCTTTGGATAGATGAATTGGTTTCAAAAGAAAATCTGTTTCCCCCTCATTCAACGCCCTATCAGACTATTAAGGCCAATTCTTAGCGCACATTTCTCTTAATCTCACTATTTCTCCCTCCATTTGAAAAAAATATGATTGCATTTGAAAAAATGACGAAACCAAAATAAAATGACTAGATTTGCCCCACATGCCAATAGATCCTTGTGTATATGCATGCGCAAGGATAAGTGGAGGCTTGAAAAAATGTGGGCCTCACATGCTAATAAATTAACTCATTTTTTAATGATGCCAAGATTTTTGGAGTACTGCTATCCCTCTAGCTTTTTTTATCACGGTCAATCTCACGTACTAGTGTGGTGAAAGAAAATAAAATGTATGGCTTATAGCATTTCTATACGGGGCACGTGAGGTGGCCTTGAAAATAAAGTGGGAGAAGAAGCATTCTTCTTTTTGGATGGAGTTCAGTTGCAATTATTTAACAATTACAACTTAGATCATGTAGACATATTTGGGCAAAGCTAGTAGAACTGACTTTTTAAAGATGGTTAAATCTGCTGAACTTTGGGAATGGTCACTTCCATGTTTCTCAAGGTGGATGACTTCCATTTTTCTTAAAGCAGACGTTTTTTTTTTGTATTT